>NW_004624794.1:4917131-4983887 GCF_000247695.1 Heterocephalus glaber | reverse complement strand
AGAGAGAGAGAGAGAGAGAGAGAGAGAGAGAGAGAGAGAGAGAAAGAAGGAATAAAACTATAAAACTACCAGAAAAAATACAGGAGAAAATACTTGTGATCTTGGAGTAGGTAAAGATTTTAAAAGCATGCCATAAAAAGCATCAATCACTAAAAATAATAACTTTGGATCTCATAAAAAGAAAAACTCAAAAAATGTTTGTGAAAAAAAAAAGAATAAGCAAGCCACAGACTGACCTGCCTGCCTGGCAAGCACAAGGTCCTGAGTTCGATTCCCAGTACCAGAAAAAAAAGGTGACAGCCTGAAAGAAAATAATGTCAACCATAAATCTGACAGCAGAGTATCTCTGACCAATAAAGAGAATAAGCCTCTCTTGGCCACTCTGATTTCTCTTTCTGTACACAGACCACATGTATCTTCCCCATTAATTTTTTGGTTTGTTTTTTTGAAACAGAATCTTGCTATGTAGTTCAGGCTGGCTTCAAACTCAATATGCAGCCCAGGCTGGCCCATTCGTTAATTCTGTATGTAGTAAAGCAACACTTTTCATTTTGGTGTAGTCAAAATCCATCACTTCTCATCTTCTAGATTATGTTTTGAAAGTCATGAGAAACCATTTCCTATCACAGAAATATTATCATACTTAAAATATCAGCTTTATACTTTTACCTTTAGTAATTAGATATTTAATCTATTTGGAGTTTATGTATATGGAATGAAGTAGGAATCCAATTTTATTTTTTCTCCATTATAAAAAGTCAGTACTCCCACTGCCATTTACTAAATAATCTAGGCTTTCTCTAATGATGTGTGATTTTCATCTCACATCACAATATTGTATCACGAGTTACATACATAATTTATTTGATTTTGGACTCTTCCAGTATTGCATTTACCTGTTTGTTTCTGTACCAATACTACATTACTTGAATGACTGGGCCTTTGTAATTTGTGTAGAGTAAGCCCCTTCCTTTGTTCTTCTTTTTCAAAAGTGTCTCAGCAGACTATGGATCTATATTCTTCCATAAATATTGTATAATCAGTTTCTCAAGCTTCAATACAATTAGGCTGGAATTTTTACAGGAATTTCATTGAATATAAAGATTGTTTGTCAGGGATTTAGCTCAGTGGTTCCACCACCTGCCTTGCAAGTGCAAGGACCCCAGTTGGATGCCTGGTACCAAAAAAAAAAAAGATTGTTTGATGGAAAGTTTATGTTCTTTCAAGGTAAAGATATTATCCCATTATTTATGCATTCAGTTCTTATTTCAAAAATCTAAATATTGGCCGGGCGTGGTGGTGCATTCCTGTACTCCTGTAATCCCAGCACTCAGGAGGCTGAGGCAGGAGGATCACTGAGAGTTCGAGGCCTGCCTGGGCTACATCATGAGAACTTGTCTCAAAAAAACAAAAAACAAAAAAAGACCAGGGATTTAGCTCAGTGGCGCTGTGCCTGCCTCACAAGTACAAGGCCATGAGTTTGATCCCCAGTACTGCAAACAAAACAATCTAAATATTGAAGTTTTAGATTTTTTTCTTGCATAAATTCCTGAATATTATGCAGGACATCTCATTTTAATTACATTCTTGGGAAATGTATTAGTATTGCAGAGGAATCTATTATTGACTTTATATTCTAATCATTTTTTTCTTCTTGGTGGTATTGGGGATTGAACCCAGGGCTTTCACAATGAGCTACATCCCCAGCCCTTTTTATTTTTGTTTTGAGACAGGGGCTCACTAAGTTGTTTAGTTGTCCAGGTTGGGCATGAACTTCCCGTCCTCTTGCCTCAACCTTCCAGAGTGCTGGGGTTACAGGCATGCACCAGCACACCTGGCTTATATTCTAATTTTCAACAAACTACCTTGTTCAACTCCCTTACTAATTTGTGTGTTAATCTCTTTTCTATGCTGATGACCATTTGACAATAATAATGATGTGATATTTTTGCCTCTACTCCTTATATAGCTCAATCTTCTCACTATTGCATTGCCTGGGATTTTCAAAGTAATCAGCGCTCCATATATGCAGGTACACATCCAAGGATTTAACCAACTGCAGGTCAAAAGTATTCAGAAAAAAAATATGGAGGTATTAAACATGTACAGACATTTTTTGTCATTATTCCCTAAACAATACAGTAAAATAACTGTTTATATAACATTTACATTGCATTATGTATTATAAGTACTCTAGAGATCATAAAGTATACAGGAAGATGTAAGTTTTATGCAAACACTATGCTATTCTTTTTAAGAGATGTGAGCATCCTTGAATTCTGTAACCGAGAGAGTTCTACACTCAAATCCCCAAGGATGCCAAGTAACTACTGTTGTATGATGAATAGAGGCAGAGCTAGGGGGAATCTTTTTCTTCTTTCTGACTTTATAAAGATGAAGAGGTTTGAATTTCAGCCTAGTGCTTACAGAAGACAATTGCAATCATTTAGAAATCTAATCTTTGAGAAAGATCTTTGCAATCGCCTATGAGGCTGGACTTGAGAGTAAGACAAGAGGCAGAATGACAGCTCTTCTATGTGTCCAGGTAAATCATGATATGTGAAGCATGATATGGGACCATGGCGATAAGAGAACGTGGCACGGAGGGAGGGAAAAAATGACAGGATTCTAGTAATGTTTTGTGTTTGTGGCTTGGCTACCTGACTGGGCGATGGGGATACCAGTGACTGAAGAGATTAAGGGATAAAATAGATTTGAGGGGAGGAAAATAGGTTTCACTTCACACAGGTTGGCTCTGAAGGGCTGCGGAACATCGGTCGAAGGGTCTAGCAGTGCTGTGGATGGAACATTCTGGAGGTCAGAGCACTGGGTCTGAGTGGGAGGATGATTTAGTTGTAAGGAGTCCAAATTATATCAGTTCATGAGCTAAAAACAGTTGGAAAGTGCCGGTCATACAGTAAAGACGCGTGGATCGGCCAGCAACTGTTAGAACTATCAGGATCACCCGCATACAGATGAGTAAACAAGATGTAACCGAGGCCTGGGCCACCGCAATCCAGTAGGAGCAGGAAAGATGAGCGCCAAGGAAGTCCAGGAGTACAAGGCTCAGCGGAATGTGGGCGTTAAGGCGCCCTTCGAGTTTTATCCAGTTCTATCTCCTCGAGGCGGGGAGAAAGCCTGGCGAGCGCCACACCTACCTTCTGCTGCCCGTGGGACCAGCCTGTCAAGACAGCCGAGAAGACACCAGAGCGCCTGCGTACTCTTGACACCGCCCGCGCCCCCGCCCACAGCAGCTCAGGCCCGCAGCGGAGCAATCACGGCAGACCCCCGCCTAACTCCGCCCCTTCCATCCGACACCGTCCCTTTCATCCGGCCCGCCCCCGCCCCTCCGCAGTTCGCACCTTGCGGAGTCCCCGCGCACTGCCTGGTCTGTCCTGAGCCTTCGCGGGGCGGCCCAGCGGAGCTCCCACGATCAGACTCCCCGGGAGTAAGGGGCCTGTTTCATTCTCCCGGGCGGGCGAGCCCGCAATCCATACAGCGACACCGTGCAGCCTCCAGGCCAAATTGAAGACGGGCAGCCGCTGCCGAAGCGGGGCGGGGCGGGGCTGCGGGGGCGGGGCTGCGGGGGCGGGGAATGGGCGGGGAGGTGTCACGTGGGTAAACACGCCGCACGTGGAGCTCAGCCTCAGCCGGGAGGGCGGGGCCGACGGCGGCCGAGGAGCCGGCGCCGGGAGGCCTGGAGCAGCGGGTTTAGCTGGGGCTGCCGAAGCCTCGTCCCAGCGTCAATTTTCCCACTCCGCCCAAACCATAATAGCTGTGGCTGATCCTGACGTTGGCCCAGCCAGGCCAGGCCCGCCGTAGGCACCGCAATAAGCCTGTGATAACCCTCGAGGCGAGCGCTCTCCCATTTCACAGATGGGCTGAAGAAACTTGCCAAAGCCACGTGGCTGGAAAGCGGCACAACCCAGCTCCTTCCTGCTTGGGCTGTGGCTTACCTGACAGACTTTCTGGCGGCCACTGGGCTCTGGGATACCCCTCCTAGGGTCCTGCTCTGGCCTCTCCGAGCTGAGAGTGGCCTGGGACGCTCGGGGACGCCTGACTCCCGGTTCGTGCACAGCGATGCCAGAGGCGGTGCCTGTTTAGAGGCAGCCTTGGCCAAACTGTCGCGATAGCTGCCGCCTGGGTGTGGCGGGGATGGAACCGGCCGAGGCCTCTGGCCCTACTTCCCCCTCACCCACAGCCACTGTCCCAGGCTCCCTGGCCCCTACTGGAGCGCCGGCGTGCAGCGCCCCCTGCAGGGGAGGCGCCCAGAGCTCCGCGAGCTCCTTCCCCGGGCTGACTGCTGCCCAAGCCGGCCTCCTTCCTTCCTTTCACCCCCTTCCTGCCCCCTCCTCCCTGTCTTCCTCCTGCTTCTCCTCCTCCTCCTTCCTCCCTCTCCCCCTCCTCTCACCGCGGGGAGGCGCCGCACACCGAGGCTGCCAGGCCTTGGGCCGAATCAAGTTGTCAGCCCGGCTGGTCTGGGGCGGGGTGGGGGGAGGGGGCCAGGACAGGAAAGCTCAGGATTAGCAGGGAAAGCGTGTTCCAGGTAGAAGACAGCTGCCGGACTCCAGAGCGGCAGTGAGCACCCTTTCCAGGCCTGTGAAGCCGGGCCACCCTGAGGCCTGCAGTCCCTGAAGGCTGATATCTGGCTCTGGATTGGGTTTGGGGAACCCATGAGCTGGCGTCAATAGGATGTCACATTAACCAGGCCCAGGATTCCCGTAAATGTAATATAACCAGCCCTGAAGTCAGGCCTCACGAATGGCCTCGGGCACATCTGAATCTCCTTGTTTCTCAGTTTTCCCTTCTCTTAAATGGGCCCCTGATAGACTCACCCCATAGGACCCTGGGAGGATTAAATGAATAAACAGTTGCCAAGGCGGGCAGCAGGGCCCTGCTCACTGCTGGGGAGGACTGCGGGTGGCTGGGAACTGTGTGCCTTCCTGCTGTCTGATTGACCCCACTCCTTCCCTCCAGGTTTATTTTATGAAAGTTTCCATTCAGGCTCCTTTGGTGACTCATGAAGAAACATCAGAACTCTGATATAGGATTGTGTGGCAGCTCACGAGCTGAGCCCCGTTGGCCTCCTCCCTGTCCACTTGCCCACTGGCCAGCCTCAGCATGTCCTTCTCTGAGGGCACTGCTTTCTTGGTCCTCCCACGCACCTCATACGTGGGATAGGTGTCTGGCCCCTTTGGTGCTAGGCCTCCCTGCACTACTGTAAGATGTGGGACTGGGTATCCCTGCTCTTTGACAAGAGGGCGAGTCTGCCTTGCATGGGTTTCTTGGTGCAGACCCCCCCACACACACACCTCGTAAAGACCTTCTGCTCTCTGGTCCTCTCTTCCAGTTTATATATTGGGGATCTCTGACTGCTGTTCTAAGGAAGAGGAAGATGGAAGGCCTAGGACACACCAAAGGAAAATTTGGGAGCTGGCGGGTCACACAGACCTCAGCTGGGCACAGTCACACCCCTGAGGCCAGCTGGTGGGCAGGTTTCCCCATCAGGGTGCCCAGAACCTTCCCTGATCCTAGGCCTGGCACGGACAGCCAAATTGTGGAATGATGAACCCCGAGGGGATGAATGACAGTGGCCACACAACTGCAGCAAGAAGAATCCTGCTGCTGGAAGCAGGATGTTTGCAGCTGTTCCTGAGCACACTCACATCTCTGCTGTCACTCATTATTTAGGAGGGTCTTTGTTGTTTGTTTCTATATTTGTGCTTTTGCCAAACCAGCATCCCTTCCCCCTTTCTGTAGAGCCAGGTAGTTCACACGGGCTGACTCCAACTCTGCCCTAGAGACTGACACACACAGGATGCCTGGCCAGTCGGAGCTCTGCATTCCTCTGGCCACACTGATTAGCGACCAGGGCTGGACCAATGAGAATTATCCTCAGAACTTTTGCTAGAGGATCTGGGAAGGAGGTACTTAACTGGTAGGAATGTCGGCCTGGAGATACTGGCAAATACCTCATGAAGAATGAAGTCAGCACAGAACAAAGCAGAGCCTAGCAAGGGGGAGAGCCAGAATCCCAAGGAAGGCTCATAAACACCCGGATCCAGCCATGCCTAAGGCTAGATATGCCCCTTGGCTGTTCATGTGAATCCCTAAATTTGTTTGAATCCATGAATTCTTTCTGTCCTGGCAATTTGAATTGTGCTTTACTTAACAGCTACATTTTATCTCAATGGACTCTGGTTAACCAGAGATAGTAGCCATCATTTCCAAATGAGACCTCAGGCTTCAGGTCAGATGGCTCATCCCAGGTGGAACTGGCCTACTAGCATCTCCCGTGAAGTCTCTGACTGGGCTGCTGCCCCCCAGGCCTCCTGGCCGGTCAATCTGTGGCCACCCAGCCCACTGGTGGTCTTGACTGTGTTCTCTGGACATCTGCTTTCTGGGTCTTTCCATACCCATAGGGCCTGGGATGAAGCATCTCAGTCAATGTTTGTGGAAAGAGTTCACGAGTCGTGAAGGCTTTGTGGCTTGTTGGGGTTCACGAGTCGTGAAGGCTTTGTGGATTGTTGGGGTTTGCAGGGTTCCTTTCCCACACTGCCACCCCCCCCCCCCTTGGCCTGTACTGGCACACAGCACAGCAGCCCCTTGCCTTCCACTTCTTCTGATCTGCTGCCATTCAGCCCCTTCCCTAGGTGTTGCATGGATGACAACAGGGCCAATCTTAAGGAGTCAGGTGAGCACTAATGCACCCTTCTGGAAGCCCCAGCCTCACTTCTAGGGCTCAGGTGCTCTGGATGCTTCCAAGAATACACCCTGAAGGGCCACAGCTGCTACCCACCAGCAGGCCAGAAGTGGGGTAAGGATGCACAGGAGGAGAGAGGCTGCTGCTGGGATGCAGACGGTGCACCTCCCAAAATGTGCAGCCAGCACATCTGCCCAGAGGAAAAGGGAGGCCCAGAATCACAAGCTTTGTTATTTTTACTTTTTGGTGTGAGGGGCCATCTGTGCAGGTTTGCACTTGTCTGGAAGAAACCAGGATTTGTAGATGAAATTCAAATCAGGCTCACTTTGCAGGCTGTCATACTGAGACTTTCTCCAGGAGCTGGGGTGGCAGTGCTGATATTTTTATAGAAGCAGAGGGATGCCAGTGTCCGGCAGCTGTTTGGGGTAAGTGTGGAGCCTCCCACCACAGTGTTGGCTCCACCAAATGCCTGGAGGGCCCTGGACCCCTAGCTGTGCAAATCAGCCCCAGATGCCCCGGGAGGGGATCTGGGGGGTGCACAAAGTCCAGTGAGGGCAGAGTTCTTTGGTGTCAGAAATAGGGGTGAGGGTGGCCGTGAGTCCTTTCCAAACTGCCTCACTCAACTGCAGACCCCTCTTGAAGATTTGCCCAGGGCCCCATTTTTAATGGCAGGTCACCCTCCAGTCCCTGCTGGGAAATTCCAGAACTACCCCATCGGAGCCGCAGGTAGGGATGGCGAAGTTGGAACTTCCCTCTAGGGTCTTCCCACAAACCAGAACTTCCTGGAGGGAAGAGGCATGCTGCAAAAGGACACCAGGAAAGTTTGTCCAGTCTCCTCCTGGAATCATCTGTGTAAGAGTCCTGCATAGATCCCTCCCTTAACAGTTGTCCACTGTGCACCACCTCCCCTCTCCTCACACGCTAGTGAAGTTTTTATCCAATAATGACATAGACGGCAGATGTGCACACTTGTCTCTCATGCATAGCAGGAAGCATTGGACGTTGGCAGGATGCTCTTCTCAGGGGCTTTTCCTGGGCCAGATGTGCAGCAGCCCCCTCATAGGGTGGCATCTGGAAGAAGGAGGGGGAGGGAAGGCCAGGAGGTTTAGCACATGTAAGTTGTGAAACTCTTTAGTGCCATTTCTGACAACTGGTCCTGTGTCCTAGGCCGGGGATGGGCAAATGATTTATGATTGTTCCGATCATTGTCATACCCCACAACAGATATATCTTTTTTCTTTACTCCAAGTAATGCAATGTAATAATAGGCAGGGGGCAAGAGAAAGGAAGGAAGGAAGGAAGGAAGGAAGGAAGGAAGGAAGGAAGGAAGGAAGGAAGGAAAGAACTCATAACCTATTTCTCTTTTTTCTTCAAAAGGAACCCTCGAGTAAGGATGGGCTTTGAGGGATCTGCAGCTCAGAATTATTGCCTCAAACACACACATCCACACACCCTGTCATTGTACCCAAAGAAAGGGCTCAATCCCAGTGTCAGAGTGCCTGTGTGTGGGATCATAGCAAAGCAGGATGGAGAAGGCAGGGGCTGGGCACTTGAGGAGCAGTGGAGCCAGGGAGAGTGAGGGTACAAAAATGATAGGCAGAGGGGCTCAGACACTGGTTTTCAGGGCCTTGCTGGGCTTCAGGCTTCTGCTGGGGCTGCATAGCTTGGGCAGATAGACTTTGTTTTTTTGTTTCCAACAGAAACAAAAGGATGAAATCGTTAGCATCAATTGGGCATATTTGGTGTCGATTACTGACATGCCATTGTGATGAAGATAAAAGAAATATAATTAATAAACCCCACCCGCCTTTTGCACTTCCATGAAATCCTTATTGACATCCACATCTATCTAATCCTGCAGACCAGCCACCCCTTTCAGCTGCCCTGGACATCACTGAAATGAACAGTGCAGAAATCACTTCAGGACCTGGAAATCCATCTTTTCCAGCCATGATTTGTCTTCCAGCGCCTCAGTTTTTTTCCATCCACACCCCAGGGGCAGAATTAAGAGAGGGTTTTCTAGCAGGGGAGTGAACAATAAGGAACCACCAGGAACCACCAACCTGCCCCATGGCAGAGGGATTCTGGGAGAGGCCCAAGGTCCCTCCCACCCAGTGTCCTTCCTCAGGGCCACCTGCAGGGCAACCAGGAGCCTTCCAAGCCCCAACCTGTGGTGAGGGGGGGCTTTTTTTGGGCACCACCCTGGAATCTCACCTGCCCCACTCTGGCCTTGACACGCCTCAGGTGGATTGAGTCAGAAGTTACTCTGAGGACCTCCTGGAGGCCAGGAGGGCCAGGGGAAGGTGGGGGTCACTTGCTTACCAGCTTGACTTCTGCCTTGCACCCTGCACATTGTCACCCTCAGCTTCTACCCAGCCTGGCATCTAGAGAAATGAAACTGTCTTTGCATAAAAGGAAGCAGGGGAGGAGTTCCCGGAAGTGTGATTGCAAACCTGAAAACACCCAAACCAGTCTTTCATCACCATCTGGAGGACAAGAGCTTGAGGAGAAACAGAAGGCAAAGTGTCGCCTCTGAGAGGCTGGGCTCTCTCCCTGGTGCATGCTGGGAGAACGTGCTGCGGCCTCCTTGCCTCTGACCTAGGCTACTGGCTGAAGACTTGCAGCCCAGCTGGACTGATAAGGAAACTGAGGCCACAGAGCAGGTAAGCAACAAGCTGAATGGTATTAAAACTGAGACTCTTGCCTAAATCCAAGCATGGCAAACTCAGAGTCTTTGGGAGACAGGCAGGTAAAAGAACATGTCTTTGAACAATAAGACATTTTGTACTGAATATTAGCTGTGGTCACTTCGTCTGTGTGTCTGGAAAGAAATAGGCTCTCTTTGCCATTTTCTTGAACTACTCCGCCCTTTTGACCTATATTGTTTTCTCCCCCTTGGAGGTCACAGATACAAGAAATCTGTCTACTCCAAGAAGATGTGCCAGGTGTATGGGAAGATGAACAACAATGGCGCCTGAGACCACACATGGTGGCACATGGTAGGGAGCAAAGAGGACTCTGGCACAGTGCCGACTGCATGCTCTGCAGAGCTAGGAGCTATATCTGAGTGGGAACTCTCCCGGATTTTAAGTGTTGGTATAAAGCAGGTGGAAAGGGTGGGGTATAGTTCAGTGGAGTGTGCCTGCCTGGCAAGTGCAAGGTTCTGAGTTTGATTCCAGGTACTGAAAAAAACTAAATAAATAAACCACATGGAAAAGCCCTTGGCATCAAAAGCACAGCAAAACTCTATAGCACACCTGGCTCTCCAGCCCTGATGTGTGTGTGCTTTAGCCTGATTATTGTGTGACTTCTCAGAGCCTGGAGGAGGAATAGAAGATGCAAGATGTCAGGGGAACAAGTCACCATCAGACAGAGACTGAACGCTCATTGTCTATAGTAAGAGGGCCTTTGGTTAGGCAGTCAGCAAGAGGCACACAGGGCCTTTTCTGGATGGCTCAAGTTGTGGCTGCTAGAATATATTAATGTTGAACTTTTTGTTTTTCTTAAAAAGGATGAGCCAAGTGTGGTCATGCATATGTGTAGACCCAGCATTCGGGAAGCTGAGGCAGGAGGATCTTGAGTTCAAAGCCAGCCTGGACAACACAGAGAGACCCTGTCTCAAAAAAAGGGGAGGTCTATTCCGGCCCCTGTCTGACAGTGCAATGGAGACTTGCCTCTGTGATGTGATCTTGTCCTTGTACTTCCTGCCAAGAATTGGAATTCGTTGGTGTGGAGCTCTTTTTCCCTGGAAAGGACCAGAACCAGGGCTTGCTTTATTTCTTTTATTGTCTTACTATTCAGTCTTAATTTTGATCCTTTGCAAGTAGAAGATAATCTATATTCTTCTGGGTGTGAAAAAGTAAGATGAATAATGAGAGTGACTAGGTCGGAATCAATCCTTCTATTCATATACGGAGCAAATTTTTTATAGCAAAACATTTATTGGTACATTTTAGACATCCATAATGATAACACTCATCATAGGTACACAGCAAATATTCAGTGAGCACCTATTTTGTGTCAGATAAATTGGCAGATAATTACTAAGAACTAAGGTCACAAAGAGAGTGACTTTTATGTGCACTTTCCTTATTTTATTTTTGAGGCAAAACCTCGCTTGTTGTCCAAGCCAGCCTTGAATACCTGGGCTCAATTGAGCCCCCTGCCTCAGCCACCTTAACAGTGAGAACTGTGGGCACCAACCACCACATGTGCCTACTGCATGTGCATTTTAAACCATTTACAAATGATTCAATGGAATAAAACAGCCCTGTGGAAAAACAGCAAATATTTTCATTTACTTATATATAAGTATGTGGAGGGAATAAGTCTGGAATAAGGTACATGATTTTAATACCAACACTGTTAAGAAAGTTTTTGGGGAATTTTCACTTTCTATGATGTACACATTTGTAGTATTCTAGTTTATTATAACTAACAAGCTTTTACATTTGTAACGAGTGAAATCTATAAAGTTATTTTTAAATAGCTATTTTAATGGGAAGAAAAGCTGGCAGTACCAAGTGCAGGAACAGATGTGGGAGGTGGGAACTGAGCCTCCCTAGCTGCGAGTGTAAATGGGTGTCATTTGGGGAAGGATGCAAAAGCACACGCCCTTTGACCCAGCAGTTCCTCACCTAGCAGTGTGCCCTGGAGGAATGCACATGGGTGGCACACATGTGCCCAAGATGTCAACCACAGCACCATTTGTGTTGGTGAAAAAAGGGAAGTCTCCTTGTGCACCAGGTTGGGGGGAATACTCACATGAGGGAAGACTCTACTGCAGTTCAGTATGAGCGAATGCCGCTATGTAAGTACAACATAGATAAATCTCGAAAATAATGTGAAAAAAATAGCAAATGGCCTGGGCATGGTGGTGCACGCCGGTAATCCCAGAACTCAAGAGGCTGAGGCAGGAGGATTGCCATGAGTTTGAGGCCAGCCTGGGCTAAGTGGGGAGTTCAAGGCCAGCTTGACCTGCATAGCGAGACCCTGTCTCAAAAGTCACAAAAAAGAAAATGACATCGTTATATATAAGGTTTGGATTGGTGTGATTTTTTAAGCACTCAGAGCAGTGCTTGCTGTACTTCTATTTATTGCTTACAGATCCAGATATAAGTGATAAAAGCCTGAAAAATAAGAGTGGGAATTATACACAACCATTTTCTTCTGAGAAGTGACAAAGGACCATGAGATTGGGGAGGGACACCCGTGGGCCTTCAGTTTGCCCGTCATGGTATATTCCTTAAAAGAAAATGGTATGAAGCCAATTTGGCAAACCTGAGTGATGGATCCACAGGTAACCCTTTGCATTATCCTCTACACTTTAAGACTTTTGGGACCCTGATAGACACGAACACATCTCATTGTTTGGGTCTGTATTTCTCTGATGAGAAATGTGAGTTGGATAGTTTTCATGTGTGTGGCAGCACTTGGCATTTTCTGGCTGGTGTTAACAAGGGAAGATGGTGGAAGGTGTGCTGTAGGGAAGAGATGGAAGGTGGAGGGCCCTTCCGGCTGCACACTCAGCTGGGAAGCCAGAGGAGCTTGGGGTAGGGATGGGATGTGGAGCTGAGGGAGGCAAGAGGAGGTGGTGAAGACTTTGGAGTGGTGAGCTTGCCCAGGGACGGGCTTTTCAGCCTCTGATGAGTGGCAGAAGCATGTGGTGGAGCTATCCCCCTGCTGACTAGGTAGTGAAAGAGAAGAGGAAGGAACTAGTGTCCACTGGCCCCTTCAAGGGCTCACACCCAGTGATTTAAACCTTCCCACCAGGCCCTTCCTCTTAAAGCTTCCCCCTCTCAATGGTGCCAGGCTGGAGACCAGGCCTTGAACACATAGCCTTTGGGAACTTTCTAGATGCAAACTATAGCAGATGGATAAGGGCAGAAGCCCGCTGGAAGTTGCTACACTTGGGAGTGACAGCAGGTATAGACGATGATTTCAAGGGGGCTGCTCCTACAGGAGAGAGGGAGGTGGTGCTTTTTCCTGCAGAAGAGGTGCAGGTTGGAGAGGAGGAGACCAGGGCCAAGGATGCATCAGAGCCAACCACCAAGTCCTCCCTGGCTTCTGGTGCTCTCGGCTGGGCTGTGCAGGGCACACAGGAAGCTTCCCTCAGCACTGTTCCCCAAGAATCTGTGCACAGGGTGAGGATTTGCCCTGGATTGTGAGCCCTGCACAGGAGTTTGTTCTGGATCAAGGCAGAGCATAGTAACGCCAACGTGTTCAGGGGTGGCCATAACAGGGACAGCAGCAGCCATTTCTTACTTCTTTTTAATGTCCTAAGCCCTGTGCTAAGCATCTCCCACACACTGTCCCACTTTCTTTCTCCCTCCATTTCATGGGGTAAATAGTATTTTCATCCTCAGTCCTCATTTCACAGAAGAGGACACGATGCTTGGAGAAGTTAAATGGCAGAGCTGGTTCTCATCCCAGTGAAGAAATGACATCAGGGTGGGCCAGAGGCAGGCTGGACTTCTGCAGGCCTCAAGGTTCAAGGTTACCTGTGCCCAGGCATGGCCTCAGGAGAGATCCGGGCAGTCACTCAGACAGGGCCATTTCGTGTTGGCACAGCTGGCTGTTACTGATGTCCCCGTTAGCTGCCTTCTTGTCCCTCGTGAGCTGCACAGTCATTTCTGATGGCATGAAGAAGTGTAACTCCACACTTGTTTCCTCAGCCTCTGCCTGCAAACTGGCTCCAAGCATGTCGCTGTCACCCTTCTCTACCAACCCGGCTTCTTGCTACTGGGGAGACCACACCCATCTTCCATTTGCTGTGCAAAACCTCCTGGTGACATGGGCTCTGTCACTTCTTCTGCCTCATCTTCCTCTACCCCAGTGTGAACACTTTTTGTGCTTCCCAGGGTCACCTGCTCATACCACAGCCCTTCGGGGATTCCAGTTGTTTACCTGTCTTACCAGAGTGCTCACCTGAGCTCCTCATCCACAGCCTGTGCCTTAGTCTCCAGGACTGGTGGTGCCCAGCACACAGTCAGGGCTCAGTAAGAAGGCATCTCAGACATACAACTGGGAAAAGCCAGCATTAGACGTGAAGCTCCCTGCACAGGCGCTAGGGTTTTGGAGCTGTCATTGATCAGGAAAATGATTTAAAAGGGGGATGGGATGGTGAAGTATTTATTTAATAAAGGACCCTGTTGCCCTCTAGGCAGAGGCACCTGGGAAACAGTACCTGGTAAGCCAGTGAAATTGAGCACATTAGAGTCTTCTGGAGTTAAATTTGGAATTAGGATGAGGTAGGAAAAATCTATGCACATTGAATACAAAATGCAATTGTCTGTCGGTGCAGGAACTGAAGTATCTGCAGCAAATTATATTTAAGACTCTATTGTCACAGGCAGATTAGCTAATGCTTGATTTTAAGTATAGGCTTCTAATGCTATTACTCCTGGTTAACTCTGCCTGGCAGGTAACCTTGTGGAACAAATGACTGCATTGCTTGAATAACGTATTTGATCAAATAGGACAATTCTTTCAAAAATTGAGTTCTCTGTAGCAATTTGAGACCTGTAATCAGCAAATTAGATGATTACAGCAGGGATAAAAATAGTCTTCTAACAATGTCCAAGGTATAAATGTGATTTGAATTTCAAAATGTTGAGCATCTGGTAGGAAAATGCACGGTTGGGTAAATATGACTAGACATTATCAGATTTGATTTTTCCTTCCATTCCTGCTTGGAGGTAGAGCCTAATTTTGCCCAAATAAACTCCAATCTCATTTGTGTCTGAGCTAGAGGACAGCGGTCCATCAGGCACTGCGCTCCACCTCTTCAAGGGCTCCGCAGCTTCCCTTCTGCCAAAGGAGCTGGCAGCCCACGTGAGTCTCCGTGGCATTTATTTATCTGCTGGGTGTGAAATGGCCTTTGAGAAACAGCAGGAAAGGGGGCAATGGGAAGCCTTCCACACCCCCACCTAGAGACTGGGGTTTTTCCCGTTAGGCGTAGTATGCAGAGAACTCTGGTTGAGATCTAGTGAGTGACTTCTGTGACCTGGAGAGACAGGAGGAGGTGGCATGTTCTACCACAATCCAATCCTTCTCCAGGGTGGGCCACTAAGTTACCCTTCATCTCTAACACAAGAACTTTCTTAGTCTTTTGTTATTGTAACAAAATACCCGAGATAAGCCAGGCATGGTGGCGCACACCTGTGATCCCAGAGCTCAGGAGGCTGAGGCAGGAGGATTGCTGAGAGCTGGATGCCAGCCTGGGCTATGTTGCCTGGCCCCAGTGCTAAGGGCCCATAGTGAAGTGAGGCTGGACATTGTGGCAGGAAGCACATGGTGGAGCAGGGAAAGAGGGAGACTGCTGTCATAACAGAGCTCTGCCCCCTAGACCCATCAAGCTATGAACTCAGCCATGATTAATCCATTCTTGAAGTCAGTGCCCTCGTGATCCAATCAGCTCTCAAAGGCCTCACCTCTAAGTCCTGCTGCACTGGGGACCAAGCCTAACATCCAAGCTTCCAGGGCACCTTTAAGATCTAAGCCATAACAAAGCCCGATGGAGGGCCACACCCTCTGCTCTGGCCCTTGTGGGCCTGAGCATCTGCTCACCAGGTACACCTGCCACTTTACCGCTGCCTCTGTTTCATCACCTAGCTGGACAGGATGACAGGTGACCTGCAGACAGGATAGGAGCCAGCCAGGGAAAGCCAGCACTAGCGCAGACTGTGCACTAGCAAATGCACAAGCGCCCCTAAGCGAGGGACCTGATTTTCACTCACTAGCAGCTAAGAGTTTCTGCAGAGCCACAGAAATTATTGATTACTATGGATTTTCTTTCCCATCTGGGACTTGTCCTTCACTAGCACAGATGATTACGAGCTGCCTACAAAGATGCTGACTTCCAGAAAGGCAGCATTCCAACAATTTACCTACCAGCCATTCTTGTTTAGTAACACCCTCTACAATATGATGGCTGGCTGAATAAAAATTTACCTCAGCTGACCTGTCAGATCCATGGTACCTCACATTTCTCAAGCTCTTAAATTTATGAAACTTTGGAAATAGAAAAAAAAAATTTTTGTCATACTGGGGACTGAACCCAGAACTTTCAGAGCTACATCTCCAGTGATTTTCAAACTTTTGAGCCAGGTGTGGTGGTACACAGTTATAATCCCAGCACTCGAGAGGCTGAGGTGGGAAGACCGCCAGGAGTTCAAGGCCAACCTGGGCTACATGGTGAGTTCAAGGCCAGTCTGAACTACATCAATGGCTTTTTCTTTCTACTTTTAAGTTTTTGCAACATAAAAAGTTGAGCAACTTTTCTGCTCCATCTTCCCTTGTACCCATCAGGCCCCCTACATACACACACTGAAACGGGGTTAAGACAAGTGAAAACACAAGGTGTGGCAAGGTCTCTTTTCCCATGACTGGGGATTGAACCCAGGGCCTTTGCTGAGCTACATCCCTAGCCCTATCCCCAAAATTTTGCAACACAGCCCAGCCAGTTCCAAACTCAAGATCCTCCTGCCCAGGCCTCCCAGAGGGCTGTTAGAGGCGTGCAGCACCATGCCTGACAAGACCACTTCTGACACTGCTCAACAGAAAGCAGCATCAGCAGGATATGTTATATTTCAAGGGGACAACGGCCATTAGCAAGGCCCGGGGTGAGTCCCCTGCTGGTCAGGGAACGGGCTGTACACTAAAATCCCAGCCTTGAGCTGCATCTTTTACTTTGTATTAAAGCATACCTTTAGGCTACTATGCTAAAAATTCTCCCACGATTCATCTATTCTTTAGGGTAAGAATGGGGAATATTAATTACAGATTTTTTATGACCTTTAAACAGTCCTAGGAAGGAAATTATACTCAGAAATCCTCTTGGGTGTGGAAATGACTTCACCACTACAGCCCCCGATGGCTAACGACCCTGGCGGGAGCAATGACCTATACAGGACATCATGGGAGAAGTGACAATTGGAAGCCTCTTAGTACTAGGACCTCATGAGACCAGGCTGCTACACCTGAAGCTCACTTCAGTTTTCTTTTAAATGTCTTTCCTTGAAAGACCTCACCTTCCAGAAGCACAAAGACAAAAAAGAGAACTGATGTAACCACACCACAAGTTGGCTTCTAATTTAAATGACCAGACATAACTCATGAAACCGGCTGTCTCAAAGACAGATTATCTTTATTAAACAAGGGTAGATATAGCAGCACTTACAAGAGTTCATAAGAGGCATGGTACACTGCGATGAGTGTCTGAAGTGCGGCCCCGCCTCACCGGTCGTGGGCTCTGCATCCCAGTGAGTGCTCACAATCACGCGTGTCACCTAACACGACGCAGCTCGAGCCCCATGTGGAGCTCAGCGAAGCACCCGCACTCCTCCACTTTAAGCCCTTCTCATTTCTGTGAAGTTGATCAAGTCAAGTATCACCTTCCTTAGCAGCATCTGGAGCACGCGTTGGTGTTCGGGAGGTGGCTGGTGTACTTGACCCACTTATTAAAAAAACCTAAGCATTTAATAAAAAATATTTCTCCCTGTCCAAAGCCGTCCACAGAAATACTTTGGTCACAGGAGAGACACTCTTCCATTTAAATATCTGTAAAAGCTAGCACAGGCCTCCGCTGCAGCAGACAGAGCGAGGAGCAGGCACTTCCACATGACTGTCTTTGGAGGAGACGGCTGCATGGTCATGCCGTGTCCGGCTCACTGCTCCGCTTCTCACTGCTCTGTGGGGGGGTGAGGACTCCAGACGGAGTGGGAGAAATCCTATTCTGTTCCGACAACATGGCTTTTTTTGCTTGGGCTTTGTCCTGTTGATTAGAAAACAGAGAGCAGTTAAAGTGAAGAAATCATCCTTCACTTTATTATATGCTTTTTCAACGGAAGCAAAGGGGGAAAATAGCAAAAAACAACCTAAAAGTACAGTCTTATACAATTTGGAGATATAGCATCTATGGACCAGAAATTTTCTTTTTCAAGGAATTAAAAGAATTGAGTTTTTCGAGGGTTGCAAGCTCCAGCCCTGTGCAGGTAACTTAGTGAGATTCTGAATTAAAATAAAAAATGAAGAAGGGCTGGGGATATAGTCAGTGTGAAGGCTGTGGGTTCAATCTCCAGTACCATATAAAAACAAAAAACAAAACAAAACAAAAAAAACTGAACCTTTTCTAGGATGCCTAGAGACTGCCCGAAGGAAAATGAACAAGCTAGGCAGTGTTTTTGTATTTTTTAAAACAAAGTCTCAATACACAATTCAGCCTGGCCTTGAATTCATGGCAAAACTCCTGCCTCTGCCTCCTAGAATGCTGGGATTACAGGAGTGTGCCACCACACCCAATTGGGGCAATTTTAAGGATCTGTGTGGACAAGAAGAATGAAGCAAGGAACAGTAAATACCAGCAAATCCAAGCTATTGATATGAGTCTGTATGTTATGGGCATCTTCAACAGGAACTCCCCGGAAGTGCTTTATTTTGGAACTTTCTGTCTCCCTTATAACCATGACAAATGGAACCATCCATTTGACACATTTCTCTATATCGCACCACTGATACCCTGCAATGATAAGAAATTATAGGCTCAGTGTGAGACTACACATGGTTTGTGAGTTTAATACACCTTGTTTAGGAACTTACTGGAAAGCAACCTACCTGAAACTTTTTCTATCAATTCAGATGAAGAGAAATGATACAAGGCAGAAGCAGCAAGGACACCATAAGGAAATTCTAAGCAGCCAACATCCAGAACACAGAGATCCAAAAGCTGTGGAGAAAAGAACACAGGTTGACACACATTGCTTCTAGAGTTCCTCGCTCTACCGGGAGACTGGGAACCCCCAGAAGAAATGGAGCCACTTACCTCTGCGATCTGTACAAAGATTTGCTGGGGATACTGTGGCAGTAGCACTTCATATACATCATTTAGATATGCAACCTGCATGTACACGTTTAGCCAGGACACAATAGTCAGGGGACTTAAACGCCACTTGAGAGCCTAACGGAAAATAGGAAAGAGACCAACAGTTGTGAAATGAAGTTCAAAATGCAGCTGTATTCTATGCCACATGTCCAACCGGAGAAGACCTAGCAGATACATCCACACTTCATGTGGGGAGGACATTATGTATGAATTCAAAACATGACTGGAAACTAACTTGTAACCTACCTGCATAATCACTAATTCCATAGTGAGGATTTCATCTCCTGAACAAGCTCCATCTGTAACATAAGCAAACTGGTGCAACTTTGGAGGATAGATTTCCTAAGAGGAAATACAAGGAAAATATCATTAGCAAAAAGCCAATCTCAAAAAAAAAAGCCAATCTCTAAGAGTTTTAACTTGTTTGTTTGTTTGGTACCAGGGATGGAACTTGGGATCTTGCGCTTGCAAGGCAGGCAGCGGAACCACTGAGCTAAATCCCTGGCCCCTTAACTTGTAATATGCCTCCACAATTATTCCTTTTGGCATTCTGGCATGTGTGAAAAGAGGATGCAATGACTGGATCTATACAGAAGCCATGTCAACAGCTCAAAATGTGTTAGCTGTAAAAGAAATGCAACTCCCACCCCCACTGAATATGTAAGTGAATGAATACACACACACACACACACACACACACATTATATATAACATTTAATGATATATTTTTTTAAATTTCCCTTTCTCAATACCTTTCACAATATATTTGAAAGTTGGCCAACATATTCTTTTATAATTATATCAAATCAATCTTTAAAGTTCAATTTTTCATTTAATATTAACTACAGTAACCTAAATGTTCTATAAACTTATTTTTCCTCTCTCTTCTTGGTTAGTTCCCATCTTTTTGGCATGTATCTTAAAGAGAAAAGTATAAGATATGAGGCGGGTGTGGTGGTGCACAACTATAATCCCAGCACTTGGGAGTCTGAGGCAGGAGGATCACTACATATTTGAAGCCAGCACGGACTATATAGTGAGTTCGTCAGCCTGAGCTACACAGGAAGACCCTGTCTCAAAAAAACAAACAAACAAAATATATATATATTTACTATAGACAAATAGCTGATCTCTCCCCCTATTTCAATAGAGCTCAAGAAACAGGGCATATTATATATCAATCATTTGAAAATTATTTACCTCAAGTTTGGCAGCAATAAATAAGGACGAAATCCCAATAAGCTGTAAAAGTGTTTTTACAATATTTTCTTGTGTTGCCATATACCGATCAAAGAAATCTTGTGCCAAGTAAAATGTCTCCCTGTGAAGTTTATAGACTTCACACACCTGAAAAAATATTGAGTATGGTTTAGAAGAGTTACTTGAAGGGAAGAAAAAAAAACTTGTCCTGAGTTTTGATGAAAGACAACATAATCAAATCAAGAGAGTTAAGAAAGGTAACTTTGCTTTTCTGAGAGGATGGGTACCTTGGCTGACCCTAAACACATGTACAATGAAAAACTAGACCTCAGACATAAAGGTTAAGTGTTCTGTGACCCATACAATAATCAGAACAAATGTTCATAGGTCAGAGGAGAGGTTTCAAAGCCTGGTGAAAGCAGAATTTCCATGAAATTAGACATAAATAAATAAATAAATCCAAATTTTTGAATTTTCTCAAAGAATGTTGCCTTTTTAAATAAGTCTCATTAAGACTTAAGGAAAGAACTCACAAATTCCCTTATAACTAAGCAATAGCAATGAGAAAGCTTAAAATCTGAAACACACATTTATTTAAAGACTGTAACATGCCCCAAACACTATACCATGAGAGCCAAAAGCTTTGTTAAAAAGCATTAAAAAGACCCAGAGACCTGGGTTGTAGCATAGGCTCTGGCTTAGAGGATTCCATAGTATTTAGTTTTTAGGACTCACCCTGCATACCCCCTAAGACTGCTAGAGGACCTGATGAAATAAATAATATACATGATAGAGTTGAAAAAGCCCAGGAAAATTAGTCATCAATTCAGTACTGCCATCAAAAGTCTGGCTATACACATGGAACTCTAATACCACACTGCCACCCCTCAACAGGACACCCGTCAGTGTACTTCACAGGGTTAGCACTCAGGAGCCTGAGAAACCAGACAGAATTCTGCTAGAAAATTCCATCTATCACCACAGACTTTCTCTAAAGTCCAGATTAAGCTATATATAGCCATTTATAACAATATTCCTTAAAAAAAAAAAGCACAAAACTCAAACAGCGTTCCTTTGAAGTATAAAGGAATTGGGGCCGAGACGTAGCTCAGTGGTGCTGCACCTGCCTGGCAAGCGCAAGGTTCTAAGTTCAATTCCTGGTACGGGAAAAAAAAATCTGGTTTCCAAAGTATAAAGGCATCAATCACATTATATAACATAACTGGGAATGGTGGCACATGCCTGTGATCCCAATATTTGGAAGACTGAGGCAGGATTGCTGTGAGTTCAAGGCCAGCCTGAACTACATAATGTCTCAAAGAACGAAAAAAAAAAAAGCAAATTAAAAACATTAGAAAGGCCACTACAGTAAGCAAACCATGCAGCTTCAGAGATACAGAAGGTACAAATGGAATCAACCACAACACATACATACAAGAGATCCTAACAGCATACAAGGACCTAGAAATGGTCAATCCTAAGTGAATGAAAAAGCTTGAACTCACCTCCATTAACCAATCCAGAAGAATCGCTCGCATTTTAGGCTGTAGAAGAGGGTGTCGCTGCAAAAAGTGCTCATCGCGTAAATATGTCTCTTCCTTGTTTAACATGATTTTCCAGACCTCTTCTCTATTTGCCCAGCTGTAGAAAAAAAGCGAAAAACAAACCTTATCCAAGTGTCAGTGTCATCCATATAACGAGGTCTGAGAAGATGGATTAAAAGAGCAAGAAGCCACGTGGCAGAATCAATGCTTACTTCAGTACAGGCAATGGTGAGGCCCTGGGTGGTGGGGTGGCTTTCCGAGGCACAAATGTAGGATTCGGGTATTCTGGTTCACCTTCTTCTTTATCAGGTGTAGGGATCAAGGAGCAAGGGTTTGCACCTCCTATATCATCATCCCAAGACTGTAAATGAGAAACACAATTTAAAATGTTTGATGTAAACCCACTATTTTTACACTCACTAATTTGTAGATCAGACAGTACTGTAAAAATAGCTCCATACCGGAGAGTAATCTCTAGGCCTAATTCTTCTGGCCCAAGATGAAGATGACATGGATAAGTAAAAGCCACAGTACAGTAATGACACCTAGCTTTCCTTTCATTTCTGTCACTAGCTTAGGAATCTATGGAGTAAATTCCTAAGAAAACTAGAATATCTAGCACATCATCACTTTCAGGTGAGGTGCTTGAACAGCAAGAGACACAGGAAAGGTAAGATAAAATGCAAACAGCTCATACAGTACAAAAACAGTAGCCAAATATAACAAACAATAGGGACCTTTTGTTTTTCCTAACTCAAAACAGCAAGCAGTCACCTAGTTAAAACTAACTCAAGCAATGGTCACAGGTCATATTAAGAAGTCCATAGAGATAGAGACACTCCTAAGACCTTTGAATCCTACTCCAGAGCCTGTGGAGGAGTAAGACTTACATATCTGATAGATGAACAATGATATCATTAAAAATCAAAATAGGCTTTTATCAATAAGATTTCAGAGACTTAATTTTATTCAATTTTCAGTATTTGGAAAACACTAAGATCATTTTGCCACTTAGGTTAATTTCTGCTATAAAATCATGATTGAATCAACAATGACGGTAACAATCATGCTAGTGTGGAAGCCCTGGGAGTCAAGCCTGTCATTTTGTTCTTAATCAGCCATCATTAATGTTGACCAGAGGGCTAAACAGACAACTAGAATGACCATAAATGAACATGGACTGCCTAGCTCTAAGAGCTCCTTCCCAGACACAGTACACAGGCCACCTTCAGAGGAAGCCCAATCACTTTGCCCAGTGAGAAGAGCAAAGCTGGAATGAGCTCTTCTCCACTGACTGCACAAAGAATTGGGCATGCAAATTATCCATGACAGCTCCTGCCAACAGCTGTGTAAGAAAGGCAACTTCCTTTCAGTTCTAGTATCATGTGCTGGTAGCATTTCCTTGACTCAAAAAGGTTCACATTACAAACGCTCTAAATTGCTCTTCCTTCAAGAATGAATTCTAGTTTTGAAGGCACAAGCTGGGTGCCACCCTCCAAAGCCAGATGGCTGGCATGTGTGAGAGCAGGTCTTTGGAGATAAACGAACTGGCGGCACTTCCCAACCTCCAGTTCATAGACAAACTAGGTGAACCACAGCAAAAAAAATGGTTTCCAAAGTAGATTTTTTAAGGAACCAGTGGATGAGGCAGGATAATTACATCTATGCTCTTTAACTTGGTGTATACCAGGTTTCAAAGGAACCAAGATGAGTCTGACTCTATTGATGAAGGAAAGGGTACCAGCAAGAGACCAATTTTGACTGCTGCTAACCATCTCTGACTCTTTATGACACTTTTCTTCCTTATATAAAATTTTGAGAGGTATTTAAGTCTAGGATTCTGCCTCAAATAAAAATGTTGGGTCTCTTGAGGAAAGTAAACCACAAAATGGACATGGGAAATAGATTTTAGTCTTTCCATTAAGAATGGCCTCAGACTAAGAATCATCAAAAGTTCTGTGGTCTTGAAGCAGTTACACTGAATGTAGCATGATGACTCCTACTAGCTTAAAGTTGGTCTGGGATGAACTGTAACTTCAGAGAAAAATTCTGTGTAATTAGTCAGCAAAAAAGTTGTTGTACCCCCAAAATCTAGCTTCATAAATCTTCATAGAGAAAAAACAAAATATCACTTCAAAAACAGATGGATAATTTTCAAGCTCTATCCTAGGAAGTGTTGAAACCTGTTGTCATTAATCTCTGGACAGCCATGAAAATGCCTTCTCATGAGAAGCAATATGTTAGTCATGTACCACAGCTATCACCTCTCTGTGGTCCAGACACAAAGCCACAGACCTGCCCTATACACTCATAGAGTACTGCTCAGGTTATCCCCGAGAACAGAAACGTAAAACTCCAAGAAGTCAATATGGATGGCTTCACCTCATCTTCAGTTGGAAATTGCTATACAAAACACAGCTGGGAAAATAAATCTTCAGTTTTACAAAGTAGGGACTCATTTTGATAATATCCATAAAATAAACTTGATTTGAAATTTTTTTTTAAGGGGAACGTCAAAAGAAAGAACTTGGGATACACTATCTTATTGCCTTTCCTGCATTGAAGCCTTCTCAACAGAGAAGGAAACCAACCCCTTATTCAGTATGCAATGGGTCGTCCTCAAAAATGCTCATCACTAGGCCGGTATGTGCAATGACATCTGCCATATCGAACAAGGTGGCCATCGCTCTGAAGCCCACCCCTCTTTCACATCAGTGCTCACTGCTCCACAAAGTGACATGCTGTCCTTGCTAACCCAGTTGGACCATTGCACTCAGGTCAAACACTGCTCCTGATCAGCTTTTATCTGTGATAGAGGCAGAAGGCCAGAACGACTGGTTTGGAGACAGGCTGCTTCTCCCACTGGAGCCATAACTATAGTCTCCAGCCATTTCTGGAGGTAAAGAGATAATATAGACTTTCTCTACAAGGAACTTCTGATATTACAACCATATCATGTTATGTGCAGCGACTTCTTTAATGGCAAGAGAAATGGAATAGTTAATAAAGTGCTGAGATGCCCATATTACAGATGTTGATACTCTTGCTGAAGCCATGTTAAGCTCAGATAGCAGAGTAGGTAAAAGTTTTGTTTTTTTTTTGGGGGGGGGAGGTTGAGATAGTGTCTTGGTAAGTTGCTAAGTTACATAGACAGGCTGGACTCAAACTCAAAATCCTCCTGCCTCAGCCTCCCACTGTCCAGGGATTACCTGCCTGTGCCACTATGCCCAGCTTAGGTTAAATCTTATATATTTATTTTTATTCAGTTCATGAGATGAAGTTTCACTATACAGTTCAGGCTGGCTTCGAACTCATGGTGATCCTCCTGCCTCGGCCTCCCAAGTGCTGGCATTACACGTGTGACACCACACATGCCGCAGTGGGCTGTTTGTATCATTGGAAGTTCTAAAAGGTTTGCCACACTGGGGTAGACGATCTTTCAGGACTGCAGAGAGGAAAAAAGATTGACCTAGAGCCAATGGGAAGCTGGGCATGGTGGCACATGCCTGTAGTCCTGGCACTTGGGAGGCTGAGGCAGGGGGATCTCCATGAGATTGAGGCCTGCCTGGGGTACAAGGCCAACCTGAACTGCATAGCAAGATCCTGTCTCAAAAAAACCCAAAAAAACTGCTGAGTGTGGTGGCGCACAGCTGTGAGGCAGCCTGGGCTACATAGTGAGTTCGAGCTCAAAGCCAGGCTGAACTACACAGCGAGACCCTGTTTCAAAACAAAAACCCAAAATTAAAGGCAACGGAAGCTCGTAAGCACCATGACAAAAAATCATGGGTGAGTATAGGGTGAAACCGAGGTCCTAACCCCAGTTCACCAGCCACTGGAAAGCCTGTGGGCCCAACTTTGCCCCTGGCTTGCACAGAACTCTGAGTTGCTTTCTTCCTGAGTCTCAGTTTCCTCACAGGCAAAGGGAGAGGTCGGATGTCTACTCTGGTTCTCCCAAGGCATCAGCATGTATCTGTAACTTCAGAGGGCGCCAGTCAGGAACACAGCCCTTCCTGGAATCCCAAGGCTGCAAGCAGCCAGTGCGCAGGACAGGCATGGTGCTTAGCCATGTGGACTGGGACTCCAGCTAGAGAAAAACTAACCCTAACCACAGCATCTTCACCAACAGACAAGAAAGAACGAACCCAACAGGGCACAGGAGAGCAGGAGGCCCTCCATGCAGGTCCAATCCACCAGGTGTCTTACCTGACTGCCACACTGGCCTCTCACAGTCCTGTCAATTTTGGCAACTTCTTCATCGAGATCCTGCAAAAACTAACATAGACAGCCCCCACCCCCAAGGAAACACACCAAAGACAGAGAGAAAAGGAGGAAAAGTTCATTAGATTATGTGTGTCATTTCTGTCAAAGGGATGCCCCCCCCAAGTTAGCTCCCGTCAATATATGTGTGGGCCGACTCAAGTCTGGTACCCAGGTTAAGATGGAGGGGGGAAAACTCCTCAACCTGTCTCCTTTGTACTCACAACGGCCACATTTGCCTTCCTTTTCCTGGAGCGAACAGAGAGGTCGGCGGCACCTTCATCTTTCCTGGCGTCCTGTTCCTTGGCATCTCTGCAAAGCCCCGGGGGCAGGGGTGGGGGTGAGCGCTCCCCAAATCGCGGCCCGCCCCTCCCCCACCGCTGCACACCCTTCCCCTCCCCAAGGCAGCCGGGCCACTCGCTCACCTCTCCTTCCTTTCCCTTGGCATGGCTCGGGGCTCGGCCTCGGACCTCGGGCCTGGGGGCACGGAGCGGGCATCAGGGTGAGCACGCCGGCGGAGGGGCCCGGACCCGCCGCCCGCCCCAGCGCCCCAGCACCCCTCCCCCCTCCCGCGCGGGCGGCGGCGGCGGGAGCCTCCCGGGCCGGCCGGGAAAATGGCCGATGGGCCGGGGTGGCCTGTCACCCGCGGCGCCGCCCGCACCCCGCGATCCCGGGTCCGAGTCCGGGGTGCTGGAGGGGGCCCACACAGCCCCCCCGCTTTCCTCCCCGCCCATCGCCCCCGGTGAGGCCAGGGCTGCCTCAGTCTCTCCTCAGCAACTCGCCCGACCCGTCTCGGAGCCACCCTGCCCCGGGCACCTCGCGCTGACGCCCCCGGGACCCTGAGACCCAGCACCCCACCCCCACCCCCACTCCCGCCCGACCCGGCCCGGGCTCCCCAAGAGTCCCCGCCTGCGGTGTCCGTCCCCGCAGCCCGCGAAGGGCCTCACCAGAAGCGGTGTCCGCGAGAGGCAGGCGCGCACGAGCCAAGACGGGAGGCCGGGGCTGAGTGAGAAGCCAGGAAGCGAGAGGCAGCGACGGGCTGAGCGCGCGGCGGTGGCGGGATCCGCGCCTGCCCCCTACACCGCGCTGGCGGCCGAGCCGGCTGCTCCTGCGCCCGGCTTAGAGCGGGACATTTAAAAATCCCAGCGCGCGGAACCAGCCCCGGCCCGCCCTCGCGCCTCCCCGCCCCCTCCACCCCGCCCCGCCCCCGCCACAGCGCCAGCCAGCGAGGCTCTTCGGAGCGACTGGGGGCGGGGCAGAAGGCGGCGGGGCCTCCCCGTGGGGCGGGGTTAGGGGCGGGGGACGAGAATGAATCCGCTCGGGGGGCGGAGCCAAGTGACAGGGCTTGCGCGCCGGAGCGACAGGACGCGGGACGTGATGGGCGGGACTACGAAGCCGTGGCGGGGCCTGCGCGGGGCGGTACGCGAGAGAGCAGGGCGGCGCGCGCAGAAGGGGTGGGGCCGAGCTGGCCGGACGCGGGAGAAGTCTGGCGCGAGCTCCGCAGATGGGCCGGCTGAGGGATTTGGGGGCGGGGCCGAGCGGCGCGGGAGCTGCTAGAAGCCGCGTGGCGGGCGCCGGCTGAGTGTCAACACGGCGAGCAGTGGGAGATCGGGCCGCGCTGACCCTGACCGGGCGGATGCGAGTGATCGCCTGGCCCGAAGCACCCGCCGTCAGCCTCTCGGACCACCAGTCCTCCCCAGCGCGCGCACTATCCCTCCCTGCACGTCCTCCCCGCCCTCAGACGCAGAGTTCCGGGCCCTGAGTCCGGGGCGTGGATGTCCCCAAGGTCACAGCGCGTGGTACCTGGGCGTGGAACCAGGCCTTCAGGGTTATGGGCCGGGTGTCCCCGTGGACCAGCTGTTATTTCTGGCCCAGTGTCCATTCATCTGTCGTTGCATTCGTTCGTTCCTTCATTCATTCAACTGTGCTCGCACATTCCGTGCGCGCTTTCCACACGCGCCCCTCCCCCGCAGGCCTGTCCTGAAGCCTCGGAAGGCTTTTCTGACACAGATCCTCATGCAACCATCTGTAGTTTAAGACCTTCCAACTGTTTCACCTAGGATCAAATCGGCAGTCCCTGTCCCAGCCTACGGAGCCCGACGGGTAGTGCTGCACTCAGACCTGGTCTTTAGGCCTCTGACCTCGGCTGCTCAGCTACCCCCTTGTCCTTCCTCACGTAGAAGCCTTGGACCTTGTTGTCCCTTCTCTGGCCCATTCGGGCTGCTCAAGGTCTTCAGGGGCCATTTCATCTAAAGCATGCCTCTCCAGGAGCCCCTCTGGGCTTTCCTGCCCTGCCACAATTCCCTCACTGGCACCATGTGTGTCTCACTCCTGGTGTCCCTGTCCCTCTGCCTACCTTGTTTGTGCCTCACTGCTATAGACCTCAGCTCTTGGTGTGTTTCCTAGGGCAAGGGGGCACTGAAACCAAATTTGGGAATGAATGACACACCAGCCAACCTCTGCAGCTTACAGGCTAGTAAGAGACAAGTATTACACAATTGTCACTAGCAAGTACCTCCTATATTCCACGTGGCATGAAAGAGAGGGCTCTGAACACACCAAGTCCCTTGCTCATTTAGTCTGTCTTGTCTCCCTCAGTGGCCGTGTTCGTGAAGGTAGAGCCTAGGTGTTACTGAAGAATGTGCCCTGTTTCTTCCCCAGAGGCCCTGACTAGCATTTTTTTTGTTGCCCCAGGATGTTCTGAAGCCAAGCCACTGAGATGATTTGTTCAGCACTGAGCCACAAAACCTAACTGCCTAACCCTATGCTGGTTAGTAATACTGTGTGATAGCATTTCCAAAATGGCTCTTGGGGTTAAGCCCTTCAAAGTGTTATCTCAATTCAACTTCACAATAATCCTATCATGTTGATGCCTGATTATGCTATTTCACAGATGCCAGAGATCTA
Organism: Heterocephalus glaber; assembly: GCF_000247695.1. The sequence goes on along the minus strand of NW_004624794.1, from coordinate 4,955,395 downwards.
CTTCCTGAAAATATTGGGAGGATTAAGTGAGAGGATGCAAATGAATCAAGATGGTATCTGGTGCACAATAAATGCTCAGTAAATGAGTTACTGTAATGATAGATCAGACAGTTTTCTTTAGCAGTTGTTGCAACATACACTCCCATCACCAAATCATGAGAGTTCCAGATGCTTCATGTCCTAGCTGACAAGTTCATGGACAATAAAATGGATAAATAAATTTTGTTATGTAGCTAGGCATGGTAGCATATGCCTGTAATCCCAGCACTCAGGAGGCTGAGGCAGGAAGATCATTGTGAGTTCGACTACAGCCTGGACTACATAGTGCATTTAAGGTCACCCGGAACCACATAGTGAGACCCTGTCTGCAAAACACGCCCCCCCCAAGGGAATAATATACAGTAATAAAAAAACCACAAACCACTGAAACATGCAGCAACAGAAATGAATCTCTTGAACATAACATTAAGGACAAAAAAAAAGAAACATATATTTGAAATTTCCTTTTCTTTGAAGTTAAGGGTTGGGGTTTTAGCTGGGTGATAGAGCACATGCTGCAGAGAGAAAAAAGAAAGAATATGGCAACAGTAATCAGAACAGTAGTTACCTCTGGAGTGAGGGCAATAACCAGGAGGAGACCAAGGGAAACGTCTGGGTCCTAGACAGGTTTGTGTCTTGATCTGAGTGGTGGCTGCAGGCTGTTACAGTGATGGGTGGTTCCATACATAAAACTTCACTGAACTATGTACTTGAGATTGGTGCACTCTACCGAATGTATCTCATACAGACCGTCTTCAACTTCACTATGGCTTAACGATCGACTTTACTGCAATGCAGAAACATAACCACACGACCATCCTGTTCTTTCTTTCAGTATGGTATTCGATAAGTTACAAGATAGTCAACATTTTATGATCAAATAGGCTTTGTGTGAGGCAATGTTACCCAACTGTAGGCTAACGTAAACGTTCTGAGGATGTTCAATGTAAGCGAGGCTTAGTTACAATGTTGGGTAGGTTAGGTGTATTAAGTGAAGTTTTGGCTTATAATATTTTAAAATCACAATATGTTTATAGCCCTATTGGAAGTTGAAGAGCATCTGTAGTTCAGCTTTTTAAAAAGACTTTTTTGTTGTTGTTGTTTTTTTGTTTTCTGAGACAGGGTCTTGATATAGTTCAGACTGGTCTTGAACTCACTATGTAGCCCAGGCTGTCCTCAAACTCACAAAGATCTTTCTGCTTCAGCCTCCTGACTCCTGGGATTACAGGCATGAGCCACCACACCTGGCTTGTTTTTCAAAAAACAGTAAAAGCCATACACAAACCCTGTGAATTTGGGAGCTTCCGGTCTAGAAGGAAGATGGTTGTAGCTTAGCAGTTACTGTAAAGAATAAGGACTGGGATGAGAAAATTCTGGGGGCTGTGAATTCATGTGGGGAGAGGGGCAGCCAACCTAGCTTGGATGCCAAGAAGGCCACATGGGGGAAGAAGCAGCTAAGCCCAAAGGAGGAATGAGTTGTTCAAGGCAGTTGAAACAGCCTGAACGTTAGGTCCAGAGTATTCCAGCATTGGCTCCGCCCTGGGGAAGACAGTGCATTGCATCAGAGATGGCGAACCCGCTGCTCCCCTCCGTCATGAGCCATGTGGAGAGTTCCTGACTTCTCCCTGTTGTGTTTTCTCTTCTGTAAAATGGGTAGATTCTCATTGTCTGACCCTCGATGGGTTGCTGTGAGGGGTAAATGCATTAATAACCATCATGCACTTACAACCTTATCTGGTACATATGGAGGAAGTGTTCGTTATTATGTATAAAGCAATTAGGGGGATTTGCTTAGCATCCTATGTGATCCAGGCCCTGATGATGGGGGCGGGTGTACGGAAGGGGCCAAGATATAAAGGTTAAGGAGATGTAAGAGCATGAGGACTGCAGGGAAGAAGTTCTTTCCAGATAGGATTCCTTAACACGAGGCCCTTGGACAGGCTCCACAGACCTGAAAATCTGCCCATGGAAGGGCAGACCTACTGGTGAGCCTGTGTGGACGTTACTGGGCAACTGGTACTTGACCAGTTCCTTAAATGCATGTTGTTGTTGTTGCTGTTGTTGTTGTTGTTTTGAGTCAAGGTCTCACTATGTGGTTCAGGCTGGCTTTGAACTCACAGCCATCCTCCTGCCTCAGCCTCCTGAGCGCTGGGATTACAGGCATGCGCTACCACACTCAGTTTAAACACATTCTAACAGGAAAATGGAGATGACTGACCAGGGAAGGTGAGGGCTGTGGCTGAGAGCTGAGCTGCCTAAGGCTCTGCTGCTGAGCAACCTGGGTGAGCCAAGGAGGGGTGCCTTGGGGGCCCCACCTGGGGACATGAGGAGAGGGAGGGGCCCTGTGAGCTGTGAGGTAATGTCAGGCAGTGAACAGGACCAGGCTGTCAGACACAGAGTGACTGCACCCCACACGGTGCCAGGGAACCCGAGTGTGGGAATGCCCTGGAGGCTTGGCTCTGGTCCCCCAGGTTCGGGGAATCTGTCTGCACTCGCCTGCCAGGCCAACCTGAGTCGGGACCTAGTGCTGCTCCCCGAGGCTCGGTGACTGATCCTATGGAGCTCACACAGCTGTACCTGGGCCCTGAGGTGGCAAGATTTTGAACTCCTGGACTGTGCTAGCTCAGGCCCAACTCCCTCTTTCACCGGGGTGCAAGTCCAGTCAACATCTCTTTAAATGTGACCGACTAAAAACCCCAGGGAGACATAAGAGCCTTTAAGCTTCATATGTGATACAAAAGTGATGTCAGCTGACATTTATGGATTCTGTGCTAAGCTCATGATTGCCAGAAACAGAAACTAATTTAAAGACCCTTGAAGAAATGGGAGTGTGTGACCAGCTTCGGGGTGCTGGCAGGGGCAGCAAGCAGCTCTCAGCATGGGCAAAGGCACAAGGAGGCTTTGTTCTGTGTTCGACCACCATATCCCCAGCTTTAATTTAAATCTCCTCATTTTGGGTTTTCTGAAGACAGGCACAGCTGCAGAACAGAGGAGGAGCTTGGAGAGAGAGGGTCTGGCATCTCCCTCCTGGTCAGGGATCAACATTTTTCTCTAAGCACCAGGCTCTACACTTTCATGGGAGAGGGAGACTCAGCCAATCAGGGCACTGCATTCCTGGCTATATGATTGGTTAAGGCATAGGGACATTACTGCAAGCTGAGCCAATAAGAATCCTAAGGAGTTGCTAGGCTGAATGGAAGTGGGCCTGGAGCCATGAGGCCATCTTGCCACATAAATTGACCTTCTTTAGGGGGAAGTTCTTCCTGGAGAGCAGAGCTAGAGGTGCTGGGAGGGAAACTTCTGATCTGTTGAGCTCCTGCATCCAGTCAAGCTTAAACTTGGATTATTGGAAACTTTCTGGATACTAAAACCAATTAATTATTTTCATATATTTATTTAGCCAGTTGGGCTTATAACTTCCAAGCAGGAGTCATGGGTGTATCAAAAGGTGAGGAACTGACAACTTTGTCTGGCCTCCCGGTCCATTTGAGCTCACAATTGAGCCTCCTAACAGTCCCCAAAACCCTTTCCCACAGGGTCAGTAAATCCACTGACATGGTTCTTGGGGGTGCCAGACCCAGGTATCTGAGTGGGTATTAGGGCCTTTGTCTGAACTCCCCTTTGTCTTCACTCAGTCAGGGATCCTGACTTCCCTGGCAGCATCCCTGTTATTTATGAAGTCCAATTTCTTTTCTTTTTTTTTGGTACCAGGTATCGAACTCAGGACCTTGTGCTTGCAAGGGAGGTGGCGGCACCACTGAGCTAAATCCCTGGCCCCCTGTTATGTATATCAGCCGCATGGGAACCCACTGACAAATCAGCCTGGCAGCCTCAGCAGCCCCTGTGAGGATCAAGCACCAGCGGGCCTACATGGACTGGGGTGGTCCTGCCCTCCAGGAACTCTGAGGAACATCTCACACCAATTGTGGGCAAGTTGGACACCAACTGAGCAGAACTTACCCAAAACAGCATTGGACAGAAGTCAAACACATTGGCAGCACACAGAAAATTAGCAAAAATTTGGATTCCTCCACACAAGAGGGTTTCCAGCTCATTGAACAATTAGGATCATTTGGCAAAGTTGAGCCTACATCTGTGTAGAGCGGCAGCAATTGGCCGCCTTCTGCTTTCTTTAGGTATCAACCTGGCTGCTGTGGTTGTCTGCCCCCAAAAAGCCTACCTTGAAGTTCAGAGCTAACTCAGAGCCTGCATATCCTGGTGCAAGGAACAGGAAGAGAAGGAAGAAGGCAGGGAGAAAGGGCATAGATTAGAAATCTCCCAGGCCTAGCAGATCGAGCATTCCCCAGAGCCCAGCCCATGTTCTGGAAAGCTGGATTTGGTAAGTAAATAGATGGACAGATGAATGAATGGGAGCAAAGGTGACAGCTACAGAAACCCTCTTCCAAGTGACAGTGATAGGAAGCCAAGGAGGCTGGGGGCACGGAGTCCAGTCTGGGGCACATTCTTTTGCTGGTACTAGGGACACAAAGGAGATTCCACACTCAAGGCCAGGACTTCCGGCCTCCCACCTCCTCCTTTCCTCCTGCTTGGCTCTGAGGACCTCCCCACCTTCAGCCTTTCACCACAAGTTGTATTTCCCATGTCAATCCATTGGTTTGAAAGGAAAAACATCTATTCTTACCCTAAATGGAAAAACCAGCACGTCAAGCCTCAAGGAGGGAAGTATTAAAATGTTTACATCTAAAGACAGTACAATGTGAGGCAGAGGCTGCTGTCTGCCCCACTATGAGCCCAAGGCCCCATAGCTTTCTGTTTAAAGAGGAAATGCCTGATGATCCTACTTATACGAGGTACCTGGGATAGTCACACTGAGAGACCGGAAGTTGAGTGGCTGTTGGTAGGGCTGGGGGAGGGGAGAGTAGGGAATCACTGTTTAATGGGGACAGAATTTCCCTTGTAGATGGATTGAGGTAATGGTCATTAATGCTGCTGAATTATGCACTTAAAAATGGTGAAGGGAGCCAGGCATGGCTGGGCGGCTGAGACAGGAGGATGGAGCTCAACCTAGGTAATTTGGTGACTTAGTGAGACCCTGTCTCTAAATAAAAAAGGGCTGGGATGTAGCTCAGTGCAAAGGCTCTGAGTTCAGTTCCCAGTACAGAGAAAGGATGGGGGTGGGGGCTGGAGATGTAGATGCTAACCTAGCATTCACAAGGCCCTTGGTTCAATGGTTCAGTCCCCAGCACCACAAAAAAGAAAGAAGAAGGGGGGGGAGGGGCTAGGCATGGTGGCACATGCCTGTAATCCCAGCACTTGGGAGTCCGAGGCAGGAGGATTGCCATGAGTTCGAGGCCAGCCAGAGCTACATAGCCAGACCCTGCCTCGAAAAAGAAGGAGAAGCAGAAGAAGATTATTCATATTTTCCCGTAAATTTATTCTGGCTTTTTTGGCCAGGCTCGCCTTGAACTTGGGGGTGGCATCCCTCCTACCTCAGCCTCCCCAGTGCTGGGATTATAGGCTTGAGCCACCATGCCTGGTTTATGACAATTATTAAAACCAGATAAACAAGCAGAGAGGGGTTAAACACTTCTCAGTTTCAAGCTGAGCCCTTCCCCCATTGAAGCTGAGCCTCTGGTGAGACCTGGGGAAGGAGAGGAGAGAGTAGCCCACAGCGTGCGGGATGCACAAGATTGAGCTGGGCATCTGGGAAAGCTCAGTGATCCAGAGGCGGAGGGGGGACGCCCCGCAGGTGGTGGCCCTGGGTGCCCACAGGGTGAAGAAGAGTGGCCTGAAGAGAGTGCCCTGGACCAGGGCTCCCAGCCTCCAGCTCCTGCCTCGATGTGGTCTCAGGGGAGCAGGAAGAGGCTGGTGGAAACAAATGTGGGAAGCTCAGTGTAAGCCTGTCTCAGAGGAGAGGGGGCTGTGTTCTCAGGGTCACTTCCTGGGTTCCCTCTGATCGGTTTTTGGTGGGGAAAATGAGAAGCGCAGTCCCTGTGTCTGGGGAGATTTGATCACACTCCTTGCTGCAGTCCCACCATTCCCAATGCTGGATAACAGGGAGAACTGGGGGTTGTGTCACCGCACAGGGCCCGTGAGTCCCCAGCTCAGTCAGTGCTCAGGGACAGTGATGAATTCCAGATGCTCACCAGTCAGGACAAAACAGCCAGGGAAATGCAGGCCAGGGAGGCACCTGCTCGAGGGGGCCCTGATCCAGCACAGGAAGCGGAGGACAGGAAGTGAAGGCACAGATGGCATCTGTGTCAGGGTCCCTGCTATGTAGGGTCGGACCCTCGACCCTCGAGGTGATGTCAGGAGGCAAGGCTTCTGGGAGGTGTTGTTCCCTTAAGAAAGAGGTCAGAGAGGGAGTCTCGGTCCCTTCCAGAACCTGAGGACACAAGGAAAGGACAGGTCTGTGAACCAGGAAGCAGCTTGCACCAGGCTCTGGACCAGCTGATGCCTTGATCTTGGGCTTCTCAATCTCTGAAAATGTGAGCAGTGAGTTTTTTTATGTTTATAAGCCACTCAATTTGTTGCATTTTGTGATAGCTGCCTCTGGAAGGACTAAGATAGACCCTAGGTTCCCCCTCACCCCGTTTTTTGGTTGTGGTACTGGGGAGAGAACCTGGGCCTTTGCACTGAATTACATTCTCAGCCCTTAAAAAGATTTTTAAAAAAAAATTTTTGAGGCAGGGCCTTGCTAAATCACTAAATTGCCCAGGCTGAGCTCAAACCTGTGATCCTCCTGCCTCAGCCTCTCAGAGGCTGGGATCCTAGGCCTGTGCTACTAATCCCAGCCCCCACCCCACCCCACTCCACCCCAAACCCCGCCCATTTTGGCAACACTGCTTTTTTTTTTCTTTTTTTGAAACAGTCTCCCTACGTAGTCCAGGCTGGCCTTGAACTCAGGCATTCCTCCTGCCTCTGCCTCCTGAGTGCTGGGATTGCAGGTGTGTGCCACCACGCCTGGCTACTATTTTTTTCTTTGAGACAGGGTTTCACTATGTAGTTTGGGCTGGCCTTGAACTCACGGGGATGCTCCTGCCTCAACCTTCCAAGTGCTAGGACTACAGGTGTGCACCACCACACCTGGCTCTTCCTCCTTTTAAATGATGGAATTCCTCAGACCTTCACTGGGAGCCTCATTTTCCACACACTCCCTCCCAAGAGTTCTTGCTCTCCCCACCCACACTCCTGTTCTGCCTACCAGACATCTCCACCGCAGATGTCTCCCAAGCAAACCCAATGGGGGACGCCCAAAGGTGAGCTCTGGATTTTCCCACCGTGCCCCTCCTTCACCCCAGAAAATGCCACCACCACTCACTGGCTCAGTTGCCCTAATCCACAAAGCTGGGGTCTTCCCTGATGTTTTCTTTCCCTGCCCTCTGCGTTGCACACTCCCACAGCGCCAATCCCTGCCCGCCATGTTTCCGGTCTATTTACTTCTCTCTCTGGTCTTTCTCTAGACCAGCCCATTGCTGCCTGGATGGCTACAGTGTCTCTTGAAGACCTCCCGGTTCTGCCATCTCTTCCCTGCTAAAATGCTTTCATCCCTGTGCAGCTGGAGTCAATCCCATCAAATGTGCCTCTTCTGGAAGCCACTGGAAGCTTCCCTGATTAGCGAACACATTTGCCTCTGCTTCCTCCTACCCAATCCTGGCCCGCTGTCACCCCTGAAGTGCCAAGCCTTTTGCTGGGCACGTTTGTACCTGCCCCGACCCTTCCCCAGCTCTCAGCTTCCACCTCCCCTCCTGGGGCCTCGCCTGGCCACACTCTACATGCGGTTATCTCAGGACTGTTATTTTCTGTCTCACTTCTCACCAATTTCCTCCTAGCATCCTTTTTTTAAAAATTATAAAAATATTCAGACATACACATGAGCAGAGAGGTGATAGCACAAAGAGCCCTCACATTCTCATCCTAGATATTTCATACTTGGAAATTTTCATCTCTATTTCACTGAGCCAGGGCTTTTTTTTTCTTGGCTGATATATTTTAAGGAAAATTCCAAACATGATGTCATTTCATTTTTACACACTGGAGCATGCATTTCTAAAAAGAATCAGTGTTTTCTTACATAACCGTAACACCAGTAAGACACCCAGGAAAATGAACAATAATTGTTAGCATCGTTTCATACTCAGCTGAAGTCACATTTCCCCAGCGTCTTGAATGTGGCCTTAACTGTCGGCATGAGTCACAGTCCAAGCCTGATGCACTTGCCGCGTCTGCTTCTTGGATCCTTCGGCCTTTTTCACCCTGGAAGAGCCCCTTCTCTTCTGTCTGTACTGTGGAGGCCAGGTCAGTTCCCGGTACAATCATTAAACATTCTGCATTTGTTTGCATCTTCTTGGAGCCATGTAATGCCTGCCTCTCTTCCCCATGTTCCCTGTAGACAAGAATAAGCTCTAGAAGCTGATTAGATCCATACAGGTGATGCTGTGTATTCCTGTGTCACCAGCCCCAGTGCTTTCTGTACCATCTTCACAATACTGGGACTGGCCATGTGATCCAGTGCCTATAGCTTCATCCTTCTATTATAAAACTTCCCATCAACTCTTCCCTTGACTGTTTCTCCTGGTGATCTTCCTGCCTCAGCCTTCCAAGTACTAGAATTACAGGCACAGGCCGCCATGCCTGGAAGGTACTGGGAATTGAATCCAGGGCCTTCTCACTAAGCTATACCCCTAACCCTTCTTTTTACAAAAATTTTTATTTCGAGACAAGGTCTTATTAAGTCTCTAAATTTTCCTGGCTGGGCTGGAACTTGTGATCCTCCTGTTTCAGCCTCCCAGAGTGGTGAGATCATAGGCATACCAGATAATAGTTGTTTCTTGAATCAGTTGCTTGCTTTGGGATTGCAAAATGGTGTGCATTCTCTAGTCCATTCACTTACCCTGGGAGGACACAGTGTGGGCAGGGCTGCATAGTCTCTAGAGAGCTTTGAAACAATCATAAAACAGACAGAAAGTCCTCTATGTTTTATCATTCCCATGCCCTCGCAGTCCTAGATGGTGTCGGTAGTCAAACACTCCTCCATGCCGGAGGGGAGGACCCCAACTTCCCTCCCCGACCTGGCCACACCCTGAATATTCACTAGAATCCTCTAGAAAGAACGTTTCCAGGGCCATTTGGTTGTCTGAGAAGACAGCTCACATGGTGGAATAAATACTTCATTCTTTTAATTAAATTCCATGATTTTATTTTTCATAACACGAGACATTTTGTATTTGGACATTTGTTTACTTGTTTGGGGGCCCTTTCCTGTCAGAAGGAGCTGCCAGAAGGCACATGGGAGGTGCTCACATTGTAAAAGAGCGGGGGTCTGTGAATGGAGTCCAGGGAGGGTTGGCTCCCAGGTGGCTCTGGGCCCCCAGAGAGGATTCTGGGAGGCAACTCAAAGGAAGTGAGAGTGTCATGGGGGTCTGGGGCCCTGGCTGAGGTAGAGGGGTGTGCAGAGGTTGCAGGAGCCCCAGAGTCACCTCCTTGGACCTGTGGAGTGGTCATGGCTCACCTAGGCCCCTGCCTGAGCATGAAGAAGCACGCTGTACCTGCGCGCAGGGATCTGGGCCACATTCTGAGCCTGTCCTCACCTCCCTCCCTCTCTTCCCTTCCTCCCTCCTTCCCTCCCTAATTGCTCTGTTTTCCTTCCACTTCACAAGTGGGTTGGCTAGGAACACCAAAGTCTGTTTTATATACATATAGAGAGTTAGCAAACACAAAATGTGTGGTGAGCTGTGTTCGTCTTTACGTTATTAACACACAAAAGCAAGAGAGCTCCAAGTTAGAGTAGCTGCCTGCCATGCAGCCCAGCGCGCAGAAAGCCATATGGTGTGAACTGAAGTGGAGACAGCAAGAGCTCAGCCACACGCCTTCATTTAAGGGGTTCCACACAGTTGGGAGCACCAGCTTCTCTGCCCTCACATGCCAGGGCTGTTTCTATTCTGGGGAGAAAGGGGAGCAGGGCAAGCAGCGACCTGTCCACAGGTAGGAGAGGGCTCAGGTCATAAGTAAGCCAGCCAGCATATGAAGAAGATAAGATGCTTCAAGAACCCCTGGGAGACTGACCGGCTGATGTGACGGAGAGTAAATACAGCCGGGCGTGTGGCTTCAGATAAGGCTCGTCTAGAAGGGCTTTCACAAGAGGACACATTTGACCTATGACCTGAGGCAGGAGAACAATCCAGCAAGCAGAGCTATGGGGGACAAGGAATAGTATGTGCAAAGGTCCAGAGGCAGGGAGGCCTTTGATGTGTTGGAGTAAGTCGAGGCAGGTGAAGGGATGGGATGAGGTTTGGGACAGGGGCAGGCAGGGTCTCAGGCTGGAGAAGAGTCTGGATTTGCTCTGCTGCCACCAGATGTCCTTGGAGGGTTTTTAATCAGAGGGTAACTCAGCTAATGAACATATTTAAAGGTCCCTGCGCATCAGGAAGCTTGGACTGTGGAACTCAGGGAGATTAGAAGCTTGGAAGCCAGTGGTCCAAACAAGGTTAGATGGCAGCTTGGCCAAAGTTGTGGGATGTAGGGCAGACACAGGGCTCAGATGTTTGCACTAGAGAGAAGGAGGACCACGAATCGCAGGCAGCTTGGGTCTCTGAGGGGGTCTGGGTTGGACGTTCTTCCGGGACTACAGGGTATGATGGTGGCTATGTGCTGCCCATGCTCAGTGAGGAGACGGCAAGCAGCTCCTGTGGACCCGGGAGGCCCCCCCTTCCAGCCCACCCTGTGCTTCTCGCCTTCTTTTTCTGCTGCTGTTGTCCCTCTGGAATGTATATCTTCCATCTTTGTCTGTCACAATCAGATCAAGGTCACCTCTCCTGAATGTCGTGGCAGTATCTCTGCACCTCCCTGGGACGCTGACCTGGAGTCCTATTGCCCTATGTCTAAGCGATCTGGCCTGTGGCGTCTGATCACAGTAGATACAGAGGCTTCCCATGGAGGAGAACCCCAGTCCTCGGCATTCTTCGAAGATTTCATCAGAATAGCAGAATCTTAGCTCACACTGGCCTGATGAGGAAGGAAATTTACTGGCACACTTCATGAAATATCTGGGGGCTTCAGGTACAGCTGGGTCTGGGGCCTTAGTCCTGAGGGCTGTGTCTGTCTCCCGGTCCTGCTGCCCGGCAGGCTCTCCTCAGGTAGTGGAAACGATGCCCAGCCCTGCCTTCCCAGACATGATGCCCACTGGGCTTGCTTAGATCCTGTATCACCCCTGCCCACTCTGCTTGGTCAGGCTCGAACCATGTGCTCACTTAGGATTTGGGATGTTACCAGGGTCCACGAGTGGGAAGGGATGTTTCCCAAGGGGAATCTTGGACCCTGACCAAGCAAAGCCACAGACTCCCTCTGGAGATAGTTCCCCCAGCTCTTTCCACCCTCTCAGTCCCACACAGAGGTCTGCAGTATTTTTTTTAAATCTACATCCTCCCTCACTGGAGCACTGTGACAGCCTCATGTTGCTGTGACCCCTTCTCACGACCCTGCTCCCCATCACCATCCATTTTCCCTGCTGCAGCTACAAGAAGTCTTCCTAAAGCATGAATAGACTGCATTCTGCTTAAAATCCTCGATGGCTCCCTATTCCCTGCTGCAGTCATCCTTAGGAAAGTATGTCCACCCCTCAGTGACCTCACTAGCCAGGCCCTCTAGCTGCTGCTCCTTCCTCCCCCCTGGGACTTATGCTCCAGGCTCCTTAACCCCTCTGAAGTTGTCCCACGCCTTTATCTAAAACACTCTTTAATCAGCTCCTCTGCCTGGCAAACTTCAGTCACCACCTCCTCTCAGAAGGCCTCCGACTTCTCCAGCAGGTCAAAGCGCCCTCTGCTGGGCATAGACAGCTGTTTACCGGCTGAGTTGGGCCATTCTGGCCAGGACACTCCTTCGGTCCCGATGGCCCTTCACATCCTGTGCTTGCCCCATCCAACTCCACGTCGCAGAGACTGTGACCAGGCCCAGGGATGGCACTGTCCATGGACAGATGGGGGACCTAGGCAGTGTCACCGGCAGATCTTTCCCGGATGGTCCCGTGCCTTGGGGAAGGTAGAGTTGCAGTCCTCCTGCCTGGGCCCTGACAGCTCTTGGCTAGCTGATTCCCCCACCTTTCCCCGGCACTACTTCCAGATTCAAGGTGCTGGTACCAGTGGGGTTGGGTTCAGTGTTCCAACGGTATTGATGGTCCTCTCCCCACCGTAACCCTGTGTCTGCCCAGGGCTTGGACTGTTCCAGAGAGATAAGTAACTCATGCCAATCTAGGCATCTCAAGCCCCAATTCTCAGTGCATCATCAGTGACCCCAAAGCAGAAGAGCCTGTGAGGAGGAAAGGGTGCTGAGCCTGCCCTCCCACTGGCTACTGCTCCCTCCCTTTCCTCCTCCTTGTGTTACTGGAGATTGAAGCTAGCACCTCACCCGCGTTGGGCAAGTGCTCTCACTGAGCCACTCACCGAACCACACCCCATCTCCCACTGCTGTCTTCTCTAGATGAACTTCTGGGCAGCCTAAGGTGTCCTGACCCCACCATCATGTCTGTGCAGCCTTGAGCCTCGCCTTTTCCTTCTGCTCTGCTTTCCCTTCTCTGGTCTCTTTCTTCACTTCTTTCTCTCATGGCTTTCCCCACCCCCTTCATGGTGGGCAGCACAAGTGTATAACACCTCTCTGTTGGTCAGAGTCAGTTTATAGATCTGTAACATTTTCCTCTCATTGGAAAAGAGGAGCTGATCCCTCTTCAACTCTTCCTTACCATCCTCCTCCATCCCAAGGCTCCTAGTACACCATACCAGTCAGCTCCTTCTATTCTTATGGTCCATCCACTCATCCATATGTCCACCCTTCTATCCACCTGTTTACTCATCCATCTATCCATTTATCTACCTTCTTAACTATCTGTCCACCCACCCATCTGTTCACCCTTCCACCCATCTATCTGCTCATCTGTCTATCCATCTAGCATCCATCCACCCACCCATTCGTCTACTCATCCATCCACCCATCCATCCATTCATCCATCCATCCATCCATTCACCCATCTATCTGTCCACTCTTCCATCCACCCATCCACTTATCCATCTATCCATCCATTCACCCACCCACGAGTCAACTACCCTTCTGCTCACCCAACCATACCTATGTGCACTGGGTAGGGACAAACTCTGGATGAATATGACACTGCTGCAGGTGGGTGATGGGATAAGACAGATACACACTTAGGTATGCTGCGAAGCAGGGCCTACAAACCAAGTGTAGTCAGGAAGCGCAGCAGCCTGATTATAGACAGCCAAGTATGGCGCATGCCCCAGTGTGGGTCTTTCTAACCCACCAGGCTAACCTGCTCACAACCAATGGGTTTCCAGTGTGAGTCCGGCCTGTCATCCTGGCAGGATCACATTAGGGGACATCACCATTGTAAGAACAATTCAGACATTACAGACATGGTCAAAGCCCCTCTGGCCAACCAACTCCAAATCTACTTCTCACCTCCAGGGGTAGACACAGTTCATGGTGTGAAGGGATCTATTTTGCTGTGTTCTCTACATACTTTGCTTATTTACTTGGGGACAGATGTGTGTGTGTGCATATGCCTACAGATGGGGCATGTTTGCCTATGGATTTACCAGTCATGATGTATGAAATTTTTTAGCGAGGTTGAGGCAGGAAGATCATGAGTTTATTAAGTCCACCTGAACAACTTAGGGAACCTCCTGTCTCAATAAGTAAAAAGGGCCAGGGATACAGCTCAGTGTGAAGGCCTGAGGTTCAGTCCCCAGTAGAAAGGGGTAGTGGGTGGAGAAAGCGAGGGCACATTGCCCATGGACAACTAACTCTATTTTAAATGTTCTTTTTTCTCTTTCTCAGCAATGTTTCTGTGACCTTCTCCACCTGAGAAAGTACCTCATTCTCTCTCATTGTTGCTCCAGCAGGCGGAGGCTGAAGAGCTTATTTGACTGCTACCCTACTGCTATGTAGACTGTTCCTCAATATTTTTCCCCTCGGAGAGCCGGCTGGTGATTGTTCCCATGCCTGCCTGCCTCCTCCCATGAGTGTTGCTGCTGGGCAGAGTTGGCATGACTGAGCCACTTTGCTAATGACCCTGCCCTGCTCTCTGAGCCTCGGGGAAGCCTGGAGTCAGGGCCACCTGGGTGGGCGTGTGAAGGATCCACTCCTTAGACCTGGACCTCAGAGGCAGCCTTGACTCAGACTGGATGCTCCTTGGCCCAGAACTGCTGCACACCAGACCTGTGACCAGGCATCGGAGTGTTGGCAGCCTCGGTCCTGCCTCACAAGCTCCCGGTGCACAAGGACACATAAAGCATGCTGCCTGCCACCTGCTGGTGTCAGTGCAGGGCTGGGAGCCTGAGGCCAGGGCCGCGAGGGGCGGCTGCCAGCTGGGGCCTGAGTGAGTGGCTGTCGGGGCGGGACCAGCGTGTGAGGGGCAGAGTGAGGACCCTCGGCTCTGACAGCCCTGCCCTGGATGGCCCCAGGGCCACGGAGGAGTCTTGCCTTCCTCTGTCTTCTGCCCCGCAGTCCCCCCGCCTGCATCTCTAATTCCAGTGGGCTTCAGTCTGCAGCTCCCCGGTGTGCTCGGCACAGGTGCCAACTGTTATTTCACTCTGCAGCTTCTGTTTCCACAGCCCGGCACCTGCAAAGCCCCCCATTAGCGGGAGACCAGTGAGGGGGGCTGTGGCTGCATGCATGCCGCGTGCGAGCCCACGTTCCAGGCTGCTGGTGCCCGCAGGAAGCGGCGAGGGAGGTTTCCAGCACAAAGACCGTATGCCTGAGAGAGAGGCGAATTGCTCAGCAAACTTCAGAAGCGATCAAAATGTCCTTTCCATAAAGTCCCGGCTTAAAAAATGTTAGCAGGTGCGTGTACAATAGCGAGTCAGTGGGGATGGATTACTATAGAATACCATTTCCGCTCATGCCAGATTAGGAATTCTAGGCATAATTTTCTATAAATTGTCATTCTTGTCTGGTAAGGAAAGCTAATTTTCCCCTCCTATGGGGGAAAGCGCCACTCTACTGGGGCGCTACTCTTTGGAACAGCGTGTCACTTGGGGACCACCTGGAGGGGTGGGGGCTCTCCCAGAGCAATGTGACCAGCAGCGCTGCAGAAGGTGGAGATGGGGCACCCGACACCGGCAGGGAGGACTTCGGGGAAATCAGAAAGGCCCCAGAGCTGGGTCTTTTCTGAAACAGGGTACGGAGGGTGCGTTTAGCATGAAGATGAGGTGCAGGTGGCCAGGGAAGTGGGATTCACTGTTAAAGCGTTAGAGCCTGGGCCTATTATTAATTCACCCGGTCGTTCATTCACTCACTCAACTGGTAAACGTTTACTGAGCATGTACTATGCAGGGACCTCTTCTAGGTGCTGAGTTCACAGCGATGCCAAGGTTGTCTCCTCCACTGGGGAAAAACAGGTAAAGGACAAGGGACGAAAGAGCAGAGGAAGAGGAGGCCACTGGAAGAAGGCCACAGGGAGGTGATGTTGGGGCTGAGCCTGGAGGAAGAGGGGAGCCGGCCATGTGGACCCGGTGCATTTTGCACTCTTGTGCTCCAAGTACTGGCCCGGGCCAGGAGCAAGTCGGGCTCATTCTACACTGGGCAAAGGCCAGTGAGGGCGGAGGGAGATGAGAAATCGCACTGTGGGAAGAGCTGGTGGAGTTTTTGCTTTGTTTTGGTACTGGGGGGTTGAACCTAGGGCCTTTGCACTGAACTACATCCCCAGACCTTTATTTATTTTTTATTTTGAGACAGAGTTGTTCTAAGTCTCTAAGTTGCCTGAGTTAAAGTCAAATTCTTCTTTCTGCCTCAGCCTCCTGGAGTGCTGAGATTATAGGGTTGCACCACTGAGCCCAGGTTCATGGGTGGTTCTGGGCATGGAAGACACCACTGGTTTCTGTCAGAAGCTCCCTCAGGCTGCAGGGCCCAGTAGAAGGTGGCACAGTGCTGGAGCCCTCTCCCCCACCCCCCCAGGCAGGGAGAGGCTTAAGCCCCTAGAGAGCGTGCAGTGGCTCAGTGCCAGCTTCGGAGGGGTTGGAGCTGCTGTCTTCATTATGATGGCAGGATACTCTTCAAGACAGGAAAACTGGAACTCACTCTGGTAGGGGCCCCACAATTCACTGAGATTCATGAGAGGATGGGCCAGAGAGGTGGTCCAGTGAGGGAAGCTAGAATTGACCTGCTCCGGTGAAACCTGAAACAGTGACCTATGATTGACTGTTGCTATTGAAAAGCTCAGGGACCAAAGGCATGGCTGGATCCAGGGGCTTAAATCATTTGGACAAGAACCCCTGATCGTCTCTGCTTTTGTCTGAGGTGGTTTAGATCCCAGGCTGAGTGGTGGTAGAAATGCCATTGGTAGCTCTGGACTTAACCTCCTGTCAGCCAAAGACAGTCCTTTGCTCAAATGGGACTCTTCGTGGAAGTCCAGGAGGTAACCAGCTTCATGTCCCTTCCAATAAGGACACAGCCAGACCCCCCCCGCCTCCTCCCACCCTTGAGATGTCAAGAGGCCCCTGTGTTCTCTCCAGCCAGCCAGTGCTCCTTGAGATTGCAGCTCTGGGGACAGATGACTTGAGTTGCTAGCTGTGCTGCCTTGGACAAGTTCCTTTACCTTTCTGTGCCTCCATATCCTTGTCTGTGAATGAGGGAGCTGATACTCAGCTCTTTCGAGGGCCAAGTGCAGTGACAGGGAGGGTAACCGGAGCACAGCAGGTGTTCTGTGGATCTTGGCTATGCTCACTATTAGGTTGACTGGGCCTGGGGCCCTGCCAGTCTGGGTTAGGGCCGCCAGCAACAAAACCTCCCACAGCCACTTCCAACAGAAAGGGCGTCCTGTAGCCGCTGAGGTCCTACAGAGACATCCAGCTGTCCATGCTGTTGTCCCCTTGTCTGTCCCATCTCTTACTTGAGACCTGCAGCCTGGGGAGCCCAGCTCTGGCCTGTCCTGTGGGCACGAGTTTGTGTGTGTGTGTGTGTGTGTGTGTGTGTGTGTGTGTGGTTAGTCAGGTCTGAGCTCATCTTGGCTCTGCTGTGTGAAGGGTAGCAAGAAAGAGACAAGAGGGCCTCTGTCACTGCACCCATAGGGGCTTTCAGGAGCCAGGGGAGAGGCTGGGCCTGAGCCCCACACGTGTGTAGCTTGGGCTGCCAAAAGGTCTTTAAAAAAAGTAAAGAATCATTTTTAAAAAATCTATTGTGTTGGTGAATCCCTATAATCCCAGCACTTTGGGAGGCTGAGGCAGGAGGATCGCAAGTTTGAGCCCAGCCTGGGCAATTTAGCGACTTATCTAGACCTTGTCTAAAAAAAAAGAAAAGAAAGAAAGAAAGGAAAGGAAAAATTAGTGTGGGGATGCACCTCAGTGCCAAGGCCCTGGGGTCAATCCTCAGTACTGCAATAAATAAATAAATAGATTAAAAAATAGGAATTGAGGGCAGATGAGAGGGAGGGGAGGTAGAAGGAACCAAGATGCAATATGTTTATGTACCAGTTCTCCACAACAAACGTATTTATTGTGTGTCACAAACATATGCTAGTAAAAAATGAATAAAAGTCACTTTTTCAGGCACTGCTCAGCTCTGGTGGATATCAGTGGGGAGGGCCGCAGAGAGCATGGTCACGAGGCCCGAGGCCTGGGTCCCCGGGGCCTGGGCGGGTGTCCTGGCCGTGACCCTTCTGCACACCAGTGCGTGGAAGTCTTATGTGGGACCAGAACAAAGCCGCAGAGAGCAGGGCTGTCCGAAGGCCTGGATACACCTGGGGGCCGGCCCCCACCCCAACCCTGCTGAGCTCCGAGCTCCTCAAGGGACAGAGACTGAGAGAACATGGAGCTTCAGACTTGAGGTGGGGGTAACGGTGCTCTCGGGCTGGTCCTCGAGCCACCCTTTCCTTTGCATCTTCGAAATGGGTGTGAGACGCCTTCCTCACGGGCCATCGTGGTAGGGAGGGGATCTCATATTCTGTGCTCTGAGCATCACTGAAAAAGGCACCAGGGGCAGCGAAGGTGCTGTTACTATTACTGTTGACCATAAATACTTGACAAATGATTGCAGAGTCTGCAGGCCGGGGGGAGAGGGGAATTCCTGGGGAGAGATTTGAGGGCTGTTTTAAGAGTCTTTTGGAGCTGCAGGCCCAGCAGAGGCAGCGGGGAAGCCTTTAGGAGTGGGATACTGGGGCTGGGAAGTCTTTGATTACCTTACATCTGTCTTTATGGCAACTTCTGGGAGCAGCTGAGGGGAAATGGAATTGTAAACCGCACAGCCGGTGTGGCCTCCTCACCAGATTGTTAAGGGGGACTTGCCGGCGTGGCTCCCCCCCACGCCTCATGCAGACTTGGCCCTTGGTCTGTGGCAGGAGTTATTAAATGATACGAGCGCATGGAGAGCGGGATGCAGCCACAGAAGAGGAATCAGGCTTTTATGCCCCTCGGTTCTGCGCAGTAAAAGAAAATATCCCCGTTAAGTGCGAATTAATTGGCTCCTGTAATTGGCGCATGGTGCTTCCCCTGGCCTCTCTGCGTGCTGGGCCTGGAGCTAGGGCCCACATAGGGCCATGCTGATGACTTGCTTCCTGGTGCTCCCTGGGGGACCTGCTTCCAGGAGTGCTCACTCCTCCTGGGTGTGCAGGTCAAGTACACAGCAGGCCCAGAGAGCCTGTCAGCTGGGCAATGGTCACCTTTGTCCCTGTTGCATCTTGTTGTTGCAGAAAGCTAGGTCCCAGTCAAGCATGGTGAGGCACATGCTCACGCACGCGCGCGCGCACACACGCACACACACTCTATTCAATTCTAGAGAGAGGACTTATGTCTGCCCAGTCCAGTCCTGATATCGCAATCTCTATGCACAGCTGTGGATGTTGTGCACGGTACAAGAGCATCTGGCCAAACACCATTTTGTACTGCATTCACCGTGCCATGCACCTTTGGGCCTATACCATAGCTTCTGGGGCTGGGAAGTCTGTGATTACTTTCCATCTGTTTCTGTGGAAACAACTGTACCCCAAAAGGGAACCCTGTCAGCTGGCAAAGCCACAATCTGTCCACATTCTGTCACCCCCGCTGCCCCAAACACACCCCAGGGCAGTGTCCTCACCACCCCTGGCTGCCACAGTACCCTTCTCTCCCAGTGCCTCCAACTGGCACTTCTCCTGCAAAGCCCGTGTGAAAGCAGCCGCCTCCTCCAGGCCCTTCCTGTCCCATGGATGCCTGAGCCTGGCCCGAAGCCCCTGCCTTTCTTCCGGAAGCAACCCCACTCCCATGACTGCTTGGGGAGCTGCTTCTCCCACCCTCTTGCCGCCATCATTTTCACTGCCATCCTAGGTGGGCATAGGACTCCAGTCAGTCACTCAGCTCTGTGCCCTGGTTGGCTGTGAACAGCAGCTTGGTCCTATGGTGGGGAGTAAGCATGCCAGGGTCTCCGGGGGCCTTGCTCCCTTCCCATGTGGAGGCCAGGCCATCCCAGTCCTTCAGGTGGCCCCTGGCCCATCACTGTATCCTCTGCCAAGACCCTGTCATAGCCACAGAGGGAGGGTGGCACTGCTGTCCTGTGGCTCTCAAATTAAGCTCAAGGTTGGAGGTCTCTTGGCCTGAAGGGAGAATAGACCCAGAAGGACAGTCCCCTCCTACCCCACCAGGACAGCCCACTACAGCCTGGCTTTCCCTCCTGCCCCTCCAGATAGGCACAGGCCAAACAAATCTCTGGAAAGAGCCCATAGGAATCTCATGAATTCCCAAGAATTCTTGAGAATCCTCAGGCCCTTCACAGCCTTTCTGGGGGTCACCGTCAGTGGTCAGTGATGTTGGCAGGGTGGCAGAGAGATGGCTGGGCTGCAGGCTGGCACTGGGAGGTCTGGGAGGTCTGCCTCAAGCCGTCTGATCCCACAGGCAGGGGCTGCCCTGGACGCCCCCGGGCAGGGGCACCTTGGACCTGTGTGCTCAGCCTCTCTGAGAAGCATGGCTGGAGCAGTGCTGAGATCCTGGGCACACCGGCCACACCTTTGCTGCAGTTGCCAGAGAGTGTGGGAGGTGGAAGCTCCAGCCTCCAGGCAAGGTCAAGGTGGGGTCAGGAAGGGCGCTGCTGCCTCCCATTGCTTGAGCCCCTGCGAGCCGCTTCCTTCTCCAGGTCTCAAGGTCCTGTGGTGACCAGGTGGTGTCACCAAGATGAAATGAGCCAATTCGGGAGAGTGCTAGCTCCTGGCACACACCTCTCCCTGCCTTCAGGGGTGTAATGCTATTCTTGAAGTTTCCATCCTGGTCCCAACCAGGCGAGCCTTCAGTTCCACCGGCAAGTGCTCCAAGCTGGGTGAGGTGGGAGAGAAACCGCATCACCAGCAGACAGCCCCTCCGGGGACTCCTGGAGGCCCTAGAACCTTCTCAGACCCAGGCGCAAATATTTCCCTCGAGGAAGCAGAGGAAAGCTGCAGCCTGGCCCTGCAATAGCAGAGGGAGACATGTATGGATTCAGTTCTGAACTCACAGCCTGTATTGACTTCCACAACACATTGTCATACTTTTTTCAAGTTTATTGTTAAATTTTTATGAGTCCATGTTTGCAGTACATAATGATTACATTCATTGCAGGGAGTTGGAATATGTACATAACACATCTTCATTCTTTCTACATCCCTCTCCCCTCCTCTCCCTCCACTCTCCCTCCATCTATTGGTTCCCTTCCCATTTGCAAAATGTCACAAACTTGGTGGTCTTACATCAACAGACATTCCGAAACCAAGATGCTTTAAGTCAGAAATCAAGGTGCCAGCAGGGCTATGCTCCCCCAAGGGCTCTGGGAAGAATCTTTCCTTGCCTCCTCCTGGTTTCTG
Organism: Heterocephalus glaber; assembly: GCF_000247695.1. The sequence continues at coordinate 4,934,589 of NW_004624794.1, read as the reverse complement.
GTGACCCCCTCGATCCTTGATGTCCTTGGCTCATAGCCGCAGCATTCTGATTTCTGCTTTCATCTCCATGTGCCCTTCTCCCTTCTCCCTGTGTCAGCCACTACCTGAATCTCCTTCTTCTTATCCAGACACCAGTCACTGGGTCTGGAGCACACCCTAATCTAGTACAACCTCTGTGTTGACCGAGTGAAGCCTTTATTTATGTAGAAATCCAACTGAGCAGAGCCCATTAAAACTGAAAACACAGGGCCGGGGATTTAGCTCAGTGGTTTCGCTGCCTGTTGCGCAAGTGCAAGGACCCGAGTTCAATCCCTGGTACCCAAAAAACAGAACAAAACAAAACAAAAAAACAACAAAAAAAACAAACTGAAAACACAGCCAAGTGCTGTGGCCCATGCCTATAATCCCAGCAGTCTTCGAGGCTGAGACAGGAGAATTCCAAGTTCGAGTGCAGCCTAGGCAAACTTAGTGACTTAGCAAGTCCCTGTTTCAAAATAAAAAATTAAAAACAACAAAAAAGCTGGGGATGTAGCTCAGTGCAAATGCCCTAGGTTCACTTCCCACTACTAGGGGGAGAAACCAAACGACCACCACCAACGACAAAACAAAAGAAAACACACACACAAAAATAACAGCCTTGAAAGTGTGTCCGCTGGGGAGGCATCAACTGCGCCTCCTGGTACCCCTGTGAGAAACGCTCCCCACACATGCAGAGGGCACCACGGTCAGGCAGTGGCAGGCAGGTGGCATGAACTGGGCCCCCTTCCTGCAGGATCAGAAGCCTGGAAAGCATGCTGCAGACTGAGGAGGGCAAGTGAGGGACTCCATGGAAGAGGGTGGCTCTGTGTCTCTAGACGTTTCCTACAGGTGCGCCCAGGTGCTCAGAAGCACATGGAGCCCTCGGGACAGGACAAGAAGAGGCATCCCAAAGGGACAACACTCAGATGGAAGGGGCAGGGCAGGGCCATTAGCCCCATCTCTGAGGTTGTTATGTTTCTACGTGGCAAATGTTTTCATAAATAATTTCAAAGAAAAGCTATAACCTTCTATCCGTGCACATGACTTCTAACTCAGGGCTGCTCCTCTCTTTTATCTCTTATATCCTTGGGGTCTGGAAATAGACTCAAGATCAGGTCACCCTGCTACAAGTCCTGGGGTCAGGTGCAAGGAGTGGAGGTGCTGATAAGAGAGTTGCGGAGGGGTCGCCACAGGCTGCTGTGCCCAACCAGTGGCCCCTTCCGAGGGAAGACGCTATTTTGTCGAGGCCAAACCTTCCCTTGCAGCCCTGGTGCCCAGGTCCCCGAGAAGTAGCTGCTGGAGTAGCAGCAAGGGCCTGGACTCTGACCTGGTTCGCTTGGCTCCTGAGTTCCACAGCCTGAAGGAGCCTCGGAAGCCACTGTACTGTCATCTGATGACCAGGAGTCCCCGGCGAGGTGCACAAAGCTGTGCAAAGCCAGCCCACCTGAGTGTGACTCAAGCTGACAATGAACCTGTGGAAAGGAGCCCTTGTACCCGGACGCATCTTTCACTGCCAAGATTTTCTTGTTACAAAGAGAATGAGTAAGGGCTAAGCTGATGTGAAGGGAGGATGTGTGAGCTGTGTGCTTCCTGGTGGAGGTGGTAGGCGTCCCTTGTAGGGGCTGAGCAGATGGGGCAGTGCCAGACTCCAAGGTGGCCATTCAGCTAGGATCAGGGGTCAATGACAAGAGCAGGAAGCAGGCAGGGAAGAGACAGTTCATGGAGCCTGGTCCCAGGAAGAAGAGCAGATGCAACTCCAGGGCACAGTGCATCAAATGGAGAGTGCAGGGCGGGCACGGCCAGCCTGGAAGGGACCTGCTCTGCCAGGGCAGCTGCCTTAAGAAGTGCCCAGTCCCCAGCCCCACAGAAAGAAACATCTCAGAAACATCCAACCCAGCAGTGTAAGTTCCTGGGCCTTCATACTTTCTTCCCGTCTCCAAAAGATATACTACAAATGCTATCAACACTTCCATCGAGAATGCTAAATCTTCAGATTTCTCTTAGCCAAAATCTCGCTTAATCTAGTTGTGTAAAATCCAGGGAAAGGTAGCACCTCTGACCGCCCCTTTAACCAGAACTCCCAAGTCAGCAGCTATTCTACTTATCCACTGTACCAGGAGACCCAGCCTCTGATCCCAGGAATCTGCAGGCTCCTGGAATTCTTCGGAATGATCTGCAAAACCTTTGAAGAGTTCTGTATATACTCACTAATCTGTGACTTCTATCTCTAGTCCTTTTGAAAATCAGCCATGCAGCCTGGTGCCCCTGGCAGTTGTATATTAAGGTGGCTGCTATTATCTAACAGCCGTGGGGACCACATAGCCACCCAGGCAGGAAATGCAAGCCGGCATGGTGGTTATGGAGATGCATCCTTGGGATTACCAGCACTCCAAGATTGCACATCGAGTCGAGGTTGGTGACTGGAAGGGATCACAGCTTGCTTCCTATTTGACAAACGAAGGCATACATTGATTATTAAGTTGGGACAACTTAATGGATCCAGCTATAAATAAGAATCAAGACTATTGATATAAAGAGACTCAACGTTGCATCCAGTTAAAATTGAAAAGGGTGTGTGTGTTTGTGTGTGAGAGAGAGAGAGAGAGTAGATAGGAGGCTCACTGTGTGTGTGTGTATCTGTGGGGTCAGTCTGGGAGCCGAGGCATGTATACAGAGTTGGCTTAGTCATCTTACACTGCTATAACAAAATGCCATAGACAGGGGGGCTGGGGATTTAGCTCAGTGGTTCTGTTGCCTGCCTCAAAAGCGCAAGGTCTGGAGTTCGATCCCTGGTACCAAAAAAACCAAACCAAACAAACAAATGCCATAAATGGAGTGGCTTAAACAACAGAAATCTATTCCCTCACAGTTCTGGTGACTAAAGTCCCACATTGGTAGGTTCGCTTTCTCCCAAGGCTGCTGTCCGTGGCTTGCAGATGGCCACCTTCTCACTGTGTCCCTCATGGACACATCCACGGACACACATCTCTGTGTGCCCCCATTTCCTCTGGGCATAAGGATGCCAGTCAGTTGGATTAGGGCCACCCTAATGGTCTCCCTTTAACTCTTTAAAGTTCCTCTCTGCAAATCCAGCCACATTTGGAGGGAAACACACTTCAGCCCACAGTGGAGGTGCCAGTGGTGAGAATGGGTGGGTTGGCATGTGCACCATGTGGTCAGTGTGTGGCTTCTGCCTCTGTCCCCCCACACTCCATCCTCTGCTGCCCTGGTGGCAGAAGCTACTCTGGAGGAGAGGCCGGGGCCTGGATTTCTGTGAAGCAGACCACTCACCCTCCAATTGGGATGTTCACCCCTTTATTTTGCTTCATGTAATTTTACGTACTCATCCCACCTGCCCGAGACCAGCGCCCTGTTCATTTAGCGCATTCCACCACTTAGGGTAGTGAAAAGTGTTCAGAGTTTTTTTTAACGTGGAGTAAACAATTCAGGGGTAGGGCCGGGGATTTAGCTCAGTGGTTCCGCCGGCCTTGCAAGCACAAGGTCCTAAGTTTGATCCTCGTTACCAAACCCCCCCCTCCAAACACAATTCAGGGTCCCTCCAGAGACAGCTTGCTGGCCACGGTCAAGGTAGCAGTCACGAAGCCTCTCTAGTGACCCCAAGGGGCCCACGCCCACCCTGTGTGGCTTGGGTGTCTCCCTGCTCTCTCGGACATGGCACTTTTGCAGGATCCAGCTGCCCCACTCCTTGCTGAGGTCCAGCCAAGTTCTGAGGGAGGCACCTGTGGATCTACTCTGAGCCTCCAGAAATCCCCAAGGCTTGAGGCAATCCCCCCTTTTTCAATGCCATGAGACACCCAGAGGCTGAGATACCTCCGACCTTTGGGAAGGCTGGACCTCAGGGCTCAGCTGGGAGTGGTGGGCACTGCAGCTACCTGAAGTGGACAAGCTCCCGCTGGTCCCTCAAGTCAGTCACATCATGGCTACTTCAGCTCCACGTTGTCATTTTCTCCAACAAGTAGAGAACCCTTAATTTTAATGTCATTTCTCCACATTTTTAACCACTGGCAAGTATCTCGAATTCTTTCAAAACACTGTTGTAAAACAAACACACTTGTGCCAATTAGCTGCCGCCCTGACTTCAGCACCCCAGGCCCCGGGGGAGGAATGTGAACGGAATCCTGCAACTCCAGGGGATTTCTGGCTTGGGGACACACCTAGTTTCACAAGGGTTTAAGAGCACAAAGAATTTGGGGACAGAGACCCGATCCTCGCCCTAAGCAGTTCACAGATGTCCCCAGGTGGTGTTAATATCCCTCAGGGGAAACTGAGGCTGGAGAAGGCAGGTGGGTGGCTCAGGGACACACGGGGAGTTGGTGGCAGAGTTGGAACTATCACCTGATTCGCCAGGCTACCACGTGTTCATTAGAGATGGACATGCACATGGACAGGGCGGGTGCTCTGGGGGAGGCTGTCCATCTGGCCCCTCACAGTGGCATTGCTGCCTGTCCTTGGGTACAGGCAGCACTCACGGGCCCTCCAGCCTCTGAAGTGCACATGTGGGCCCCCAAAGGCATCATTTTTGGCTGGGTAGATTACACAGAGGCAGCCACATCTGGCCAGGATGCAAGGCCGACTTCAGCTCCCTTCACCTGTCTGCTTTTTCCCTCACTTCAGGACACAAGGGGATTATTGATATGCAGCAGCCAGAGGAAAACTCCCAAAGTGTGGGACGCAAGGAAAGGGCCAGGTGAGGACCAGTAGCCACAATATGGTACCACGAGTAAGCGGGGAAGCCCAGAAATCAGCATCATGCATACAGGTGTGAATCTGTCTGTGTTTCATCTACATGTCTATCTGTCTGTCTATATCTATCAACTACCTCTTTTTTGTTTATTTTTAAAATTTTAAACTTTTCTTAATCCATCTTTGCAGTATACGATGATTACATTCATCAGGAGTTGGTGTATGGACGTAACGCACCTTCATTCTTACATCCCCTTCCCCTCTCCTCCCTCCCCCTTCCTCGTCTCTTTTTTTGTTCCCTTCCCTTCTTTCTATCATCTATCTCAAACGTCTATCTAGAGCTAGCTTCTGTCAATCATCCACCTCCTTCATTTATGATCTGTCAATCATCCATCCATGTACCATCTACCTTACTGAGCAGTCATCTGTCTTATCCTATCTGCCTATTATCTGGCATCTGTGTATCTATCAATCACGTCTGTCTGTCTGTCTGTCTGTCTGCCTATCTATCTACATAAACATGAAGGGTAAAGGTCTGTAAGGACTTCCCCAAATGTTCACCAGGGGCTGTCTCTTGGTGAAGGAGTCAAAGAGGGCTTTAGCCCGACAGCAGCGGTTTCCTTGACAGTCACTGCAAAAGCAGGGAGGGGGCCAGCCCACCCCAGGCCGAGGGGCTTTGGACCCACGTGGGCAGCAGTGCCTGGAAGGAGGCCTGGCACCCGCCCCTCCCTACCCGGGACAGGCCTGGCTCAGGTTACCGAATCCACGCTGACCCTCCCTTCTTTCTTCTGCCCTCTCTGTTCTTACTTATACAGCGGCAGATGTTTATTCTCCCAGGAAATGGTGATGACATGTGAAAACCGCCTTTGATCAGCGCCCAGAGCTCCAGTCTGCTCTCCGGTGATAACCTGTTATCAGCCGGCTGGCCTTCCAGACACAGCCTGCATTTCACACGTGGTTTCCCGGTCTTTGCAGTGCGAGCTCTCAGGGCTGGGCAGTCTGTGCCATGGGGCCATCCTGAGCTTGGTAGGATGGTTACTGCATCGCTGGCCTCGGGGTGGTCAGGTGCCAGTAACATTCTGCGCCCATTAGTGACAACCAAAATGTCTCCAGGCTTTGCCACTTCTCCTCTGTGGAGCAGAACTGCTCCCTCCTGTGACTCATTCCCCAGATGACTGGTCATACTATGCTACTTTGCACGATGCTTTTGCTAAAAACATGCTATTGTAATGTCATGTCGGTCTTTTTTCTTTTTCTTTTTCCTCTCCCTCCATCTGTCCCTTCCTTCCTCCCTCCCTTTTTCCTTCTTTCCTTTCTTGCTTCTTGTGGTATTGGGGGATTGAACCTAGGGCTTCTGCACTAAGCTCCATCTCCAGTCCTATTTATTTATTTACTTTTTTTAAGAGTAGGAAAATTTATTGAGAGAAAGATAGCTTCTGTCTAAGAGAAACGGAAGGGGGACCGGAAAGTGAATTGCCCTTATTTATTTACTTGTGAGACAGGGTCTCACCATGTAGTTCAGGCTGGCCTTGAACTCACTATGTAGCCCAGGCTGTCCTTGAACTCAGGGTGATCCTCCAGCCTCAGCCTGGATTACAGGTGTGCACGCCTATGCACAGTGTGTTGTTTCTTAACTGTCTTTTAGCCTGGCACCATGTTCATAAAGGTAGGCATACCTCCTCCTTGGCTGTGACACACAGCCCTTGCATGGCTAATTCACAATTTATTTCACCAGGCTTTTCCTGACCTCAAGGATAATTGATCACTCTTGTGATATAGCTACAATGAAGGTACCTGCATAGGCTTCTTTGTTTAAAGATTTCTCCACAGCGATATGAGGAATGGAACTTCTGGGTCATAGAGTATGTGCACTTAAAATGTTGAAACATGTCACAAATTGCATCAGACCATGGATCTGGGCGTATTCTCCCACATTCTCTCCAGCACTTGATATCGTTGTCCTTTTACATTTTCATCAGCTTATGAGCATGGTGTTCACACCACTTCACCTTCCCTTTCTGTCCAAATGGTGTCCATGCACTTCTAAGCTGCTCTGCCCATGAATCAGCATGCTGAGTACCTCCAGTTTGGGGGTCTCTGTGGAGACAACAAAGACAGCAAATGCAGTTCCTGTCTTCTAAGTGCTTCTGGGTTGGGCGGGGGGCAAGAAGACAGTGTGGCCTGTGCTCAGGGGGGCCAGCACAGAGGCTAGGAACAGAACCCACTTCCCTGAGGAGGCTGGCAGTGGGCAGAAGAGAATCCCCAAGCGGAGGGAGCAGATGGGCCAGGGTTGGGAGGTGGCACAGCCTGGTGCCCTAGCTGTGCAGTCTTCGTTGTGATGAGTAGGGCTGGAGTTCAGTGAGCATGTGGGCCCCAAGAGCTGAGGACCCAAGGAGTCTTGCAGGCTGTGTGGAGACCCCAGGGACCCCAAAGAGTCTGAATGAAGGGATCAGGAGGCTGGAGGGGCACCTGTTGGGGTGCTGAGGCAGCTCTAACAAGTGCCCCCTAGACTGGTGGTTTAAAACAATAGAAATGTGCTCTTTCACAAGTATGGAGGCCAGAAGTGCAAGGCCAAGGGAGGCTTATTCCTACCTCTTCCAGCAGCTGGTGGCTCCAGGTTTTCCTTGGCTTGTAAACACATCGCTCAAGCCTCTGCCTCCATCCTCTCGTGGTTTTCTCTTGAGGACCTTGTCATGGGGTTTAGAGCCCACCTGGGAGGGCTGAGATGATCTCATTTCAAGATTCTTAATTCCATCTGAAAGATTGCTCCCTCTTTTTACAATACTGGGAATCGAACCCAGGGTCTCACACTGAGCTACATTCGGCCTTTTTTTTTTTAGGCAGGTTCTCCCTAAGTGCAACTTTGCCCTGGCTGGGCTCGAACCTTCGATCTTCCTGCCTCAGCCTTCCAGAGGCTTTTTCAGGTTTTGCAGGCAAGCACACCTGGCAAACCTGTTAACAAATAAGGTTGCATTTACAGGTTCTGGGATGTGGACAGATGGCTTGGGGCCCAACATTCAAGCTGCTCAATGCCTAAGAGGGCAGGGAAGCACTGCTCCTGCCCCTGCTGTGGGGCTGTGGGTGTGGGTGCAGGGCAGTGGGGCCCAGTTCTCACCCTCCCCCTGCTCCCTGCTAGGGCAGGAGCCCAGGTCCCTGAGGAAGGGGAGGAGCCCCTCCCGCACTGCTCAGGGTGCTGGCTGTGAGCTCCCAGAGCTTTTGGGTACAGCCATGTGACAGGAGGAGGCGATCTGGCTCATGACAGGGACTCGCTAGATATTTTAATTGAAACTTTTAAAAACACCAGGGAAGCCCAATAAAGCCCCTGTGGCCAGCTGTGTCCCCCAGGTCACCAGTTTGCTCTGCCTGCCACGCCCACCTATCACAATCTCATCTGGTGCCCACCCAGCCCTCCAGGAGGGTTTCAGCTCTCCGTGGCTGCTCACCACCCAAGGTCACTTGTCCAATTCCGCTTGGTTGAGGTAAGATTTGAACTCAGATCACTAGATTCCTAAATCCATTGGTTTAAGAGTCAACTCTACAAGAAGGAGAGGAAGCTGAGACTCCCTCGGCTACTTCCTTGCTGGATTTCTGCTTGGTCTGCAGCCTCTAACCCACTTCCTTTAGGCCGTGCCATCCCCAGCTGGCTATGCACCGTCACTGAGCTTTGATTTGCCCATCTACAGAGTGGGCCTGATGCTCCGGGCTCTGTCTACCTCACAGAGCTCCTTGGGGACACCAGTGCCCAAGGACGCATCTGAAATAGTCATGTGCTGTGCACAGAGCAGGCACTTGGGGTAATGGCTCCCAACGCTGATGTATGAGGAGACACGGAAGCACCGCAACACTGGTATGTTCTCATCATCCCTTCCTAATTTTCTCCAACATCAGGCAGAGAAGGGGAAAACTGCATTTTCAGATGCAAATTTTTCTCTGAACCACAGAAGCTTTAAACTACCAGATGAAGTACAGAAAGCACTTGACAATTTCTTTAAGACTCATTCTCTGGGTTAGAATATCACGCGTGAGTGTGTGTGTGTGTGTTGTGTGTTTTCAATCCTGCTATCATGAGCAGCAGGTAGCAAAATGTTGATCTTTAATGTGTTACTAAAACAGCATACATTTGAATATTGGCTTTTTCTGCCATCTGGACCAGTTGACACTGTTTTTCATACCAGCTTATTACATTTCTTGTACAAACATACTTTTGGGTGTCTCTGTTGATTCATGCTATAGTTGCTCTGGTATTTGTGTTAAAATAGCATTTTAAAACTTATGAAATATTGTCATTTATGCTTTGCTTGATTCTTTGTCGTTTGACAAGCTCTGGAGCAGCGCATGTTCCCCAAAGAGGCAATTTCAGTTGCGATTCTCTCGAGGGGGCAGCAGGCTGTGGACTGGCCAGCCTGGAACCGCTCAGGCCCAGGCTGACTCCTAGGATGCTCAACTTGTATCCTGCTTGGAGCAGGCTTGCAGATCCTTTGGAGCTATTTGTAACACCCAAACGAGAAAAATAAAGGTGCTAGGGTGGGTTTCACAAAGCCGGACCTGCTTGCTCATTTTGAAGACCTCTTATTCTTTGATTCTTTCTTCCCATTTGATGCTAATATTTCCTTTTTTGGGGTAAAATGGAGGGAATCTTGGATGATGGTCTCTTTTTTTCTTCCCAAATAGCTCTCCTTGGCAAAATCATGAGTTAGGTCCCTCTGTTGCACCCCAGTGGGCCTGAGGGGGGTCATTTTCCCTGTCTGCAGAGCTCACCGAGCTCCGGGCACTTGGTGAGGTCTTCTGAGCCGGCTCCTGCAAGGTCCGAAGGAGGCTCTGCGGCAGTGGGTGGTGCTTGCAGCCGGCTGTGCATAGCTGAGGCGTTGTGCCACTCTAAAAACGTCTACAAACTGCCACAGATGGGAGGAAGAGCCAATATTCAAATTGGAGGCTGTTTTGCTAACGTGTTAGAGATTAACGTGTTTTTACTGGCTGCTGCAGACGGTAGCAAGATGAGTGTTCTTGCTAAGAAAGAAAGAAGATGAAAGAAAGAAAGAAAGAAAGAAAGAAAGAAAGAAAGAAAGAGAAAGAAAGAAAGAAAGGAAGAAAGAAAGAGAGAGAGAGAAAAGAGGACAGCCATTTAGGGCCAGTGCCAGGCGGTGGGGGTGCTACCTCCTCTGACCCTGCTGCTGCACCTCCAGCTCTAAAGCCCCTGTCTTGTTGCCCCGAGGAGCTTAGAGAATCACTGACTCCTAGTTTGGGCCTCCATCCTTCTGCCTGGAGGGCTCTGTCTCCTTTGATTCTGGCTCAGCCCAGTGATGACGATGGCGATGCTGATGGGAACTAAGTCACTACATGCCAGCATCTGAGCCAAACATTCCCCTACGCCACCTTGCTGCATCCAGGGAGGATCCGTCCAATGGCTCCATTTTACAGAAGAGGAAACAGAGGCACAGAGAGGTTAAGTAACCTGCCCAGAGACACACAGCTAGGAAAAGAGGCTCGAGTCCAGGCATTAGAGGTCCAGACTGAGTATCCAATTCCTGAAACAAAGCTCATCCTCTCCCTCGACCTCTCACCTCCGCCAGCCAAGCCTTTCCCTTCTCAGCCGCCTCCCTCCTCTGCTGGTTGCCATGGTGAGCACACCCTCTCTCCTCTTTCCTGACTCCTGGCCCAGGCGACGGAGCGAGGTCCTGGAGGGTCTTTGTGGGCTGAAATGAAGCTCTCTGTGAAGGAATTAATTTTTTACTTTTGCAAAATGGGGCACCAGGTGGAATCTAGGTAGGGATGTTTAACGTCTATCTGGAGTGATGGAGGAAGCTTGACAAACGGAGCTGGCGGGTCCCATCGGGCCGGTGTGTGACTGTCGGGAGACTGTCCAGAGGTCTAACGTCCGGTCTTGGCTGTTTGCTCCTTGAAAACGCTCTGGGCCGACTCCCTGGAAAGAGGCTCTCTGGTGGGTCTCCTGGCCAGCCGCCCTCCCTAGGAGCCTGGGGCCGGGTGCCCTCTGCTGGTCAGTGACGGAAATGTAACTGGCCTCGGTTGCAGGGCTAAGACTCCAGGAGGCCAGGGAGAAGAGCCCTCCAGGGGACAGCAGAGCGCCCTGGGGGTGCTGCTGGTCACCAGCCAGGCCCTGCTGCTCCATCTGTGCATGACCGGATGCAAATCGAGGGTCTCGGTTTCCTGTCTGTGAAACCGGTTCACTGAGGGTCTTGATGTTGCTGCTTTGTGCATATGTAGTGGATTCCAGGGGACTCTCGTGGCCTGGCAGTGCCCACTGCTGCCCTGGGAAGGAGACCGCACCTGAGGGGACAGAAGGGCACAAGGGCCATGTGAGGGCCTGTGTGGCTTCAGGCAAGGACCTAAGAGGAGGGTAGCTCGGCTCTCCACACATCACTCACCCCAGTGTCCCAGCTGAGCCCTGAGGCCTCACAGTGCCTGCTGTCTCCTGCTTTTCCCCATGGCAGCCATTGTTAGTGGCTTTCTGTCCATCATGGGCCTCTCGTCCTAGGCTGTGGGCACCCTTGCACCCAGCAAGTCGCCTGCACACAGTTGTGGCTTATTAAGCACTGGCCAGATGAGCTGTGACCCAGTGGGCTCCCCAGGTAGGTCACTCCAGGCCAGCCTCCACCCTCAGCCCCCCACCCCCATCATGCAGGGACAGCCACTCACTCCTGGTCTAGTGAGCACACACAGTATTTTGAAGTATTTTTCAGGTCCTCAGCCAGGCTGAGACTAAATGCAGAACCACAAACAGTATTGTACTTCTAAATGATAAACAATCACAAACTGAGAGGACAAATGCTTCCATAAGATGTGTCCTAGCTCTCTCTTCCTAGAAGAATTAATTTAAACTGAGCATGTTGGCACACACCTGTAATCCCAGCACTCTGGGAGGCTGAGGCAAGAGGATCGCCAAGTGCAAGGTTAGCATGAACAATTTAGCAATTTAGGAAGACCCTGTCTCAAAATAAAAAATGAATAAGGGCTGGGAAATGTAGCTCAGTGCAAAGGCCCTGAGTTCAATCCCCAGTATATAAAAAAAATATTTAATTACATAAAGATCAAAGACCCGGAACACAGGTTCAATTTTATAAATCTCAGACTCTGTGGTGTCCCTGGAACTTGGCGGTGGGGAAGGGACTGGCCTGGCCTCTCCACCTGTGCACCTCCTCTACACACTGTCCATTCTGTGCTGCCCTAGCCCCTCATGTGTGAGGACAGCCCAGGCTGCATCCCAGCTTCTGTCCCTGCTTCCCTTGCCATCCCTGGGGCCCGGGGCCTGGCTTCTCTGCACCAGGGACTCTTCGGCCTATAGTGCGCCCCCCGCCCACACTGTGAAATCCAAACCTGTCGCAGGCTTTGTGAAATGTACCCCAGGGAGCATCCCCTTCCTCCCACTCACCAAGGTGTGCAGGATCAGAGGCCTGCGAAAGCCCCAGAAACAGGCCTGGGACTCAGTGCAGGGACTTCCAGGGTGCAGCCGGAAGGGCCCAGGCTCCAGGTGGGCCCATTTTTTGGCCAGATGGAGTTCGAGACTCAGGGCGGGGCTTCATGAGGAGGGCAGCAGTGCTGCCTGCTCCCACAACCCTTAGAGAGGAGCACCAGGAGCCCAGGAGTACTGCAGTCGGCTCCCTCTTGGGCCGACCCACTGACTCCTTCAAAGCCCTTTCTGAACAGGACCGGAGAAGCTGTGTGGTGGCGCAGGCCTGTAATCTCAGCATTCTGGAGGCTGAGGCAGGAGGATCAAAAGTTTGAGCCCAGCCTTGGCAATGTAGTGAGAGCCTGACTCAAAATAAATAAAAAAGGGCTGGGAATGTAGCTCAATGTGAAGGTCCTTGGTTCCTTAGTATCACACACATACACACACAGAAAAGCAAAGAAACAAAAACACCAGGGCTGAAGTTCACCCTCCACCAGCAGCCTTCCTGGGCTTTAGGGATCCATGGCTTCCTCCTTCCTGACTATTTCCTGTGCAGCCCCCTTGACCACCACTGCTGACTTCACTGATGTCACTGGTTCCTTCAGTGTGCCCAAGAGCGTGACTCTGCTGGTGCCAGGACTGTCGAGGCTGTGCCTGGACAGACACTGCTCATTGTAGTAGCGCCAAGTGCCTCGGCTGCATCCTTAGGAAAAAATAGTGTTGGGATGAGGGTAGGTGTTTAAAAGCTACTATGGTTTCAATATGTTCCCCAAAAGTTCATGTGCTAGAAACTTGGTCCCCAACCTCACATGTTAACGATATTTGGAGCCAGGGCCTCTGGCAGGTAACTAGGATTAGACAAGCTCATGGGGACGGGCCCTCATGATGGCATTAGTGGCTTTCTAAGAAGAGGAAGAGAGACTCAAGCTAGCACTCTTGCTATGTTTCATTGTGGTGTGACATGCTATGTGCACCAAGAAGGCCCTCACAGCTGGACATGGTGGCACACACCTATAATTCCAGCATTCTGGGAGGCTGAGGCAGGAGAATTTCAAGTTCAAGACCACCTTGGAAATTTAGCAACTTAGTGAAACCATCTCAAAATGAAAAATCAAAAAAAACTGGGAATATAGCTCAGTATGGAAGTCTTGGGTTCAATTCCCAGGACCAGAAAAAATAAAATAAAATAAAGAAGGCCTTCACCAACTTCATATTGGACTCCCAGCCTTCAGAACTGAAGCTAATTAAACTTCCATTCTTCCCATATCACCCACTCTCAGGTATCCAGGCGCAGCAGCAGAAAATGGACTAAGACAAAAGTGTTAATTTTCCTACTGGCTAAAGACAGCGCAACTTGAGTATCCGTAAAAATAACAACTGCAAGGTGGTGCACACCTGGAATCCCAGTATTTGGAAGGCTGAGACAGTAAGACTGCTGCAAGCTCAAGGCCAACCCGGGCTACATAGTGAGTTCAAGACCAGCCGAGACTACTCCTCTATCCTATAATGGCACTGAAAATGACTCTATCGGTCCTCGCTGGGTGGGATGAGTGTGTATTCGGGCTCACTGCGGCACATCCTGGTTGGTGCCCATCGCTTTCTCTCTCACAAGTGTCTGGATGTGGGTGATGAGACACACGGTCACCCTCCCCATTCAGTATGTGGCCAAGGACATCAGCATTGTGAAAACTGGTAAATGGAGGGGTTGAATGCAGGGTTTATTCTCTTTCCTTGCCAAACTGGACCTCAGAGTAACCAAACAATTTTGAACATAACAGGAGCAAATCCAGCTTTACCAAGACAAATAAATTCGCCAGGTCCAGGACACTGACCAGGTCACTGGCTCGGGGGTTACTGAGGTGGGGACTCAGCAACAGGCACTGTGGGTGTGACCTTGCAGGAAGCCCGAGTTCAGGGATCTCCTCCTTGTCCCTGCCCCTACCATACCATACAGAGCTCTCCGTGCCAAAGTGCACAGCTCGGTGCTCCCGGGACAAATGTAAAGGCCAGTGTCTGAGGCCTAAAGCCAAATGAATGGCAGAGCTCACGTTCAAGAGCAGGTATGTGCCAGACAGAGCAAGGGCTGACAAAAGACGTCACACTCAATTTGGTTGCATTAACGCTGTCCAAGACGTGGGAGGTAAAATCTTCTTCCCCTTGGGCTCCCCTAAACACAGCTCTGGCACTGTTGTCAGGGTCCTGAAGATGTTAGGGTGACATTGTGGGCAAAGGCCGAAGGATACTTGAAGCCTCCCCTACCTGCTGCCCACATCCTGCCCCATAGGGTACAGAGCAGATAGGAAATGAGGAGCTGCTGAACTATCAGCTGAAACAGAGCCCAGGAGCTGAGCCCCGAGCTAGCTTTCGAGGGGAGAGGAGGGGCAGGGCAGGGGTTGCATTCCCCGGGCCTCCTGGATGGAGGCTCTGGATCGCCCCCACCAGCTCCAGGTACGGGACCCTCAGGAAGAGATTCCGGTGTGCAGAAGGAGCCCTGCCTGTGTCAGCCCTGCCACCCCAACTGTGCCACCGTGCACTGGGCTGAGCCCTCTCCATGTGACATCTGCGTAAGCGACAGTGGCCGCTCCACATCCTGTGGTGTCTGTCTCCAGAAGGTCCCACATCCGGTCAGTCCCCAGATCTCCTTTCAGACATTGCCTTTTGGTCACTTTGGAATTTGTCCTAGGACAAGCCCTTGCTTCAGGCCCAGACTCCTCCCTCTCGCTCAGAGCCTGCAGAACATACATATTGGTGGTTCCCCAATTTGGGCTCCTCCTGGGCACTTTTGGGCACAGTTCGGTCCAAGTGCCAGGCGGGGCAAGACCCAGGTGTCTCATCCCCGGGAGCCGGGCCTTGCAAGGTCTGGGAGGACTGAGCTCCTATGCCCGGCCCTGGCCACATGGGAGGCCCCAGGGAAGCAATGGGGGAGGGGGCTTCGCTTTGATGCAACATTTGTTGACACTTTTTTTATGCTCAAGCTGTCAAAAAGTATGTTTGCTGAGCTCAGATGTTTGTTTTGGATTGTTGTTCTCTTGAACAACACAGAAGGGGCGGAAGCGCCTGTTCTCTACAGGCAGGATGGCAGGCAGCAAGTGGTGGGGCCCCCAACCCTTCCAGGGTGGCTACCCCACTATGCTCGTGGTGGCACACTCTGTACTGATGCTCCCTACTCCAGGGGGCATCTGCAGCCAGAGGCGAACTCGAGGCAGGTGAAATTCCTCTCTAGTAGGGGAAGGGACATCCTGAGGCCCCTGACCGGAGAAAGGACTCATACCTGAGTCATAGCCCCACACCAGAAGCTGACTGACTGATGGCTGGCAGGATGGACCAGCTCCACTCTGAGTCCCCCAGGTGGACATGGGCAGCCCCTCATGGGCAGCCCCTCCCACCCTTGTGCTCAGCCAATCAATGAACAATAGAATGGTATCCTATGACTTCCATGATTGGGTCAAAGGTGGAGGACACGTGACAGCTTCTGACCAGTAAAAACAGCAATATGGAGAGGCCTGACTGCCACTTTCCTGCTCATTTTTTTTTCTTTTCTTCTCATACTGGGGATGGAACTCAGGACCTTGGGCTTGCAAAGCAGACATGGTGCCACTGAGCTAAATCTCCAGCCCTTCCTCCTCAGTCTGAATGGAAAGGGATTTGAAGGTTAGCTATCTCATCACCAAAAGGGCAAGCCAGATTCAGAAGTCTAGGAAGCCTCAAGCACAAGGAAGCCAGGGGGGATTAGGAAGCTGGTGACATGGGTAGGAGAGCTCTTGCCCTAGTGTCCCCACCCCTCACTCTTTATTTACATGAACTACATTTTTGTTTTGCAGTTGGGCTTTCTAATTTGTAACTGAAAGCATTCTGACTGGATTGGGTTACCACTTACTCTTCAGAAGCTCTCCCAGAATCTTACTAGAATTCTCTGTGCCTTAGTTATCTAAGCTATAAAGTGGGGATAATAAAAGAGCCTGTGCCTTCCAGCAGTTGTGCTGATTAAGCGAGTTCATACTTGGAGAGGGCTGGACAGAGTGCCTGGAGCATAGTGATTGCTACAGAAGTGCTTGTGACTATTATTCTGAGTATTATCATCCAAGTGCCTGCAGGCTCCTCGTCACCCTGTGATTTCAACCATAGTCTAGCCTAAGTCTATTTTAGACCACACCTCTGAAGCCAAAAGCAGAGAGAGAAACCCTTGGGTTGGGGCTGGTTTGAATTTCCAATAATTTATCAAGAATCAAGAGCCAGATTTCCTCTGGGAAATATTAGCCCTTAGGTTTACAAAGTGCCTCGGTTGTAAATACTCATAAAAATGACAATTTGTTGGGCCATATTTATTCTTAAGCTGGTCAAAAGATATTAGCATGTTCTGACTGTATAAATCTGCCAGCGCTGGATGCCTGCATGCTCCCAGCACACCTTGCTATCTGGGCATGAGCAAGCAGGAGGCTCTGCAGCAGGACCTGGGTGTTAACCGCTTGGAGCCCCGGGAGGATTCTCCTGGAGGTTGAGGTGTGCTTGTGCAGGCAGAGCAGGCTCTGGCCCAGACAAGGAAAATGTGTACACAGTGGCACCTCCCAGGGCTGGGAGAGCAGAGAGAGAGACCCGCAAGAGCTGGCCACTCCTTGAAGCCTGACCAGGTGGACTAAGCCAGGCTTCTGATGGTCACTGAGAGTTGACTGGTTGGAAAACACTTCCTGAGATGCAACCCCCGTGGTGCCTAGTGTTCCAGCCATGGCTTTCTGACCTGCCCCTGCAAAGAACCTTTGTTCCATCTCTGGTGCTATGTAAGATAGTCTGAATGATGAAAGAGACCACCTAAAGGTCCATCCCTATGTCAAATGCTTGGTCTCCAGGGTGGCACCGTTGGGAGGAGGTGGAACCTTCAGGAGGTGTCATTAGGTCCTTAGGGCCATGCCCTCAAAGGGGATTTTTTTTTTTTGGTACCGGAGATCGAACTCGGGACCTTGCACTTGCGGGACAGGCGCCAGAACCACTGAGCTAAATCCCCGGACCTCAAAGGGGATTATGGGACCCTAGCTTCTTCCTCTTCCGGCCCATAAGATAAGCAGTTTACTGTGCTCCTCCTTCCCCTTGGTGCCATCCAGCAGCCTCACAAGAGACCTAATGGCAGCAGGTCCACCGGATCATGGGCTGGAGCCTCTAAAACCACGAGTCAAAAATATCGTTTCTCTTTATAAGTCAGTTATCTCAGGTACTTTGTTACAGTGATGGAAACTGACTAATACTGTTTCTGTGGACACTGCTCCCTCTAGGCTGTGGCCCTCTGAAATGCCCTCCTTCTCTGCATCTTTCTCCTTCTCCTCCTCCTCCTCCTCCTCC
>NW_004624794.1:4867934-4917031 GCF_000247695.1 Heterocephalus glaber | reverse complement strand
TCCTCCTCCTCCTCCTCCTCCTCCATCTCCTTCTTCTTCTTTTTGAGATGGGATCTCAATCTGTGGTTCAGACTGGCCTTGAACTCACTATGTAGCCTAGGCTGGTCCTGAACTCACAGCGATCCTCCTGCCTCAGCCTCCTGAGTGCTGGGATTACAGCCCTGAGCCACCATGCCTGACTCTGCATCTATCTTGACTCTACTCACAAGTCAGTTCTCAACCCCTATTCCTTCTCCTTCAGCTTCCATAGCACTGATGGATACCACTTAATACTTCCTGTCTCCAACAACGCATATGATCTCTTTGAGGCAGAGCCTGTGGCTTAGCTCTCTCCCTCCTCCGTGTACCTAGGTCAGGGTTGGGAATACAGCCTGTCCCCTGCTAAGCACTCTTAGCTTATGTCCATGATGGGAAAAATGAACAAAAGAGGGTCATCCAATCTCCTGGCTGCCCAACATGGTAAGGTGCATTAAGGTTTTATCTCATTGAATCACCACAGGTTGTGAGATGGTTATACCAATGTTGGAGATATAGAAACTGAGGCTCAGAGAGAATTAGTGATCCAGGTATTGATGAGCAGAGTTGGGAATGAAATCTGGGCCATGATCCAATCCTGCCTAACAGTTTATCTCTGAGGTTGTGTTCAAAATGGTAAAACCAGCAGAGGAAATAGTTACTAAAATGACTCAGGTAACTTGAGGAGGTAGGCTGGTATTTGGGAAAACAGGGCTTGGACTTTAGTTTCAAACCTTTATACAAATGTAAGCATGGCTCCTGAGGTCCCAGCCCAATTTGTTTCTCCATGTTGATTTCTGCTTTGGAAGACGCAAAGGTACGGGAAGCGCAGAAATTGTGCAGCAAGATGGTGCGCAGCGGGTGACATAGGTGCATGGACGCAGTTGGCATTCGATAAAGTCTTGGACATGGTGTTGATCGGTGAGCGATGCCCGTAGCCTCATGGCCTCGGTGAAAACAATGTGCTACTACTTTATAAAGTGTCCATCTTTTGACCCATGGTGGTGGGGGCCCCACTGCCTTCTAAATGCAAGGAAGGGATGGGAACAGGAACAGCAGTGCGGGCAGCTTTTTAGGTGATCCTGGGCAGGGGCGGGGGGGCAGTAGGACCCCGAGAGTTGTGGACAGGGCTGGGGACCCCTCATATTTGAAGTCCTCACTTTCCCAGGTAAGCACTGCCCACTTCCATCTGTGGGATTGCTGAGGAATCATGACTTCTTCCTTGCGCAGAGCCATCACATTTTTATTCCAAACATTTCACTCGCAGGGTTGACAGGAAGGCTATAGATTTCTCCCCAAATATCCATTTGCCTTGCCATTTATCTCCTTCGATCTGAAATACAGAACATGATGGGTGCCCTAGGTAAATCAAGCATTTCCTGTCTTCTGAAATGGGTTTGCAAAAGCTTATTTCATGCCATTACCATTTTTCTGTTTCAAACAGTAAATCAAAAAAGTAGCGCCCATTCATCCACTTTAAGAGTAATGCCTTTCTTATGCATAATTACACATACCCAGTGGAGATCTGTGTGTGCATAGTAAATCTACTCCTTTAAAAGGTTTCCCCTTAAGTACATCGGTGACATAAATTGGTGTAGAGCAAATTTATTTATTTAATAGGTTTATTCTTTTAACTGGTCTGATAACCATTACTGTTCACTGTTTGGTTTGGGGGGAGGAGGGAATTCTTATTAATTTATCTGATTTATTTCTATGACAGATATTTATGTAAAAGGGTTCTTTGGGAAATGAGGGCGAATATAATTTATTGGTTTAGCAGGTTTATTCTTAACTGGCCTTCAGGCGATCCACATGGTGCTCATAGGAATTAGGGGAGTGTATTAAAAGAGAAATTGGGGGAGAGAAAGGGCTCTAATAGACCAGAGGGAGAGAAAATGTGAAAAAGCCCACATTTGGATAAAAATTTTCTAAATACTAAAATAAAGGAACAGAAGTCACACAACTGAAGAGACTGAAAAAAGTTAAAAAGAAGGAAGAGAAGGGAAGGAAAGAAAGAGAGAGAGAGAGAGAGAGAGAGAGAAAGAAAGAAAGGAAGAAGGAAGGAAAGAAAGAAAGAAAGAAACTCAATAATAACAATTCCAAAATGTTTTGGCAAATTGAAGATAAAAGAAAATCTGCTAATCAGGCCCATGTAAACTTGTTCGCTTTTGTAAATCTTGTTTGTAGCTCCTGATGGTGTCGGAGTGAAACCAGACAGGCCCAGCTGGTGGAAGCGAGGGAGAGAAATGCTGAATTTTTAGCAGTTCAGGATTATTTTTAGGCATTTAAGTGTATCTTTGGCTTCCCAGTAAATGAGTCCATCAGAAGGCCATATAGGAAATAATTGGAATGTAAAAATACAGAATAGAAACTCGGGCCCCTGTGACCACACTGTGCAGCACAATCCCCTCCCTTGTGGCACAGCTAGGGTTGGGCAAGTTTGTGCCCCCCACCAGCCGGCTGCCCACAGCCACCTGGAGAGGGACGGGGGCAGTCTGCTTCCTGCTGAGGGGCTGGACCTGCTGGAGAGCTGACGCCTCATAGGAACAGGGATCTTGTTCTGTGGTGGACTTGGCTGAGACATGGCAGGGCCAGGCAGGACCGCACCAGGGTGAGTCTTGAAGAATCTCCGGACTCCAAGAAGACCTCTGTGGTCAGCCCTGCCCCTCTGTCCTCCAGGAGTTGCCTGGGTCTCCCTTGGGATGCCACATTGCACTGGGCACTGGGTAAATCAAGGCAGACCTTGTCCTCATGCCTTTGTCTTCTTGTAACACTGACAAATCCATTATAAAAGAAATATTCAACTACGTGATTTTTGTCAGGAGCTGGTTTGAGGAGTAATGCACTTTTTAAAAAATCATGCTCAATGTCTGCCCTCAAAATGGGCTTCACATCCAGGAGATGTAAACACAGCTCTGGGACAAAGTGGGACACCTACCATAAGCTAATGCCGTCATGTGGTGGGCAGGCAAGAAGCTGGTCACCTCCCCTGTCCCTCATGCCCCTGGGGCCTGGCCCTCAGCAAGTGCTCCACACATCTCTGTTGAATGCTGAGTGATAGCCAGACCCAGCCAGCCAGGCAGACTGGCATCCCAGCTTCACAGATGTGGCCTTCTGGGTGCTGTGGAAGACCTCCTGCCCCACTGCCAGGGCCTGAAGATGCTGCTGGCCAGGGCCAGGCACAGGGCGAAACTGCCAGGAGTTGGAGATGTGGTGGCCACTGCCATGAGCCGCCAGCACTGACAAATGTCCCAGAGCCTCAGGTCTTGTGCCAGGTGGCTTCTTAGGGAATGGCAGTGCTGACTTCCTCTCCCCAAGAGGAGAGGTCTCCAGTGTGGACAGGGGCGGTGGGAAGAAGTCTGGAGGAGGATGTCACAGGCCTAGAGAAGGCTCTGGCCCCAAGGCCTGTTCCTGCTGCCCGGTGAGGTCTCCAAAGCCTTCCCCAGGGCTGTGTGACAGCAGCCAGAGTGGTGGAAGAGTTTTCTCAAGCTGCCTTCTAATTTCTGTGTCTCTCTCTTTCTCTCTCCCTCTCTCTCTCTCTCTCTCTCTCTCTCTCAATCATGAGTGTGTTGTGGTCTAAAGCTGCTCAGTGGGTCTGGGTCTATAAATGTTAGCCCCAGGACTCCCACAGGCCCCAAGACCAGGTGACCCTCAGCCCTGATGCTGACGCAGGCTGCTTCTCCCTGCTGGGGAGCCTGGCACAGTCAGACTGGTTCCTAAAGTCACAGGGAAACTTGATGAGAGCCTCAAGGTCCTGCCCCATCCTGCTGAAGATTTAAAGAGGATATTCCAGGTAAGAACCAATAAACTTGGCCTGCTCTGCACTCTGCAGTGGTTTATTGTTTGTTTGCTTTAAAATCCATAGTCAGGTTCAAGGAGCCACTGTGAGAATGAGTGAGTGGTCCTTAAGATGGCCTGGGTTTTCCTTACAGCTCGGACACACCAGGCCCAGCTCTGTCTTGGGTGCCCCGTGTGCAGAGTGTGGGGGCTTGCGGGCTCCTGCAGGGCTCCTGGGCAGATTTTCCAGCCTCTGTCCTCTGTGGCTTTGCTGTGGTTGCTCCCCTTGCCCAGGTGCACTTGCCCTGGGTCCTGGCGTGGGGACTCCTTAGCATTCGCTGCTGTCGTGGGGAGACAGGGACCTTTCTCTGTGGTCACTCCTCAGTACAGCGGTGAGGATGGGCAGGCTCCCTGTACACCTCTGGGGATGGTGGTGAGGGAAGGAGAGAATCAGAGATCGGCCTCTGGGTGAGGCTGAGACAGGAAGCCCAGGCTCGGCCTCCGGGCAGCAGAGCTCAGGTGTCTATGTGGGTGACCACTCTCTTCTGCCTTCAGCCCCAAGAGATGCCTGGCCTAAACTACCCTGATAATCCTGCCTGCCAACATCCAGATAACTGAAATAGAAGCCCTTCCTCCCTCCCGGGGATGGAAGCCAGGGCCTTGTGCATGCTAGGCTTGTGGTTCACCACTGAGATGTACCCCCAGCCCCAGCAGCATTTTAAAATATATTGTTTTCAGCCCCAGGGATGTAGCTCAGTGGCACTGCACCTGCCTGGCAAGCACAAGGTCCAAAGTTCAATCCCTGGTGCCGCAATAAATAAATAAATAAATAAATAAATAAATAAATAAGTAGTTTTTGTTGCTGATGCCTTAATTCTCCAGTTTGCTCAGCTTCTGTGGAGAAGACTTCTTTGATGGCTGCCTTGTTGGACCAGTCAAGCCAGTGGTCTCCCTCCTTTTCCTTTGCTTTCTCTTATCCCTTAATGGAACATCCCTTCAGCCCAGCATCCATCCTCTCTCTCTCTCTCTCTCTCTCTCTCTCTCTTGATTGAACTCAGGGCCTTCCCACTGAGCTACATCCCCAGCCAGCCCTTGTGTAAATTACTTTCTATTTTGAGACAGATCTCACTAAGTCACTAAGGGGCCCAGGCTGAGCTTGAACTTGTGATCCTCCTGCCTCAGTTCTCAGAGTGCTGGGGTTACAGGTGCGCTCCCTCGTTCTTGTAAGGACACTTTAGGGTTCAGATCTGAAGTGTCCCCCAAAGGCTCACATGTTAAAGGCTTGGGCCCCAGCTGATGCTGCTCTTGGGAGCCGGTGGAAACTTTAATAGGGGGGACCCGGGCGGAAGGAAATTAGGTCCCTGGGGACATGCCCTCAAAGGAGGTGTTGCAGCCCTTACTTCTGTCTCTCTTCCTAGCTGCTATGAAGTGAAAGGCTTTCCAGTGCCACACATTCCCGGCCATGATATTCTGCCTCACCACATGCCCAAAGTGATGAAACCAAGTGACCATTGACCAGAAAGAATCTCTGAAATTGAGTGGAAACAAACCTTTCTTTCCTTATAAGTTGACTGTCTCAGGCATTTTGTTACAGCAACAGAAAGCTAACACAAACACTTTAGCTTTTCTCTGGGAAACCATCTTTCTCCACTCTCAGCTCTTGCACTGTGGGTAGGGATGGTTGTCATATTCCATGCCCCTTGGCCCGGTGAAAGGATCAGAGGGGCATGAATTGGGCCAATGAGAAAGAAGAGAGGACCCTTGGATTTCAGCTGCAGGCACAGAAGAGAGCTCTTGCTTTTGTGGTCCCAGGTGTGAGCTAGAAGCCATGTAGCTGGAGATGGCATCAGTAATGACAGAGAACGAATTTCCTTTTGCACCAAAGCTGGCTTGGGTTGCGGATTTTGCCACACGTTGGGAGGCCCTTGACAGCCGCCAGCCTTCTCTGGCTTCAACTTCTGAGTGCATGTCTTTGCCTGTGGACCCAGAGCTCGAACTGGGCACTTGGCCATTCCTTAGGGAAGACAGAACCCTCTTTCACAGATGTGTGGAATCTCTCCGTGACCTTGGTCACTGTGTCAGCCCACGGTCTCGATCACTTACCCATGGGGCCTTGCACCTGGCTGGGACGATATCCCGAAGAGCCATTATGTAGGCACCCAAGGACAACAGCCCGGGGTCCAGGAGAGCGGGAAGAATCTGTGGGAGGTGGAGTAAGTGAAATATCTTAGTCCTTTGGGGCTGCTATGACAAAGTCCATAGACTGTGGTCTTCTAAACAGCAGGACTTTATTCATATAGTTCTGGACTCTCGAATCCCAAGATGAGAATGG
The DNA here is from genome assembly GCF_000247695.1 of Heterocephalus glaber. The sequence goes on along the minus strand of NW_004624794.1, from coordinate 4,910,907 downwards.
CAGCCTGCTGAGCTCATGAAGGTCCTGTCCCAAGTCACAGCCACATCCTCACATGGCAGAAATAAGGCATAAATAAGGGCACAAATCCCATTCTTCTGGGCTGGGGATTTAGCTCAGTGGTTTCGCCGCCTGCTGCGCAAGTGCAAGGACCCGAGTTCAGTCCCCGGTACCAAAAAAAAAAAAAAAAAAATCCAATTTTTCTGCAGAGGATCCACCTCAAAACACCATCACAGTAAGTGTTAGGATTCCTGCACATGAACTTTGTGGTGATCTAAACATTTAGTCCTTAACATAGATAGGATGGGAGCTAGAAAACCTACTGGTCACCCAGGCCCATACGCCCTGTGCCCTGCAGACTCTACCCACAGCCCCCACATTTGTTTAGCCAAGGTATCAAAATGGCCCGGGGGAGGAAGCTGATGGAGATTCTCACCATTAGGCCGGTAGCTTGCCTTGTCAGTCTGCTCTAATATGGTACCTATGTCTTTGTCTGCTCAGAGCAGAGCTCCCCACTCAGAGCTGTGGAGGGGAAGCATTTTTAAGCTGCAAATATTGTTATTCATAATAAGTTGGCAAATATTTTCAAATGAACCTAAGTGGCAAACTCTGGAATTATGACTGTGAATCTGTCGGCATTCAATAGTCGTTGCTCTTTCATTACTCTCAGGCTGGGAGGGTTGGAGAAGGAGCTGCCGTTAGAGGCTGAGTGATCTGATGGTCTCATCACCACTCACCTCCACTTCTATTTCACCTGGAACAAGGTGCAGTCGTCCTCCTCTGAGCAGCACCTCTCCAGGCAGAATGCTTCCTGTGGCTGGGAAGTTCTGATTGTCACTTCATGCATCTCACCAATCTCCGTGTGCTGGCTTTTAACCATGATGGCAGCTGATGATCATGTAGTCATTCAGCAAATGTTCCACTTGTCTAGTGACTGCCAGACCCTTCGAGCAAAGCCTAGGATCCAGAGGAGGGGCAGCATTCCCCTGTTCGTGAGGAATCTACCTTCCAGGGACCAGACAAAAGGCACTCAACTCTTGTACAGGACAGAGCAGGTGGAATGGGGCCTGGGGAGGGGGTTCTCACAGAAGATTGGGGGGAGCTGAGCAGGGCCTTGAACGATGAATACAACTCAGATTTGCCATCTGGGGAGTCAGTGGGAGGTGGCTTAGTACTGAGGTGCCCCGTCACTGACAGCGTAGCCAGAGGGGCCCCATGCCCGGAGGAGTAGGTGCTGGGGGGGCTCTCTGTCCTGGATCATAGGCACAGTCTTCCTGCCTTGTCCTCCCCTGGCAGGAAAGGAAGGAGGGAAGGAAGGCGGAGAAAAGAGACCTCCGATCTCTTCCTCTCCGGGGCTGACCCCTCATCAGGGCTCCTCAATCATCCTGAGCAGGACACCTCCCACTGCCATCCCATGGCGCCCAGGGCTTGCACACGGGAGTTCTGCCACCTCCAACCACCCCACACGTCCTGGGGCGGTCATTTTCTTGTGGCCTTACCCTCCCTTCTCCTACTCTAGTGGCTTCCTATGGCTTTTAATTTTGTTTTTATTTTATTTTTGGAAGTACTGGAGTTTGATCCCGGAGCCTTTGCACTGAGCTGCATACCCCAGCCCTTTTTATTTTCTGAGACAGGGTCTCACTAAAGTTGCCCAGGCTGGATTTAAACTTGCGATCCTCCTGCATCAGCCTCCCAGAGTACTGGGATTACAAGCCTCCACCACAAAGTCCCAAGTCCTAGTGGATTCAGAGGCCCCACAGATAGCTCCACCCAGCCCAGGCCCTGGTTTGAAAACTCTGCAGCCCACCTGTTTCGTATTGGTGCCTGGCTCAGGGGCTCCCTCTGCTGGCCGGCCAAGGAGGCCCTTCCCAAGCGACTTCCGCTTTGCCTGGACGTCTCCCACCCCTCCCTCTCCACCCACAGAGTCTCGCGCCCAGTTCCTTGGTCCATAGGGGACGACATCTAATCAGACAAACGTCCTGGGTCACTAGGCTGAGAGGTGCTGAGAGTGGCCTTCACCCATCCACGTCGCAGCCTTGCCTCGGACTGGCTCCGTGAGCAACTACTGCGTCTTACTACAGGACTTGCAAAAACGGAGCAGTTTTGGACATCACATCAGTCCTGACGGGGCGCTATCTTGTCTAAATTATTTCTCTAGCAACTCCTTTCGGATCAGAGTTGATCTGGATCATTTTAAGGCATACGAACAATAGGAGACCTTCTTTGCCCCTAAATAAAAGTACTTGCAAGGAAAGATACCCCGCTGGCTGGGGCTGGCCCTTGTCTCAATGCGCCCAGGTTCCAGTGGACCCCTGAGGGACAGGGCTGGAACCGGGCCCTCCCAGAGCCGGGTCAGATCAGCTGCTGGATGTGGGGCCCGGGCCACCCCTCCGAGGGCCATCTTGGGATCTGGGCCTGGGGCACTGCCTGTAAACAGGCACCTGCGGGAGAGAGCAGGTGGGAAGGCAGCTAAGTGAGGGGTCAAACTGGCTTTCTTTCCGCCTTAGCCTGGCTACTGAACTCGCCGTGCCCTGTGGAGTCCTCACCCTCGGAGCTTGTTTTTGCCTTTTTCTGTACAGCGAGGATTAGGCAGGGGGCAGTAGCCAAAACCTCCATGCTCATTAAAAAGGAGGCAAACCAGCCTGCCCTCCTCAGTGCCTCTGCAGCTGCACAGCGGGAACAGAGACCTCAGCTTCTGTGTAAAGCCCTTCCCAGCCACCTGGGTACAGCACAAGCAGGGTCCAATCAGGCCTGGGAACGCAGATGGGATCCCCAGCCCAGGTGTGGTCCGGTGCAGACTGGAGTCCCTTCAGCCCTGGCACTCAGCACTCTTTCTGCTTCCGAGCCAGGAAGAAGCCCAGAAGAGCCTGTCATTCCCGAGGTCTGCCTACTCATCAAGCAACAACGGTGCTTTGGCCTCTCGGGCAGTCCGTGAGCAGCCTGACCACACGGGAAGAGGGACCCTCTCTGTGAGACCGTCCTTTCCTCCTTGCCTGGTGGTAACTTGGCTCTGTGCATAAGCACAGGCTCATGTGTGGGGAGTCATCTGCCAGGTGGGATGGATGGATCACCCCTTCCCCTCCTCAACTCCAACAGGGAGTCACGTGTAGAGAGCGGGTCACCTGGTATTTGTTTTGTTTTGTTTTTTAAGACAGGATCTCCTCTGTAGCCTGGGCTGGCCTTAAACTCACTATGTAACCCACTCATGGCAATCCTCCTGCCTCAGCCTCCTAAGTACTGGAATTATAGGCACGTGCCACCACATCCAGCTAGGGGTGTCCTGTGTTTTACCCCAGCCTGGTTGCTTGCTCACCTCAGGAGCTGCAGGCTGGCAGAGGAAGATGGCTGCCGAACTCTTCGGAGGCTTGGCGTATGTCCCTGGGAGCCAGGGCTTACAGGGGCATAGTGACAGGGCACACTCTGGTTTAAAGGTGCAGGACAGGAGTATCCCAAGTCTGGAGGCTGGAAGGGACCAGCAGGAGAAGCAGCCTGAGAAGGAAAGAGTACGGCACAGGCCACCCCAATTCCCTGAGGCCCTCTGAGAGTAAACAGGGGAGCATGCAGCCCCCAGCTCCAGGGGACAGGATGCGCGGATGGGGAGGAGCAGGGGGACAGAGGAGCCAGAGGGACCCCAGACTGCCACTCGGAGGGGGCCCTGAGCCCCAAAAGGGGCCCAGGTGATGTTGACACCCTATCCCCCAAGGAGCCTGCTCGAGGGACGAGAATGGGGAAATTCCACAACAAACGGCTGAAGGCAGTACTTGGTAAAAGTGAAGTCAGTTTACATCAGTGAGATAAGCAGCAGCTAGGGAGGTAAAGTTGACAGCCCATAGCCAATGAACTCACAGGCAAATGGTGGCTGTGATTACTGCCTTCGGTTTCAAGCACGGTTACCACTTTTTAAAAGCACTTTCACTTAACACGCATTGTTCCGAACCCTAAATTTTAAGAATGCAAGATCTCTCAGGAACCAAATAGCTAGATGCTGATCATTAGGTCAGAGAAACTGCTGGCCATTTACAAATCTCTCCATTGCTCTCCTTTCGCCCTCCGATCATAAAACAGGCCACAGACCTCAGTGGGCCTGGGCTCCAGTAAGCAGAAGCAGCCAGGTGGCTTCGAAGCTACCGAGTTCTTAAAGAGTTTTCTCCCTCAGGTGGGGCCCAGCCATTCCACACTCCTGTGGCTGAGGGAGTGCAGACCCCTAAGTCGCATGCTTCACAGCTCCACACGACAAGGAAAACATAGTGTACCATAGTGCACACACACACCACTCAAACTTCTTTTCTTTTAACACCAAAATCTTTCTCTCCCCATCTCATCAGCATCTTGATCTGAATGTAGCACGTTCAATCCTGTGGAGATGGGAGGCAGATCATTTAGGAAATAAGGCCGACCACCTGCCCAAAAGGAGGGATTTCACCAGCTTGATAAAAGTGGCACTGGGGAGCTGCCCAAGCTACGTGGAGTGGCTTCAAGCATCCGATGGAGTTAGACAAGGTAACAAACACAAGGATAATGAGTTCCTCCTGCAATAGGAGTTCAGTAAAGAGTTATTTGGGGGCCGGGGATTTAGCTCAGTGGTTTCGCCGCCTGCTGCTCAAGTGGAAGGACCTGAGTTCGATCCCCGGTACCAAAAAAAAAAAAAGAATTATTTGAGTATCAGATGTTGGAAGCTTCAAATGTTTTTAGAGAAATGATCATTGCATGGCCATCCTGTGGAGGTCCTAAATAAAAGATGTTATAGTATGTCATCATATTTTTCTTTTCAGAAAGGATTCTCTTCCTGAGAATGAAATCAACAATTAATTTCACTCTTTGTCCTAAGAATTAGAGCATAGTAGCAATTATACCTTACATTTTAATTTAATCCAATAAAATATGAAAAATAAATTTATTTTCAATAGTTTGTAGATTCAGTTGTGAAGATAATAACCAAATCACATTCTGTACCTAAGTCATTTCTGATTGGGAATTTTGTCCCATCTTTCAGTGAACAAAGATGTCCCATATTTACTCCAAAGAGGTGGATTTGTTGTTTATCTATGCTTTTGCTGAATTGACTAATTTATGACTGATTAAACTGCTAACTAAACTTATTTGTGTATTTATTTCTAATTTTTATTTTGAAATTACCTCAAACTTACAGAAAAGTTGCAAAAATAGAACAAAGGACTCCTATATATCCTTCACTCCAATTCCCCTATTTGGGGAAAATATATTTGTATTTTTTGTTTTGTTTGAGACAGGGTCTCACTATGTTGTCCAGACTGGCCTCGAACTTGTGGTGATCCTCCTGCCTCGGCCTCCAGAGTGCTGGGATTACAGCCGTGTGCCACCATGCCAGCTTCCCCAAAATATTTTCATGTTAACATATTTGCTGTGTTATTCTCTCTTTCTTTGGTAAATAAATAGATAATTTCCTTTCCTAAACATTTGAGAGTAAGTTACAAATATAATTTCCATTTCTTCCTAAATGTATCAGCATGAATTTCCTAAAAACAAAGACATTCTCTTATAAAATCACAGTTCAGGTATCAAAATCGTGAACTAACCACCAAGACAGTACTATTGTTTTTTGGGATTTTTTTGGTACCAAGAATTGAACTCAGGGCCTTGCACTTGCCAGGCAGGCACTGTAACACTTAGCTACATCCCCATCCTAAAGACAGTACTATTGTCTAATCTATAAATATTGCTCAAATTTCCTCCTAAGTTGCTGGGGTTTTGTTGTTTGTTTGTTTGTTTGTTTATATGGGGTCTTGCTATGTAGTCCAGGCTGGCCTCAAACTCACCGCAGGCCTGCCTCTGCCTCCAGAGTGCTGGGATTACAGGCATGCTCCACCATGCCTCGCTAAGTTGCTGTTTTGACCTTCCATGGACAACTTGGATGATGGCTTGGGAAAAGTCCCATTCATGAGTTCATCTATCCACCTAACCGGTTGATGCACATCACCCTTTGCCATGTGCCCAGGACTCTGCTGGGGCTGCAACCGGAATCCATCCTTGAAGTGACTTTATCAAAGTCTCATGAGGAAAATCCTTGATCCCCCTTCTTTCATTCACTGGCTTTCTTCCAAGACTTTACTCTCGGTCACCACATAGTCTGAATAGCACACCAGGGGCTTGTTGGTGACACTGTGCTCCCCAGACCTGGTGACAGGAATGGTAAAAACTCTGGATGACCTAGCAAGAAGACATATGTATGCCAAAAGTAGGAGCTAAACTTGAGAAATACTCAGGGACTGCCACACTGGCCATATGTTTAGGGTCCCAGTGTTTGGGACATGCCAGGACATCCCTGCTATGGAGAGTTTGGTGAGCCTCAGCAGAAGAATCACAGACTTTTAGTGTTCTGGAGTAAGGCTGTGCTTTCTGCTGCTGAGACCTGTTCATACTTTTTTTTGGTCAGGGTCTCGCTATGTAGTTCAGGCTGGCCTTGAACTCACTAGGTAGCCTAGGCTGGCCTCGAACTCATGGTGATTCTCCTGCCTCACTCTCTCGAGTCCTGGGATTACAAGCATGCACCATCATGCATTTCATGGATCAAAGACTTATGGGGAAAGACATTAGCTGTGAAACTACTAGAAGAAAACATAAGGGAAACACTTCAGGACATTGGTCTGGGCAAAAATTTTTGTTGATATGAATCCAAAAGCACATGCAACAAAAGAGAAATTTGACAAATGGGAGCATGTGACACTAACATGCTCCTGCACAGCAAAGATAAGAGGAAATCTAGAGGACAGGAGACAGTATTTGTAAACTGTATACAGGATTAACATCCAGAATATGTAAGGAATTCAACAACAAAAATAACATATAATCCAATTGAAAATAGATAAGTGACTTGAACAGACATTTCTCAAAAAAAGATAGGCAAATGACCAAAAATATATGCAAATATGCTCAATATCATTAATCATCAAGGAAATGCAAATCAAAACCACAATGAGATATCAATTCACCCCAGTCAGAATGGCTATCATTGAAAAGAAAAATAAATGCTGGTGAGGATACAGATAAAGGGAAACTCTTGAATGCTGTTGGTGGGAATATAAATTACTAGAATCATGATGGAAAACAGTATGGAGGTGCCTCAGAAAACTGAAAACAGAACCATTATGTGATCCAGCAATCCCACTAGTGGGTACACATCTAAAGGAAGGAAAATCAAAGATGTGTATTCTGTGTGTGTGTGTGTGTGTGTGTGTGTGTGTGTGTGTTTATGGTACTATTCAAACCAGCTAAGTTATTGAGTCAGTGTAGGTCTACATGGATAGGTGAATGGATAGAGAAAATGTGGTATATGTGTGAAATAAAATACTAATCATTCTTGAAAAAGGAAATCCTGTCATTTATAACAATCTAGGCAAGCCCGGAACACATTATGCTAAGTGAAATAAACCAGGCTTAGATAAACAAATACAACTTTTCATTTGTATGTGGAGTCTAAAAAGGTTAATCACAGACACTGAATAAAATAGTAGTTACCAAACACTGGGGAGGGTGAGGGAAGGAGGGAGATTGAGCCAAGATCATGAGTGGATACAAGGGAGCAATTGTCTAAGAGGAATAACTTCTACTGTTCTACAGTACCATAGAAGTACTACTGTTGACAAAAATTAATTTTATATTTAAAAATAGCTAGAAAAGAGTATTTTTTTTTTGGTACCTGGGATCAAACTTGGGACCTTGCGTTTTTGAGGGAGGCATGGTGCCACTGTGCTAAATCCCTGGCCCTTGAAGAAAGGATTTTTAATGTTTTCAACACAAAGAAGTGCTTAATGTCTGAAGTGACGGATATGCCATTTACCTAACCTGATCATCACATACTCTATACATATACTGAAAATTTCACTGTGTGCCATAAATAGGTACAACTACTATGTGTCAATAAAAAAAATACAATTTTTTAAATGATGCATTTGGGATCTGGCCCAAGGATGTCCAAAGGGAACATCTAGGTAAGTGAAGAGGTGGCCTAGATGCCCATGTCACCTGCCTTCTGTGACACTTCTCTCCCAGATGACACTAGTGGCCTTGTGGGCATGTGGCAGAGGAGGGGTGTCTCTAGGACCAGCTGACAGAGGAGACACACACCTGCAATCCCAGCAGTTGGGAGGCTGAGTCAGGAGGATTGCCATGAGTTCAAGGCCAATCAGCTACATAGTGAGTTTGGGCACCCTGAACTATACAGGAAGATCCTGTCTCAAAAAAATATAAATAAATAAAGTCAAAATTAGTATAAAAACGTCACAATGAGCAAAATCTCAAAATCTCAAATTGGGACAGGACCAGCCATGGTATATGCTGAGCCATATCACCTGAGACAAAAGGAAAAGCCGATGAGACTGACTTATGGGAATGGACACCATGTGCCCACCTTCGGGCTTCTGTGAAGGGTGCCACCTAGCACTTCTGCAGGGGAGGCACTCGGCACCCAGGCACACAGATGACCCATCCTGGGACAGCAGAGAGCATCATTCACCCCAAGTTTGGGCCGAATGCAGCTCCAGGGGTGGGCTGGCAGGGTAGCAACAATCAGACTAAGCATAAGCCCAACACCATGAGTCCTTGCTTATTAAGGACACTGCTGATTGCCCCACCTTCCATCAGCATGGACTAACTCTGGGCCCTCACATTCATGATTTCTTGAGGAGACCAGGGAGCCATTGGCAGGAAGTTAATTATGTAGGACCCCTGGTACCACAAATGAGACAGTGCTTACTCTTTCTCAGAATCGACACCTACTCTAGATATGGATTTTTCTTTCTTGCCATCAGTACCTTCTCTGGCATCAGCATCTGAGAGCTTACAGCTGTCTGCTTTTTTGACGAGGGACCCAAACAATATTGCCTCAAGCCACAGATTATGTTCTATAGCAAGGGAGGCTCATGACCTCAAGATTCATCCAGAAGCAAATGGCCTGACGGAGCCTCGGAAAGGCCTCTCTTGTGACAGCTCGGCGAGCAGCAGCATGGTTGGGATGCTATCCTGTAAACCACAGTGGATACACTGCAGCAAGAGGAGACACATGACACAGTATTCCCCACAGTGGAAAAGAGAAATGTGTGCTTCCTGTCCCACAGCTTTGGGAGAGCACTGGCAAGTTAGACGTCTTTGTTCTCACTGAGAGTGAACCAAGTGGAGGAAGGCTCTCTGTTAGAAGATAACACATATCCCACTACTCGGAAGGATAAATATCATCCTCACCTTGGGCTTCTCATGTCAGAGGGCCAAAGACGATAAAAAGAAAAAGGGAAGATGGAGAAAGAAATAAGAAGAGGAAGAGGAGGAGGACAGGAGAAGAATACAAATCAATTTCCACATGCAAAAGAATGAAGCATTCCCAACATTACACCCTTGACAAAAATTAATTTAAAAAAGTTACAAGACAAAATGAATCAAAGACCTGGGCATAAGACATAAAGCCATAGAACTCTTAAGAAAAAGCATGGGTAAATCTTCATGAACTTAGCTTTGACAATGCATTCTTATATATTACACCACAAGCATGAGCAATAATAGTTAAACCTTGTCAAAATTAAAAACTTTAGAGCATCAAAGGACATTATTAAAAAGATAAAAAGAATAGGAGTAAATATTTGTAAATCATATATCTGATAAGGGTTTAACATCTAGAATGTATAGAATATATAAAGAACCCATACAACTTGGCAACAAAAAGATGAACAATGCAATTAACAATGAGTAAAGGACTTGAATAGTTATGTTTCCAAAGAGAATGTATAATGGCCACATGGAAGAATTCCCATTATTAATTAGAGAAATACAAATGAAAACCAAAATGAGGTATTACACTCATTATACCTAACATTAAAAAGAGACTAAAACAAACAAAATAATAAGTGTGGTGACAAATTGGAATAGTTGGGCATCATTGGCGGGAATGCAAAGTGATGCAGTTATTATGGAAAACAGGATAAGAGGTTTTTTTAAATTAAAAATATAATTACCCTACAAGGAAGCAATTCTACACATAGGTATATACAAAAAAGAATTGAAAGTAGGGATTTTAGCACATATTTGCATGCTGCTGTTCATTGCAGTAGTATTCACAGTACCTAAAGATGGAAACAACGTAAGTGCCCATCAACAAGTGAATGAATAAACAAAATGCAGCACATATATTTAATGGAACACTATTCAGCCATAAAAAGAACAATATTTTAATACATGCTACCACTTGGATGAAACTTGAAAGCATTATGCTTTGTGAAACAAAGCAATTACAAAAGAACAAATATATGGTTCTATTTATATGAAACATCTAGAATAGGTAAATTTATAGAGACAGAAATTAGATACTGAGGGCTGGGGTGGGAAGTTGTTGCTTCATGGTTACAAAGTTTCTGCTGGAAGTAATGAAAAGCTTTTAGAAATAGGTGGTAGTGACTTGCACAGTATTAATGATGTAAATAAGATCATGGAATTTAACACTTAAAATGATTAAAGTGGGGGCTGGGGATTTAGCTCAGTGGTTCCACCGCCTGCCTTGGAAGCACAAGGACCTGAATTCGATCCCTGGTACCAAAAAAGAAAAAAAAAAAAGACTAAAATGGAAATTTTTATGTTGCATGTATGTTTTTGCAATGAAAAAGAAGGGAGTGATCATAGTGTCAGGAAACGGTGATCCTGACTCTCATGAAGAGCGAGGGAGGGAAAAGCCTGGGACCAGGGGACTTGCTGGGTTGCCTCTTGGTGGGTCCTTGTCTTGCAATAAAGATAAAGTGACAACCTCAGCAGCCATGGACCAACAAAGACCAAGTAGCTGAGGACTCAGAAGCCTCAAGGATGAATGAGTGGTCACCCCATCTGGCACAGAACCTAAACAAGCCAATGCACTGGCTAAGAGGGAGGGAAATCTGGAAGGGTTGGTGTAGGTGGGTCTATTAGCTTTGAATTGCTACAGTGAAATGCCTGAAGCAGCTAACTTTAAAAAGATAAAAGGTTGATTTACCTCACAGTTTTAGAGGTTTAAAATCCAACATCAGACAGCCCCACTGATTTGGCCTCTGGTGAGGTCGGAGAGAGTGGTACCATGGCAGATGTAGAGGGACCAGTGATCACATCTCGAACAGGTCTTCTCTCGTGAGAACGACCAAAGGGGTTGTGGGAAATGCCTCCTGGCCCCATGACCTAACCCACCAAGGCTCCACTGCCTCCCAACATTGCCACCCTGGGAATCAAGTCTCAAATCACAGAGGACACTTGGGGGACCTTCCAACCTCACCCAAGACTCGGCAAAGGGAGTTGATGGATACCAATTATGGCTTCAGCATTGCAGTCGCCCTCCACCTTGCAGACATGGTAACAGAATGGATGAAATGCAGGGCACACATGGACATGAGGGGCCCCAGGGATCGAATCTGAGACGTCCACGCACTGCTCTCATCCGGTCGGCATCGCTGATTGCAGCCATGGCTGTGGTAAGCATCTTGTGCAACTTCTGCTTGCCTTGACCCCTTGGTGCCTTGCCTTGAGCACATGTTGCTTTGGTCCCAGGGTCCCCCTAAGGCCGTGGCATGGGATGCCAGAAAGAGCCCATTCAGCAAGCACCCATGTGCAGACTGGCAGTCCCGGTGACAAATGCTCCCTGGAGGCCCTCAGCCAATGACAAGAGATTCTGGGTGTGTCTGCGACATACTCCTCTGAAGTCCTCACAGAACGGAGCCCTGGTCGCCTATAGTAGTAACCAGCCTTGATAATTCATCCTTATATTATCCTTTTTTTTTTAGTGTTTTGTTTTCTTTTGTTTTGTTTTTTGAGACAGGATCTCACTACATAGCCCAGGTTGGCCTCAATCTCATGGCAATCCTCCTGCCTCAGCTTCCCATGTGCTGCGATTACCATGCCTGGCCATCCTTGTATTATCCCTCTCCTCTTTATCTGTGTCACTTTCTCTGCTTCCTCATCCCTCCTTCCTAGGGATGCCTCTGAATTCCAACTTCCCTCAGAGAAGGACTGTTCAACACGAGTGGGATTTAGTGTCAGGCTAAACAGGACAGAAACACAAAGTACATCAGGCACAAACACAAAGTGTACACCCTGTGGACCTGAGCTCTGCAACTTCAGCCAGCCTTGACATTCCATATAATCATGGCTGTATATATTTTCCAAGTTGGCCATATCTAGGATAATTTCATCACAGCAAAGATGAGAAAGGCATAAGTCATTTTCAATATGCAGTTCTCACGAAGTGAAATGCATAGATTAAAATCAGGAGGGCAGCATCTTGCGCCCTCTGGGGCCCCATTGGTTCCTGGATTTCCTGATCTACAGCGCCCTCTAGTGTTATTCTTAATTCATGTCCTGAGCTCCAAGGTGAAGCCCAAAATACTTCTTGGCAAAAGCTGTGGTCAATGAAAATTTGGGAGAGAAGCAATTTCTCTCGTTGATTTTTGTTTTGGTTTGTTCGTTTTCCTAAGGAGAGATCATCAGGAGGTTCTCTCTGGAATCTCAGCAGAATAAGTCCGTGCCACTCCTTTATTTTTTTACTGTCTCCTCATAGTTTTTCTTTTTTCAAAATTTCATTGAGCATTGTGCTTAATGTTTTATGACCATTCTATGTGGAATAGAAGGCACCAAGCTACAGTCTGAGGTTTCAAATGGAAATGCCCCCTACTTTCACAGACAAACAGTGAAGGGGGAGTGTCAGACTGGGGTCCAAACAAAAAAGTGGCTGCCTGCTGCGTGCAGGGCAGACAGACGCCACCATTCGCATCAGCCCCACACCAGAATTCGTCATCGTCCCTGGCACAGTGGCAGACACGGGGAGCATCTGCTGTCTTTATACTTCACCCCGCAATCGACTTCAGGGCATCTGTGCAGGGTGCTGGAACTGTCCTAAACGTCTTCTAAAATAAAAAGACACCTTTGCCTTAATCAGGGTTTAAAGCTTTAAATTAACTTGGCTTGAAGGCTGTAGCACACTCTGTGGGGGCTTATTCTACACTTTGGGTAATTCGTATGCATGAGAAGACATCCTCATTTTTGGTGCAGTTCTGAAAGGAAGTATTAAGGGCGAGAATTTGATTTTAAGTGATGGGAAGAAAAAAATAAGGTGTGAATTCAGCTCCAGACTCTGCAGAGGATGAAAGAAGATGTATTTCTGTCTGAGATGGTGCAAATCACTGTAGAATGGCCCCTGAACTTTTTCCTCCATCCACCTGTGCAAGGAACGGCTGGGCTTTGCTCTGTGGTGTCGCCTCTCTGGGGAAGATTTAGCTTCAGGAAGCCCCTGAAGTCACTGCACGAGACAACAGATTATGCAAAGGGATGGCACACAATGCTCCAAAAGGTCTTGAAGGAAACCTAAGGTTGCTCTCTCAAGATGATTTTGTGTTTGTTTTAACCAGCAGTCTTATGGGTATGAATGTATATGTGTGGGTCACTAGGATGAAAAACACCACTAAAAATCAGAAAATTAGACTAGAGTGCTGCATCTTCTAAGGGGGACAGGGCAGCTGCCTAAATTGTCATGGGAGTAGAGTAAACCATTTTATCCACTGCTTCCCTGTGTTTAGAAGGGAAGGGTACAAGTCTAAAACACTTGAACACTCTAAAGGTAGGGGATTAGTTCAGAGTTTTGGGCTCCAATCTTGGAGTAGATGGATTTTCCTGTCACTGACTATGGGAAGAGGAGTCCAGGAGGAGCATAGGTGGGGAGTTAGAGCTTAGTCCATTGAGAAGGGATTATTGAGAAACCCAGTGAGATGGTGAAAGTACGGCTGGGCCCAAGTGTTACTTTCAAGAACCAGGATGTCACAATGTCCCTTTTCAGGCTGCTTGAGGGCCGTGCTCTGATGCCCAATCTCTCTGGCCACTGTAGGTGAAAGTGCTGAAGTCTATGACACTTACTATTTTGTGTTAGTATCACATTTGTGCTAAGTATCACGTTCAGAGGTAAGGCCTGGTTGCAGGAGCAGGTCACTGGTGGTATGACCTAAAGACTGTATTTTTGTTCCTGGGTCCTCCTTTCTCTGTTTTCTTGCTACCATGGTGTGAACAGCTTTCCTCTGCCATACTGTTCTGCCATGCCCTTCTGCCTTGGAGCCAGCTGACCATGGACTGAACCCACTGAAACTATAAGCCAAAAAAGACCTCACCTCCTTCAAATTTCAGGTATCCGGTATTTTGTTCCAGTGATAGGAAAGTGACTAATACTGTTAGAGATCCTTTGGGAAAGTCCCTATGAAGACCTGGAGTCCTCATGCATTCATGCCAGGCCTACTAAGTCCAGGGGATTATGGAAACTGAAAAGGAAGGAGAGGCAAGAACCAGGAAGGGTCAGGCTTCATGGAAAAGGAAGAGCCTGGCTCTCCCTGTGACTCTCAATGATCTTTAGGGTTCTGGACCAATGTTCCTCTGTAAGTGGATTAAAGGCTAAGTCACTTTAATTGATTCATGTTAAGGATGGTGAGCAGTAAATATGAAAGACTTGGGGACATCGACAAGGCTGATAAATAAAATTTTAAATATAAATATAAATATAAATATATATATATATATATATATATATATATATATTTGGTACCAGGAATTGAACTCAGGGCCTTGTGCTTGCCAAGCAGGCACTGCACCACTAAGTTACATCCCCAGCCTTGGCTGATAAATATTAAATAATAACAAAAATGATAATCATAATAATTTTTTTAAGTATTGGGATTGAGCACAGGGCCTTTGGGCTGAGCTATATACCTACCCCCTTTTTATTTCTTATTTCGAGGTAGGCTCTTGCTAAGTCTCTAAGTTGTCCAGGCTGGGCTTGAACTTCAATCCTCCTGCCTCAGGCTCCCAGGGTGCTGGAACTACAGGTGTCCATCACCATGCCCAGCTCAGTAATAATTATTATTAATGCCAGTACTTAGAGATAGCAGTTGCACACCCATCAGGTTTCTAGGCTCCAGAGATGCAGGGGTGGCTAAAATGTTACAGGTTCCTGGCTTGTGGAGTGCACTTTCTGGGAAGCAGAGTGCCATGCGAATGAGGGTGAGGGTGTGACAGTGGGAATGCTCCATCCCATCCTGTCTGTCCCAGGCTTAGAATGCAGGAAACCTAAAGGGCCTGGTCATTTCAGATGTCCAGTTTGCAGAGGACCAAGGTATACAGACCCTAGCCACGGCATTCAGGGCTGAGTCTCCTCCCCCTGGCCCCTCAGGTGACTGCATTGCCCACCAACACCTTCTGTAACAGTGTAGCCTGAATTGCTATTTGTCTGCTTGTGTTTTCTTTGTCTGGAACATGAGGGACTAGAGAGGGGCACCGTATCTCTCTTGTTGACTGTTCTATTCCCTAGTCTGGAGGGAGAACTGGCACTGAGAGGGCCCTGCGTCCATTAAAGTAAGCGATTGTTTAAATTTGCATGAACTACAAAGACATATAAGAAATGATGGTGGGGGCGGGGTGCTGGGGATGTAGCTCAGTGGTAGAACATGTGCTTAGCTTGAGCAAGGCTGTATAGTATTCCCCTCCAGATGCCCCAACACACCAGAAAAAAAAGAACAACCAGAACCTACCAAATAATATTAATGATAATCACTGTGGTAACCAGTCCCGAGGTGACCCCCAGTTCCCTGAAGACCCATGTTTACTACTTTTGATGCCTGTGTGAGCACCCCACCCCCTTACCAGCAAAGATTAGACTGTGTAACCAGTAGGATGTTGGAGCCATAGCTCTAACTCTCAAAGCTGGACCATAAAGATACTGCTGCTTCTCCTTCAGCTTCCTGGATCATTGCCTCTGGAAGAAGCTAGCGTCTTAGTCTTTAGGATGCCCAAGTAGCCCTGCAGAGAGGCCAGCGAGTGGGGAAACTGAGGTCTCTCTGGTGGTAGCCAGGACCAACTTGCAGCCATCCCAGCAAGCCATCTTCAAGGCACCCCTCTCTAGCTCAGTCATCCCTCCAGAGCTTGCAGCCTTAAGAGGCAGCCCAAGCTGGACCCGCCCCAAGTCTCCTCCATTCCTCACTCAGGGAAGCTATGGAAGTAACAAATGTTTAGTTATTTCAAGCTGCTAAATTCTGAAGTTGTTTTGCAGCAGTAAATAACAAATACAGGGATGTCGTTCCTTAAGGCCAACTACTGACATCTGCTCAGTTCATACAGAGTTAAGCAAAGCAAATTTTAGAAGACATTACCTTTTTGAGCTGGGCGTGGTGGCATACACCTGTAATCGCAGCACTCTGAAAGGTTAAACCAGGAGGATGGCGAATTTGAGCCTACCTTGGGCAATTTAGTGATTTTGTGAGACTTGTGACTCTGAATAAAATATAAAAAGGGGGCTGGGGATGTAGCTCAGTGGGAAGGTTCTGGGTTCAACCCCCAGTAAAATAAATTAATAAGTAAATTAATTTTTTTAATTACCCTTTTAAAAGTTGCAACATGAAACTTTAGTAACAGTGTGTTTGGTGTGCGAGTAAAAGTCAGAGAAACCCCTTCCTGCTACACTGTTGCCCTCGAGTCCCTTCCACGTGCAAGGAAAACAGCCAGAAGAAAGTGAGAGCTGAAGTTCAAGCTCAGTCCGGCGGTCCCTGCGGAGTTGGCAGACAGGACTCCGGTATCCGCCTGGCAGGACAGCCCCCTGAGGCCGCTGTGCTTCCTGCCCTGAGTGAATTGTCTCACCAATAAAGGACAGGAAGACTTTATTTCGTGTAAACAAAACAAAAACTCGGGGCCATAACTCATTAGTTTTATTGAAAGGGCATGCAAATGACTCGATGAAATTCAGCAGAAAACAGCTTACTGCAGACCACGGGCATTGTTTGGGAGCGTGATTCACATTCGTTTCAAATCCACATACCGTTATTTCCTCTGCGCTTAATTATCTCCCTACCGCTGTCTCCCACAAAGCTGAGCCCTTTGTCTCGCTTACTTTGCATACGAGGAGAAGCAAGTGCAGTGTGGAGGCCTCCCTCACCCTCACCTTCACCCCCGACCCGGAACATCCGGCCCAGGGCCTTTGTTTTAGGGCTGGAGCAACAGGATGTAGAGATGGGGTGCTGCCAGCCTCGCGTTGTGCCCCCTGCGCGGTGCCCTCCCTTCCCCTGGCCCCATTGCCTGTCGCATTATTGGAAGCCGCTCTGCTCCCATTGTGTGGGCGCTGTGATCTCTGAGGTTTCTGCAGATAGACTGAGGAGCTTACTTGCGAGAAATCACTTGGCTCGCTGAGATCACTCCCTGAGAACCTCTGGCACCGGCAGAGCCGCCACTAAAGCGTGGGCCTCCGGTCCTGGGAGCGGAGCTCCTCCTGCAAAACCTGACAGCAGCCAAAGAGGAGAATCCTGCGCGGGAATTTAGACCACGAGGAGCGAGGGTTTAGGGCCTGGCACCTGCTGGAGCCTCAGGCAAGGGTAGAAAATCACTACTGGGCGTGCCCGGTGCCCACCTGGCATCCCTGAATTCCTGGCCCATAGAAACTACTGAAGATGATCTATCGCTCCATCGCTACCTTATTCAGGGCCCGAACATTGAGATGAACCGAGCATCTTTAACCCCAGGTCCCCCAGGAGAAACATTGCTGGGAATTCAGCGTGAGGCCCTGCGCTTGAGCATCCGAGAGGCACCCCAGCACCGGGCTGGAAGACAAAAGGAGTCAGAAGTGTGCACCTGCAAGGGAGGTGGAATTTGGAAGACAGCACAGCTGCAGGATGATAACGGGATAAAATACGGAAGGTGCCACCCAAGAGGCCGCCCCCCGCTTCCCGATGAGACTGAGCCTCCAAAGAACCACTTGTAAATTCTGCGGAGCCTGAGTCCGCTTCTGGAAGCTCCAAACGTTCACAGAATGTTCTCCCTGCTGGAGGATTCGCTGAAACTTTCTCCTTTCTGATTTTCTTCAAATTTACTGTGTGAGTGTGTGTGTGCGCGCGCGCGTGTGTGTGTGTGTGTGTGTTACCCCACTCGGCCTCCGTGCTTTCCTAAGGCACTCTGTATACAAAGCAAATCCATCGTGTAGTGCTCTGCGAAGTCTCCTCTCGCCCCCCCGCAGTTGGTGCTAGGGAAGAACACAGGCCGGGGGGCCAAGAGGTCCGGAACTCTGCTCTGACTTGGTTACTCTCAGGGTGAACACGGCACACCACTTCCTCTATTCCCTGGGCAGCCTAAAATTCAGCTGAGAGCTAGGGAACTCTGTCTAATCAGAACCTGTGATTGGGGTGGGGGGTGGGGGTAGAAGGGGGGCATGTCTGTAATTTTTGCACTCAGGAAGCTGAGGCAGGAGGACCAGTATGAGTTTGTGGCCAGTTTAGACTACACAGTGAGTGTTCACGGCCAGCGGGAACTGCATGGTGAGACCCGCTCTTAAAAAAAAACAAAACAAGTCTAAGATTGGGGAACCTATTTCTTCCCAGGAGCGAGGAGTTGTACCTCCATCCACAGTTCCTGGCTCTGTACCTGAGAGTGTATTTTAGCAGGGATGTGTGGGAATGAGGGTTAAACTGAGGCAGGACTGTGGATAAATGTTCTGCAGCTTGCATAGTCCTTAAATCCTACCATAGTGGAAGAGGAGGCCCATGAGTTGAGGAGCTTCCTCCCTCAGAGGTGCTGTTTTCTTGGGCACTAAAAGCCTTGCCATACAAATCAGCAAACACATCAGAATCCCAGCTCAGCCTCCCCCAGTAGGGGTGAGGGAGGGGGAGGTTTGGGAGCCTGTGATTCAACCAAGAAAATCCCTCTCTCCCACACTTCACCGAGCTGCAATACCACCAGAAAGAGGATATTGCCTAACCTGAATGCACCTTGAAGTTTCAACTTCCCTATTGTTGCTGTCTCTAATATTACTGATCCCTTCTCAAAACATAATATTTTTCAGTACTGGGGATTGCACCCAGGGCTTTCACACTGAGCTATATCCCGAGCCTGCTTTATTTTATTTTTATTTTTAATTTTGACACAGGATATTGTTAAGTCACTAAATTGCCCAGGCAGGGCTCCAACTTACAATCCTCCTGCGTCAGAAGTGTTTAGTTTCATTTAATATAAGGGCTGTGGGGATCTCTTCAGCAATCATTAAAAACTATGGAAATTTAGGTGAATTTAAAAAAAAATTGTGTGTAACACAGGCTTGCAAACAAATTCCAGGGGTGACTTCATAGTATGTGTACTAGAGCAAAAGAAAAAATTCTGCCATTGAACAAAATCTCAAAGTTTAAAAAAAAAGAAAAAGAAAAACCACCAAAAAAAATTCCAAAGCAGCATTAAAGTAAAACTACTTAGGGAAAAGAATTTCCATCCTATGAATAATTTGAAATACAAACTTCAGAATCATAATAGTGACTCTACCATAATTTTCTATAATAAAACATCTATTATAACAGATATGACAATACAATAAAAGTCCTATTGTTCCAGAAACTGTATTATAACTGAAACAGGATAATTATAGAACTACTTTTGTGAGAATTTCATGTTCAACAGAACCATTGAAACTGATTCTTCTCAGACTGAAAATAAGTCTTCTGAGTACAGAACTCTTCAAAAGGATCTGAAATGAAAGACATGGTGGATTTTAAAAAAATCTTTTATGGCTGTGTAACCTTCCAAAGTCCCCTGAGAATCATCTGTAATGTTTCTCAGAGTCCATACAACACTGATTTCTGTGCTCTATTTGAAATACTAAAATCTATTAGTATATTCTTTCAATAGACAGATTTTAGGGTGAATCTCAGCTCTATCGAGTTTATTTATAAATTCAAAATTAGAATCCCTAGCTTTTTAGAACAGTTGACCCTTGCAATGTTCTGCAGCAACCCAGTCATGTGTTGAAGGCCTTGCTAGCACTGCCATATTCCCTCCTGCTTTATAACTTACAAAAACACTTTTCATTTCTTTTCCCCATTTAGTCTTCACAGGAACCCCAGGTTAGCCAGGAGTGGTGGTCCACACCTGTCATCCCAGCATTTGGGAGGCTGAGGCAGGAAGATTGTGAATTCAAGGCCTACCTGAGTGACACAGCCTTTTTTCAGAAAACCCAAACCCAAACCCAAAATAAGAACAAACAAACAAAAAACTACCCTAGGTTGTTGAGAGCAGGGATTCTCACCTTCATTTTATAGTTGAGGAAATTGCAGATTATCTGTTTGGGAACAAGCCCTGGTGGGTTTGTCTGAAGCCATATGTGCGTGCTAAGCACACTGTTCTCACTTAGCTTGTCTGTTTTTTAAATGTGGCTTTGGGGAAACTGACAATAATTACAGAGGAGGAAAGGGCCGGAGAGCCTGCAAGCCATCCCTTGTGACTACTACCAACTTTGAATGTCTTATCCTGGGTAAGTCGGCACTTAAAAGGCAGGGAACCTGGAGGGATTTCACAGTGGTGATGGTGGCTGAGGGACTAATGAAGTACCAGGAGGGATAATAGCAATAATGACACTGATAACAGCCCACACTCTGCACTATGGCAAATGGGTACAGCAGTGCTAAATGGTGACTAAAGGGTCATGATAACTGTCTACAAATATTTGAAAGATGTAAACACCAAGGAAGAAAATGAATTAATTATTTAGAAGAACAGGGAGGAAGCCTGAGACAAGATCATTACCCAAACCACCTAGCTCTGCAACAAACCTTTCAGAACTAATCTCTGAGTGGGGTGCGGTGCTGCACGCCTGTAATCCCAGCACTGCGGGAGGCTGAGGCAGGAGGATTGGAGCTCAGTATGGGCAACTTTTAGTGAGAGCCTGTCAAAAAGAACCCAGTGCTGGGGCTACGGTTCAGTGCAAAGGTGGGTGGTTGGATGATCCCCTGCACACAGTGGTCTTGAGATAGGCTTGGCGTGCACATATTATTTTTGTTGTACCATGGAGTGGACCTGTGTGTGCCATGCACATGGTCTGATAATAGTCACCATTGACATTTGTTGAATATCTGGGTATGGGTTGGACTGTATCACCCCCAAAAAGATACGAATTCCTGTCACTGTGAAGGTGACCTTATTTGAAAAGAGGGTCCTTGCAGATGTAATCAAGTAAAAGTGAGGTTGCTTAGGTGAGCCCTCAGTCCAGTATGAATCACGTCTTTATAAGAAGAAAGAAATGTGGACATCAGCACAGACATGCAGGGAGGATGCCTGGTGCAGAGCCCTCACTTTGAGCCATGGAGCACTAGAAGCACCAAGATCGGCGGCCACCACCAGAAGCCAGAAATAGGCAGGAAAGGAGCCTCGCCTCCAGGTTTCAGAGGAGTGTCTTACTCCACTCTGGCTGCTAAAACAAAATACCTTAGAAAGCCCAGAATCAAGGTGCAGACAGATTCCACGTCTGTGAGGGCCCATGTCTCACGATGGCACCTTTTATTGTGTCTCTCAAGCCTCTTTTAAAAAGTCACTAGTTGGGCCAGGGATTTAGCTCGGTGGCACCATGCCCGCCTCGAAAGTACAAGGTCCTGAGTTCAATCCCCAGTACCAAAAACAAAACAAATTTAAAAAGTCACTAATCACCTCCCAAAGGCCCCACCTCTTATAACATCACCCTACTGGGGCTTAACATGTTCCCACTGGGTGAAATCACCAGTGCTACATGCATGACTCCCTCCCCTTGGGCAGCATGGGACAGTCATGCATGTATGGCCACGGTGTGAATGTATTTTTATCATACGAATTTTGAGGAGACACCAACATTCAGATCATAGCAGGGTGCGTGGCCGTACTGACACCTGGAGTTTAGAAATTTGGCCGCCAGAACTGAGACAATAAATTTCTGCTTTTAACTGTCTGGTTGCAGTATATTATTCTGCCTGCCCAGGCAAGTTACCATGCCTGGCATGTGCCATCAGTATGCTGGGCACTCCACCTGTGAGGGGAGCAGTGTGTGTCCTGGGCTCCAGGACAAGAGGAGACCTCTTCAGCCCTCTGGGGCCAAGGACTCAGAGGTCCTGGAAGGGGTTCCTCTCCTGACCAGCTACACGAGCTCTGTAGGATGCCTTGGGGCAAGTGACAGGCTGAGCGGCTGGACCAAGATCCCCAGGAATCCCTAATTATTAAATACATTTGTTGCCTCTTGAGAGGTTGTTGAAAATTTAAAAAACACTGTAATTAAATTTAACTTTCAAATGATACCAAGTTGCCTTTATGCTAGTACTGAGAGGGTGCAGGGTTTGTGGGTGTGGCCTACACCTGGCTCATTCAACTCCCGGTCTGGGCAGGTGGCTTTATCCTGAAAAAGCCCTGTAAGTAAGGATCAGATGTCCTCAGCCTCAGGCAACAGTGTGAGGTAGAGTGCTGGCCTTGGGGGCTCCCAGAGGTCCAGCTTTGTGAGCACCATCAAGCTCCCTGTGAGGCCCCTCAGGAGGAGAGTGCTTTGTCAGGGCTGGGATAGAACAAAATGAATAGCACACAGTTGGCACTTTGGAGAAGCTGTTCATTTTCATATCCTACCATGTAAACAAGAATATTTTTTTTTTTAGATAGGGTCTGACTAAGTAGTTCAGGCTGGTCCTTAACTCGCTATGTAGCCCAGGCTGGCCTTGAACACAACAATCCTCCTGCCTCAGCCTCCTGAGTGCTGGGACTACAGGTGTGCACCACTAGAATGCCTGGCAAGAATAATTGTATTAGTTTCCTGTTGTTGTGACACAACACCTGGCAGCCACAATTCAAAGGAGGAGAGGTTGAATTTAGTTCATGGCTTCAGGGGATTCAGTACATGGTTTGTTGCCTCCAAGGGAGGAATATCATGGCAGAACAGCATGGTGGAGGAAATATACCTAGGGCCTGATGGGTGGGAAGCAGAGCAGGGGAACAATGTCAGATAGGAAGAGGCTAGGGACCAGATGTAGACCCAAGGTCACACTTCTGTGACCCACCCAGAAGTGTGCCCCACCAATCCCCTAGACAGCTCCCAAGCCAGTCAATGAAGCTTCAAGCCCACAATATGATTCCTACTCATCCCCTTCTTTACCCTTCAGAACAACCCTAGAGACAGGCACTGCTGTAATTGTCATTCCTCAGATGAGGAAATGGAGGCACAGGGACGTTGAAGAACTTTCCCAAGGTCACTGGACAGTATTATGGAAGCATCAGCACTATAGAAGCATTCTGGATGCTGGGGTAACACACTGACCACACCAGCATGGAGACCCAACTGTGTGCCTCGTTCCTAGGACCTGGAATGGGTTCCATGTGTAACAGACATTTCTGAGCTTCAGTGCATGCAACTATTTTATGATTTAATTCATGGAGGAATGGAAGTCCTGGGCTGCTGAGTGGTTGAAGATGTGCATAAACTTACAGTTTACTTTGAGGTGTCTTCCTTCCCTGCATCATTCCCTGCTCCCGGTACCCTCCTTCCAGTCTCCGGAAGCAGTCAGCAGGTGCATCCAGTTCTCCCATGTGCCGCCAGAGGGAGCTGCCCGTGGAGAAACAGCAGCATCTCTTCAGGCTCTGGCTGCAGACGACAGCTAGTTGGTCTATTCTTAGCCTCCGTTAACTTTCATCCTTGAAAGTCACCCAAACTCAGGCACACAGCTCCTGCTTGGCAATGGATTGCATTATTTCACGCCAGTGTGGGAATCTGGGCATTGAGGGCTTCGGTTCTTTCTCACATGGGTAACAAAAGGAACACATGTAACAAAATGATTCCAAGAGTGGGAAAGAGGTGCCCAGAGCACCCGGGGCAGGCAGGCAGAATGCAGGTCAAAAGCAAGGGCTTAGAGCCTTATAGACTTATTGTAGACAACTAAACTAATTAGGTATGTTATAGAGAGTTTGAGGGAGTCAATACAGAAGACAATCGAGGCCCATCCATTCAAAGCCAAGACTCAAAAAGAAAAAGTACTACTCTCACATACCTCCCTACAGATGAATAGCGGTGATTAATATTCTCAATAGACATCAATTACCCTAAGTGAGGACCGGAGCCTCCCTAGCCCATTCCTTCCCAGAAATCCTTACTCATTCCATGGTTGCTTGCTTTGTGACTTGTTTCCCCATTTGATCAATATTACCTAAGTGACTGTACTTGGAATCTTATTGGTTGATCATGGTTTTGTTGCACCTCTTGCCCACCTTGTGATTTTTCCATTAAATCTTATTAGTTGACTATAGCTTTGTCCACTTTGTACCCACCTCACCTCGTGGCTTTGCTCCATAAAAACCCCCTGAGAAACAAGGTCCCGGGCAACCCACTTTCTGGGTGTCGTCTCCTGTCCCTCTCAGGCAGGAGCTATCTTTCCCTCAATGAACATTTCCTACTCTTAACCTCCTTTGTTCCTAGAATTCATTCTTCAATTTTAGAGAACACAAAGCCAGCGTTTTGGATATCTAGCAGGTTGGGAGTGATACTATTTCCCTTGTTTGGATTATTTACATTATTTGGTGCCCTGTATCGGACCCAGGCTGGAGTCTGCAACCTGACTTCTCCTTACTGGGTGGTCTAACCGCTCCGTGTCTAGGTTCTCCTTTCTGACACGTGACAGTGACAAATATGCTGACACAGCCAGGCTGCTGTCAGGGTTAAGAGGAGTCATGATCCTGGGAAAACCTCCAGACGCCTCCTTCAGATCTGGGTCCAAGGCCAGCCCTGCATCTCTGGGAGGAGGGCAGGGCTTTCTCCATAGACCTCTCTAGTGTACTCTTCCTCCTTCCTCCTGTTACGGCACTCCACCCCTTTTGACTCTTCCAGTAGGCTCCCCAACTCAGCCTTGCCCTTGACATTGGACTGTTCTCTCTCTGGAGGCCTAGAGGCAAGCAAGGCCTGTGCTTTCCATCCACCTTCCCCTCAGTACTTGGAATTGAATCCAGGGCATTTACACTGGGCTAGAGTCCCTGGCTCATTTTTATTTATTTTATTTTATTATTTTTGTTGTTTAACCATTCTCTTTGCAAACATAGTATTTCCTATCAGCTTATAAAAGCTATTTACAGAGTGTTATTCTACTACTCCTACTTTTAAATATATCAAACACTTCTAGATATCTAGAACTAGACTTGTCATAAAAGAACTTACCTGTTATCATACAGCACTGATACATAAAATTGCACATATAGCCATGGTTGTAATCTGAGGTATCTTCTATATATGACCATCTTGGCCTCATGTCCTTCTCTGCCTTCAACCCAGTGGACAAGTACAGGCATATGTAATGTTAGAGATGGTTAAATCAAAATTCATTTACAGCAGACAAGTGTTGTGTATTTCAACATGAAGTGTACAGATGTGCTAAATTTACTACATTGTCATGCACTGGCAACCCCTTTAATGCTTAGGGACTAGATGTTGCAAAATTTGGACTTATTTGTCTGTTATATACACTACATACACAGCAAAACAAAACCTACAAAACATACAGAAAGATGATGTCTCAAAACATCCAAGTAAAACTCACTAACATAACACCTTTGCAATTGCTTCCCTCCTACCTCCTCCAAACCACTGAATAAGTACAGACAACACCATATTGCTCAAAGGTGGCTTAACTATTCCATTCCTAAAACACAATGTTTCATATGAAGTTTAGCAAAAAGATATTTACAAAGTGATATTTTACTACTTCTACATTTAACATACACTGAGCACTTCTAAACATCTAGATAAGACTAGATGTTTCAGGCTGAGGCTTTAGCTCAGTGGCACTGCGCCTGCCTCACAAGTGCAAGGTCCTGAGTTCAATCCCTGGTACCAAAAAAACCCAAAACAACTAGATTCAAATAAGGACTCAATTTATCTGTTACATATACATAGCAGTCTTGATTAAACTGCACACATGTAATAATAATTAAAAGTGTCTTGAAAATATGAGCAGTTTAGTCTAGAACCCTTCCTTTCTCCACTAACCGAGTGGGCTAAAATGCTAAAATTTTCAGAAGACAATCTTTTTTTTTGGGTACTGGGGATTGAACTTGGGACCTTGCACTTGTGGGGCAGGTGGCAGCACCACTGAGCTAAATTCCTGGCCCAGAAGATAATCTTTCCTAGGAATTTTAATATGAAATGTAAAAAGTTTGTTAGTTTACTAACTCTACTTTTATCAAAACCGGGAATTTCTTTAACATCTAGGAAGACTAGATGTTGTAAAAGGTCTCATTTGTCCTTTACATATCCTGCATACACAGCAAAGCAGAAACGCACAGACGCAGGGACAATGGTAACTTGCCTTGTCAGTGCACTAGCACAGTGCTCTGCATTCCCTTCTCTTCCGAGAACCAGTGCATAAACAATGTGTACTACTCAAGTGGGGGTTTGCCTGTCCCGCCACAAAATAACACTTCATGTGGACTTCTAACAAGAAGAAATTTACAAAATGTGTTATTTTACTACTTCTGCTTTTTTAACATGTACCAGGGATTTGAGAATTAACTCAAAAGACTAGATAGTTCAATAAAGTACTTAGCATTGTCAGCTGGGCAGGTGGTCCACACCTGTAATCCCAGCACTCAGGAGGCTGAGGGAGGAGGATCACCAAGAGTTCAGGGGAGACCTTGCCTCAAAAAAACAAACAAAACAAAAATAAAGTACTTAGCACTATCGTGTATATATATATATGGGGGGGGGACTGGGGGGAACTAAAATGCACACACAAAACAATGCTTACAATATGAACAATGTCTTCTACATGTAACCAGTCTGGTATTGGACATTCTTTTCTTTTTGTTTCCATTAAGTTTATTGGTACATTTTAGGTATACAATGCAGTTACATTCATCACTGGGAACTTGTACCTTTACATGATGCATCT
This sequence comes from Heterocephalus glaber, assembly GCF_000247695.1. The sequence continues at coordinate 4,884,220 of NW_004624794.1, read as the reverse complement.
TGGTTCTTATTTTTTCCTTCATTCCCCTGCCCCCTTCAACCCCTCCACTGCTCCCTCTTTACAAAGACATATTTTCCATTTTTTCCTTTTCTCATATTTTTTCCTTTCCCTTCTTTCCTTTCCCCTACCCATCCCACTTCCCCTACTCATTTAGACTTTTTCTTTCTATTTCACATTACCAATTATACATTTTGGTCCTTATTTTACACTTTTATTTTCTCACACCAGAGAAACTGGTTGGTATTTACACGTGTGTACTTATTTATTTCACTTAAGAGTAAGGGTCTTCTTCTCTTCTGTCTTCTGCTCCTTGTCCTCTAACCCACAGAACAAATAGACAAGTATCACTCCTAGTTGTCGCTTCTCCAGGTGGTCTATCCAACTCCATTTCAATGTCACTTTCTGTAAACATTTCTTCTGTCATCTTTTAAAACAAATGGGCGTTTCCAAGACGTGTGGTTTTTCTAACTACATTATACATGGGCAACCTCTTTACATCTATATTGTCCACTTGCAGCAAGTTTTCTTTTAAAAGGTTGGGGGGAATGTTGAGAGCAGCCTTTTCATATTATACACACAGGCCTTCTAAGAACGGCCAGTGAATCTTCCCAACAGGTGGTGGGCGCTTTGGCAACCGCCCATGGCCCACCGGCAGCTCCACCAGTCCTAGGACCCAGATCTGCTCAGTTCTATGGCCCGAAGTGGCCGAGCTTTCAGACCTGCCTTCTTGGGCCCTTCCCTCTGTGGCTGTCAGGGGGCCGCCATTCTCCTCACCGCCAAGCTGCAGCCACTGGGGGGCTTGGCCTAGGCTGGCAGGGCTGGACCAGGAGACCCTGCGGCCTGAGGGGTTCCATTCCAAGGCTTTCGCCACCATCAGATCGTCCAGGTGGGGCAGGGGAGCCGTTCTACTGTTTTACAGCCTGGGCGCAGCCAGCGGGCAGTCACAGCGAGGGATCCGAGAGCCGGCAAGGCAGAGGCGCACCCATCTCGGGCGCCCCAGGTCAACCACCGCCATTGGCAGGAGGGCCTGGGGAACCCTGGGGGGGCAGGTCTGCTCTATTTCTCACTGCACTCTCCCGGGCTCGATTTTATTTTGTTTTATTTTATTATTTTATGTGACAGGATCTTGCTAAGTCATTAAGTCACCCAGGCTGGGCTGGAACTTCTCCTGCCTCAGCTTCCGAGTGCTGGGACTACAGGCACGTGCCACCTCACACTGCTCCTTTTCAAACCATTTGACCCTGGTCTAAGGTATTCATACACCAAATAGTGACTTAGTGCTGTGGACCCCCATGTGCCCCTGCGCCCTCTCCCTTGCCCAGGCTGCGGGGAGGGGCCTGTAGGTCTGGGACCCTGAGCCCAGGCCAAAGGGGACAAGGGTCTCTCTCGTGGGAGGCCCTCGCAGGCTTCAGGTAGGCCAGGGAGCCAGACCGAAAAGGAGTGTGAGGTGCAGGAGGCGTGGACAGGGCCCCACCCCGACTCGGCGTCCCCTTCCCAGCCCGGTGGCGGTGGAAGGGACAAACGGGCGGGGAGAGGGGGCGGAGGGGACCAGCGACCCGGAAGGCCCTGGCGCCGGAAGGCGGAGGGTGGGGCCTGCGGCGGCGGCGGCGGCGGCGGGAGCGGGGAGCTGCGAGCCGGTGTGGACCGGGCGGGCTCGGAGCGCAGACGCAGTCGCAGATCAGGCCCGGGGGCCGTCCCGGGGCAGGTAAAGGGGCGCCCGGAGGCAGGCAGAACCCCGAGGAGCGCAGCCAGCACAGTGCTGCGGCCTGACGCTTACTGTGGCGGCGTGGAAGCCGTTCGCGCATGCATTTTCCATGTGGAGAAACTGAGGCACGCAGTGGCCACAGAGCTCCGCGCCGCGGGCCCCCGCCCTTGAATGGGAGGTGGGCGTGGGGGTCACGCAGCAGGCCCGAGTCCTGCGGGGTAGCCGACGGCCCTCGCCTCGAGCCCGCATCCGCGGCCTTGCCCCGCGGAAGGAGGATGGGGTGCTGGCTCCCCTGGAGAGGATCAGGAACCAGGAGGGTGTTTTCGCAGGCCGTCGGTTTTGTGCGGACAGTGAGCTTCGTTAGCTTTTCTGAGAAGCACTAGGGATCCTTTGAGAGGCTGTGGAATGACCTTTTTATGGACCAAATAGGTAGCTAACCTGCATGGCAACGCCAGTCTGGCAGAGCGGGCAGTGCCCTGCTGTGTGTGTGTGGGGGGGGGTGTCCTGGGTGGATGCCAGGCCCTGCCCAGCCTTGGACCATGTTACCACTCAGAAGGGGAGATCTAATGTGGCCTTCTGAGTTTCTAGGAGAAATCAGGAATCTGAAGAGAATGTGAAGTCTTACGTTTAAGTATTGGGAATTAATTAAAACACACAGACACACACACACACACACACACACACACATTTTGCAGGCTAATCTGCAGTGTTGGTTGGCAGCACCCACCTGTGGCCTTTGCCCTGAAGCATAGAGAAGAGGGGAGGTAAGGCTCACCAAGTCTGAGGACGCCTAGAGTTTTGTGAATCTCCCAGAGAGCTGCAGGTGTGTGAATCAGAGCAGCTTGGCCCATCTGCAGTCTCTGCAGTGCCGGGTCCTTGCACGTCTTACCTAACAGTTCTTGAAAAGAGCAGAGTGTGGCTGCGTGTGGTGGCTCCTGCCTGGCATTCAGGAGGCTGAGCCTGGCAGACCAAGGATGGCAGGGCACGGGGTCCTCAGGCTTCTGGTAATGGGGTCCCCTTTAGTCTTCAGGGGGTCCTTCCTGCGCCTGGGCTGTGCCTCCCTCTTTCTTGCACAATTGACAGATTAAAATCTGAGTCTAAACCAGAGCCAAGCTAGAAGGTGATTAGATACAATACAATAGGATTTTTAGCTTTTTGAAAGATTTCACTATAAAATTAATTCTTTAGGTTACCTCCATATGCACTTGAAATAAAACTCCTTTTGTTTGTTCACATAGCTTTTCAAGACCATGGCCACTGAGTAAGTCCGGTCATGCCCTCCATCTCCCCAATTCTGGGTGGCTTCTGCTGTGTTTTTTGGTTTTGGTTTTGGTTTTTTTTGGAGACAGAGTCTTGCTTTGTAGTATGGGCTGGCCTTGAACTCACTAACTCACTAACTCACTATGGAGCCCAGGCTGGCTTTGAACTTGTGGCGATCCTCCTGCCTCAGCCTCCAAAGTGCTGAGATTACAGGTGTGTACCACCGTGCCTGGCTGCTCCTGCCTTGTCTAGTGCCTTCCCTGTGATACTGTGAATTTATTGTCGTGATCTGTGTGGACCGGTGGACAAGTCCTTATCACTAGAACAGGGAAGGAGGCTGTAATCTTTTGGTGGTGGGGAAGGCCAGCCTGCCCTTGGTCACGCCTCTGCCTGGTAGTTCCCTGCCAGCACAGCCATTTCCTGACTCCAGATAATTCTTCTAAAGGTCATTTTTAAAAAGAAGCAGAAAGTGATTTATTAGGCAGAAGTTTTGGTGGTGGAATTTGTGAGTCTGTAGGAAGTTCTGTCCTGTTCTTGGTTGGGGTCTCCATCCACAGGAAAGCTAAAGGCCCATTTTACAGGTGAAAGGCATGAGCCCCATCATTATTTTGGATAGATATAGGAAGTTTTGCTTTAAAACCATTCTTTGAACACTTAAAATCTCTTCCTTTATCTTTTTTTATTTTTGGTACCGGAGATCGAACTCAGGTCCTTGTGCTTGCGCAACAGGCTGCGAAACCACTGAGCTAAATCCCCAGCTGGCCTTTCTTCCTTTATCTTATGATTAGGTTTCTGCACTTTATTTTACCAACTAAGATAATTTTTAAAAATTATTCGTTTTATTTAAGCTCTCCGATTTCTTTTTCCCCGGTACCAGGGATCGAATTCAGGACCTTGTGCTTGCAGGCAGGCACAGCACCACTGAGCTAGATCCCCAGCCCCCCAACTAAGCTAATTTGTAAACTTAAGTTTCTTTAAGGGAGTTTGGGTATGACAGGCTTAGAAGAAAAGAAGCATAAACAAACTTCGGGAATATTGCTATAGATAACCGTGGGTAACTATGTCCTGGAGTTGCAATCTTCTAAAACGTATAGTTTTTAGTTCTGGTTTTCCTTATTTCCTTTCTACCTATCTTTATTTCTTCTATCCTACCTCATTTCCCCCAAGTTTATTGTTCTAAAGGTCCATCTGCCATCTGATCAGGCCTGTGATCCCAGCACTCTGGGAAGCTGAGGTAAGAAGATTGTAAGTTTGAGCTCAGCCTGGACAGTTTAGTAAATTAGCAAGCACTTGTCTCGAAATAAAAAAAGGCTGGGGATATAGCTCAGTGTGAAGTCTTTGGGTTCAACCCCAGTACCCAGTAGTTTTTATAAAAATAAAAATGAAAAGAGAGGTCCATCTTCCATCTTTCCAGCTAGAGTAGACTCTCAAGTTTTGACCAGCCTGACATACGAACAACTTGAGTTACAACCGGAACTTTAGTTTTATCTTACGACCAAGGTCTTGAGTTACAACCTGAATGCTGGCTGCTTGTGCTTCCAGATGGTCTCAGATACAGATTTAGCCCTTAAAGAGTTTTGAAGGAACATTACAACATCCTTTCCTGTCCGGGGTTAATTGAGAAATCCTGGGCCAGTGTCTCTCTAAGAACACTGAGATCTGCCTGTGTACAGGAGAGAGACTTTAAAGGCTGTGTAGAGGAGCCCGAGCCTTCAGTTCACCAACCTGAGCTACAACCAGCCCCCGGGAATGAATTGAGTTTGTAAGTCAAGGGTCCACTGTATATTGCAAACTCCTGGAAATTTTTATTGTCAGCTTGCTCATCTTACACCTTCATATTGACCCCATTTTTTTTTTTTGGTACCGGGGATTGAACTCAGGACCTTGTGCTTGCAAGGCAGGCGGCAGAACCACTGAGCTAAATCCCCAGCCCCGTGGCCCCACTTTTACTGTCTCGTGCAGACCCGTATGAGCTTTTAAGAGTAGTTGCTGCAGGAAGTTGACACACGGTCTGCACTATCCCAGACCCTCACTTGTCACTCCGCATCCACCCGAGCTTACTGGATGGAGCCTGGGGCTGGTATATGTCCATGTGAAAGCCAGGTCTGTGACAGGAAGGGCACAAATCAGTCAGATGCCAGTGTGGCCCGAGTTCTCTTTTCTTGGCTTGGTATTAGCTTACATGCCCTGTCATCTGAAAGAGGGGCCGGGTGGGACTCTGTGTTTGAGGACTTCCTGAGCCAACTGAACTGCCGCTGATGCCTTGGGTCGGCCTGGCTTCCTTTGGGATTGGGTAGAGCATGTGGTTTGTGTTGCTTTTGATCTGTTACAAAACAGAAGTTCATCAGAGGCAGAAAAGACCTTTGGTCCACTCTGCTGCTTCTGCTTGCTTAGGAGCTAACAGCTGCCCTGCTTCTCTATGACAGAGAAGTTTCCACGTGACTAGGTCTCACAGGCACAGGGCCAAGCTGTTGCCTTTTCCAGGAAGTGACAACCCTTCCTCAGAGCTCCCAGGAGAGTAGCATTGGGGTGGAAGTTTGCCTGCTCTCATGAGAGCTCTGCCCTTGAATTCACCTTTAAGGTCTGCCGAGATGCCCATCATGGTGGATGACATCATGAGGCTGCTCTGCTCCATTTCCCAGGAGAGGAAGATGAAGGCAGCAGTCAAGCATTCTGGGAAGGGTGCTCTGGTCACAGGGGCCGTGGCCTTCCTTGGTGGTTTGGTTGGTGGCCCACCTGGACTAGCTGTTGGTAAGTACGCGTGTCTCCCTTGGACAGCCAGCCTTGGTGGTGTCAAAAAAGGGTCTTTGAAATTATAGAGAGGACCACCTTGTAAGAGTGATGCCTGTGCCAGGTGTAGTGTAATTTCAGCCCTCGGGAGGCTGAGGCAGGAGGATCACTGCAAGTTCGAGGCCAGCTGGGGCTACATAGTGAGTCCAAGGCCAGCCTGAACTATATAGCGAGATCCTGTCTGAGAAAAAAAGAATGATGCCTCCACGTGGGGTTTGTGGAGTTAAAGTTGCATCTGTGAAATGATCTTTCTCTATCTAATCTGTCCCGTTAGGACACCTAGGCATGGTGGTGCATGCCTATAATCCTGGCCCTCTGGGGGAGATGAGGCAGGAGGGTCAAGAGTTTGATCCCAGCTTGGGCAACTTAGCATCTTAATGAGACCCTGTCTTAAAATAAAAAGTAAAAAAAGGGCTGGGAATATAGCTCAGTGTGAAGGCCCTGGGTTCAATCCTCCCAACTGAAAATGAATGAATAGGGCCGGGGATTTAGCTCAGTGGTTCTGGCCCCTGCCTCGCAAGCGCAAGGTCCCTAGTTTGATCCCCGGTACCAAAAAAAAAAAAAAAAAAAGAATGAATGAATGAATAAATAAATAGAAACATAAGCTTCTTTGTGGGTGCCTCAGAAGGACAGAGTGCTCTTGGCTATGACTTTCATGTCCCTCAGATACTGGAGGAGCCCTTTCCCCAAGTGGAGGATCCCAGGCCCACTGACCCTGCTGCTGTCCCCCAGGGATGAGTCCTGGAGGCTAAAGCTAGGCGTCTGCGACCTTCAGGTGGCCCTCTGCACATGCTCACCATCGTGTCTCTTTGGCAGGGACCTGGTCGGGGAATGGGGGTTGCTGAGCCCCTACTCTGAGCAGAGGCTGTGCGGCAGCTTCCGGCCAGTTTCCCCTGGGCAGTGTGTTCAGGGCCAGCTCCCAGCTTTGAAAGAAGAACACCCACTGCAGTGGCTGGAGCAGATCAGCCTGGGAGCTGCATTTGCTATTAGAGCAGTGTCTCATTCACCACCTGCTTCAGTGGAGGAGCCAGTTTCTAGTGACAATGAATGTTTGGTCTACCTCTTCTTGTTCCATGAAGCTCAGGTGAAGTTTCTTTCTCTGGATTAGGGGCAGGAAGAATTCCCATGTCCCCAGCCTTGGAAGAGCCATGTAACTCAGATTGTGGCCCAAGAGGTGGGCTAGGGTGGAGTCAGAAGGCCACCGCCATCCGGGGGACTGAGAAGAATTTGAACTGGTGTCGCTGTGATGGCTTGCCATCTGCCACGCTGGGCTGGCCAGATATTTGCCGAATGCCTGCCCATGGTGTGGTAAAATCCTTCTGTTATGCGTGACAGCCTCCTCGTGAATGTGGGCTGGAGACAGAACCACTTTTATGCCCGGCTGACTTCTGTTTCCCAGCTGGTGGGCAAGGAAAGCTTCCTTCTCTCTTCTTCCCTTGACATTCAAGGACATTTCCTTAAACTAAAGCTGCACTGGGGAGTAAAACAAGTGTGGGGGTCGCCCCAGACCTGCGCAGTGTATCTTTCCCTTTCCAAATTTGGTGAGTTCTCAAGTCCTGACTTCCGCTCCTTCCCATCCAGGAAGGAAGCAGAAAGGGAGCAGACAAGGCCACTTCCGTGTTCCCAGATGGTATTCTAAATTCTGGCCCCTACCCCATCTAAGCGCTCATGGGGCACCTCCCTGGGCTCATCTTATTATAGTGCTGTGCCCAGTGCCATCTGGGAGCACATTTTATTCAGGTTGGGTAAAAGCTGGTGGACAACAGCCTGTCTGCTAAGAGAACCCAGGGGACTTGGTGCTTCCAGGTCCTGGTCATGGGTAGAAGCCTCACTTTACCCGGAAAACAAAGGACTTTTCTCTTCGCTGAAGAGCTAGTAATTTGTTGGTTGATATTCCTGGTGACTTTTGGCATTAAGTGCTACTCTAAATCAAATATTGTTGTTCTCATAAAGGTTTAGCGCAGAGGAGTGCAACTCTAGTCAGCTCTGTGCGTTTCACTGGTGTCGTGGGGAAAAAGTTCAGTGAAACTTGTACATTGGCTGGCTTCCCTCTCCAGCATATTCCTTTCCTCCAGGGAGGCCACAGCCTGGCCCTGGTCTCGGGATCAAGGTGGTGTCTGCACCAGGGTGGGTTCTCTCTGTCCCAGGGTGGGTTTTTTTTTTTGGTACTGGGGATCAAGCTCGGGACCTTGTGCTTTCAAGGCAGGCGGAGGAACCACTGAGCTAAATCCCCAGTCCCCAGGTTGCTTTTTTTTTTAAAGTCTTCTTTCTTTCTCCCTTCCTTCCTTCCTTCCTTTCTTTCTTTTGGAATTGAATATTTTATTTCTTGTTGGGTTGCAAAGCTGTTGCTTCACTGTATAAAAACAGCACTGAAAAATGCAGCATATCGTAAAATTGTGACAGTATTGTTCTCATCTGACAGTGTACAGCTCACATACGCTTTCCTCCACTCCCACGTATTTCCAAGGGGAAGATCATTTAAGTATTTTGACCCAAACCCAGGGAGGAATGTAAGCAAGTTATGGTATTACAAAAGGCTTATGATAACTGTTATCTTCTATATTATTTTTTATAAGTATATTTTATGATAGATAATTACATGAATTCTGAATATCAGAACCTATATCCTAAGCCAGGCATACCTGTAATCTCAGCACTTGGGAGGCTGAGGCAGGAGGATTGCCATAAGGCCAACCTGGACTACACAGTGAGTTCAAGGCCAGCCTGAACTATATAGCAAGACCCTGTCTCAAAAAAACAAGAACAAAACAAAACAAAAACCTTGCAGCCTCATCTAAAACTCATAAGGTATAAAAAAGATGTATATTGTGTTTATCTGCAATCATTAGGAAATTAAGGGGTATTTTCTTGCAGTAGCAGTGTTGAGAGTAGTTTCTTTACCATCTATCTATCTATCTATCTATCTGTCTGTCTGTCTTATCTATCTATGTATATATTTATTTATTTTTGTACTGGGGATCGAACTCGGGACCTTACACTTGCAAGGCAGGTGCCAGAACCACTGAGCTAAATCCCCAGCCCTCCCATCTATATTTCTAAAAGTTGTCATCTTAAGTCTTCTCTCCACCACTAATTTAGACAGTGTTGCTGGAGTAAGTTATTTCATACTAGTTTTCGTAGGGGTGCTGCTTTTGCTCCTCAGTAGATTTTACATGCTTCTCATACGCTGCTTTGTGCGTGAGTTCATCCAGTTTGAAGGGGGCATTCAGTGTCGTCTTTACCAGCCAGCTGTCTTCCCAGCGGGATTCACCTACAGACCCTGGATCTTCTGCAGGTCCTTTCCTCCTGATAGAGGAGACCTGCACTCACTGGCAGCTTTCACTTTCCAAGGCACTGAACTGCTCTTGCTTTTATCCCAACTTCAGGCAGACCATGGTAAACAGTATCGCCCCAAGCCCCCTGTGCTGATCCCCATGTTCCACTGCCATTTCCTGTTGCCATCTGTCCACATTTCTCTGTGAATTTACGCACCGTGGGCAGAGCAGTCCTGGTGAGCAGCATCTGTGTGATGCCCACCCACACGGGGCAGGGCGCAGGGCAGGGTCCGGCTGGGTTCACCAACTCTTGGCCGCTCGCCGTGCCATGTCCGCAGGGGTAACTGGGGTTGCCAGGCTGCACCTCGGGCCTAAAGGAAACTTTTCATTTTGCAGTAATAATAAGTTTACAGAGAAGTTGCAAAGGTTGTGTGGAGAATAACCTCCATCCCTCCCCCTTCCCTGTTTCCCCAGTGCTAACGTGGACCACGGTGCACTGTGGGAGCTGAGACACCAACACTAATGCGCGCGCGTCACTGTCTGCTCTTCCTTGGCCTTGCTTTAGCCCCTCCAGTGTTTGCATGAATAGTCTTGTTTTGCAACATTGTGTTGGATTGCCCTGATTCTCTGGTCTCTTCCGATCTGTGACATTTTCTCAGACCAAGATACCTGATCCCTTTGAGGAGTACTGAGCAGATATTTCATAGAATGGCTCTCAATTTGGGTTCATCTGACGTTTTTCTCATGGTTAGACTGGAGTTATGGGTTTTTGGAAAGAATATGTTGGAGGAGAAATGCCCTCCTCTTGCTTCGGTCCAGGGGGACAGCACAGCTGCATGACATCACTAGTGATGTATGTGCTGGGTTTTTCTGTTGTAAAGTTTCTGTTTCCTGTTCTGTCCTTCGGGAGTGAGTCACTAGGTCCAGCTGGGCTGCGTCTTTAAATATCTGATTGCTGATATTTTTAAATTGTGAGACATTTTAAAGACACAGATCTGGTGTTCTGTGAGGCAGCAGTTGTCTGGCATAGGGTCGCCTCTAGAGACAGGGGCCCTGCACCCCGGGTCCCCACAGGGCTGCTCTGCCCACTTCTCTCCTTTTGATCACCCACCTGGGCCCCCAAAGGGACTGGCGTTTGAGACCCCAGGGCACCGTCCCTCGCCCCATGCCATCCTGTGTGTGGCCTGGGTAGGTGGAACTCTCCATTGTAGGGTATCCGCAGGTCGCAGAATAGCATGCCTTAACATTGGCAACGCATTTGGATTGTTAGAAAACGTTTGTGCCCTTCTTAGGCAGCAGAAAGAGATGTAGTAAGCTACATTCAGTTTACTACTTGTCATCAAAAGACCTGGAGGGGCTGTATGAAAAATATTGCTTCAAGAGACAAGAACCTTATTTTCTGTCCCCAGGGCCCTTTAGCCTGGAAACATCCCAGCTCAAGGGCAGATTTCCTGTCTGCCACTGATAGAGGAAGTTCAGCTTCACCATGGAGATGGCTTTCCTCAGAAATACTTTTGCCTCTCAGCCCTTCTTAGTGATGAGAGGGACGCTTTGCTGGCACAAATGCGGGGCCTTCTTCTGCCCATGAAGAGGATTTTAGCTGGCACAGTCCAGAGGTGGGGGTGGCACTTGCTTCATTTTGCCTCTCTATGAGGAGCTCAGGGAAGGTGTCTGGGTTCCATTATCTGGGCCCAGGGACTGAAGGCCACATAAACCTTTGCCCTCTATGCTTCCTAGAGGAGCAGGGAGCCCAACTCACTCTGAGCTGTTCACCAATGTCCCCATTCGTCACCAAGGTGGACATGTGCTCAGCGAGAGTCCGACACCATCGATTGGAGGAAGGCTGGCTAATTGAACCCTTCCTTCTTTTCCAGGGGGCACTGTCGGGGGTCTCCTCAGTGCCTGGATGACAAGTGGACAGTTTAAGCCAATTCCTCAGATCCTAATGGAGCTGCCCCCCGCCGAGCAGGAGAAGCTCTTTAATGAAGCCACGGCCATAGTGCGGAGCTTGGACTGGACCGATGCTGTGCAGCTGACCACGCTGGTCATGGGCAGCGAGGCCCTGAAGCAGCAGCTGCTGGCCATGCTGGTGAACTACGTCACCAAGGAGCTGCGAGCTGAAGTTCGGTATGACGACTAGGCCGCCGCGCTGGGGAAGTGGGTGAATCTGTGACTGTCAAGGGGGCTGCTGGGCCGGTAGGGAAGCCTGGCAGATCCCCCTGAGAAGGACACACGTCACCCGCATGTCACCTTACGCTGCAGCTGAAGGTGTTGGGCTGCATCACGGCCTGGTGACTCTTTCTGAGGAAGCTGTGTTTTATGCTAGTTGCACTCCTGCTGCCCAGCAGCCTGAGGAGCTGCAAAAGCAAAGACAGCCTCTTGCAGGAGTCATGGCCACTCTCCCAGTCCTCTCCCTCAATTTTGCAGGGGCCTGGAGAAGTCAGCTTGCACCATGCCTCGCTGACCACACTTCCTGCTCCTCCTCATCTCCTGAGGGTGGCTCCTCTTCCGGGCCCCTCTTGCAGGACTGGACCCCTAGGCTTCTGGCTTGCAGGGCCTCACAGCCAGCCCTTGCCAGAACCCTGTTACCTCCTGAGTGTGCGCTGCCCCGCCAGTGACTTGAATGGTCTCGTGGGGAGAAAGACTGAGCCACAAAAGCCACAAAACAATGGGCCCTCCTCCCACTGGCTGCAGGCCTGGCCCCTCCCACAAAGAGGGTCTTGCCTTCCCCCTCTCAAAAGTCATAGGAGTTCTTTTATTATTGTTATTCTGGCTGTTTTTATTCTCTAGATGTAGGTTAAATATCACTTCACATATTTCTCCCCCCGAGACATGGTCTTACCATATTGCCAAGGTTGGCCTCGAACTCCCGGGCTTAGGTGATCGATCCCCCTGTGTTGCTGGGACTACAGACTTGTACCTGGGTGCCCAGCTTCAGCTCAAAGACCACATTTCACTATGAAGCCCAGGCTGGCCTTGAACTCAGGCAATGCTGCCTCAGCCTCCCGTGTGCTGGGATTATAAAGCCAGCGTCACCACGCCCGGCTCCTGCCACTTTATCTAAGGTAAGCCCTTCTGTTGTTCCCATCCTGCTCTGTTGCTTCAGAAGCCAAGTCATAACTCATAACTTATTTGTGTCAAAGGCAAAATTACAACAAAGTGAAAGATCTTAACTGAGCTGGCTACGGTGGAATATGGCTCTGGTCCCAGCTACTTGGGAGGCTGAGGCAGGAGATTCACCTGAGCCCAGGAGTTCAAGACTAAGCCTAGGAAACATAGTGAAGCCCAGTTTCAAGAAAAGAGAGAGTCAGAGACAGAGAGAGACAGATCTAATTTGGATTTTATTCACACTTGTAGAATCAGGCGACACCTTATTCTATAAAATAGAATGAGTGTATGGAAGAGCCAAGTGGAAGAGGTAAATAGAGAAAGCTGAGGGAAATCAGAAACAGAACAAAAGATGCATTGTTTCAAACTGGCCTTCTTCGTAGAGGTTAAAGCAAAGTGCCTTGTCACCCCAGGAAAAGCTGGCTTGTTTGGGGGGATATGGCTGTTCTCTCTTTTTTTTTAATTTTTGAGACAGAGTCTCACTATGTAGTTCAGGCTGGCATTGAACTCACTGTGTAGCCCAGGCTTGCCTCAAAATCAAGGTGATCCTCCTGCCTCAGCCTCCCAAGTGCTGCGATTACAGCCATTTGCCACCATGTCTGGCAGCTGTTACCTCTTATCCTGATTTCTCCAAAAGACCATGAGTGATCCTGTTCTGGTTTGGCCCATTGGGTCTGGTTCATGAGCTCAGTCCAGGGCAAATGCCTCTCACACATTCAACTGAACCTTTCTTCCTTAGCTCTTTTTATCCCCTGTTCCTCTTAGAAATATTATGTCAAGGAGGATAGGATGGACCTCTGGATCTCCTCTCCCCAGCCTAACACCATACCCATCATGTGGTAACAATAAGTATTTTGGAATCAGTGTCTTTGAAACACTTTATCTAACTCCTCCAGTGAGGAAACATGCTTCTCTCTTTCGCAAACAGGGAAGGCAAGGGTCAAGTTTCTAACTTCTCTGAAGTCCCTGAGCTACTAACAGAAGAAGCCAAGACTTGAATCCATGTCTGTACAATCCCAGAGGCCTCTCTGAAGTACCTCACAGAAGCTTCCCAGTTTGCAGGAACTGGTAGTTCTTCAGTTAGATTTTTAAGTGAAATTTTTTTTTTTTTTGGTACCAGGGATTGAATTCGGGACCTTGTGCTTCCGAGGCAGGCGTCAGAACCACTGAGCTAAATCCCCGGCCCTTAAGTGAAATATTTTCAATAAGAAGTCTTGTTCTTTCTGAAGTGGTGATGAGGCAGAAGATTAGGGCCTGGAAAACTGGCTGGGGAAGTTCCTTAACCTGTCAATTACACAGTTCCAGGAGCAGGCCCAGAATAGCTCTGCATGTGGAACCAATCAGAGAGTGCTGTCTTCAGTTCTCACAAGAACCCAAGCAGGTTTCTGATAGGCCGGCCTAGACCTGACCTCAGCCTGAGGAGTGGGAGATACAAAAGATGGCGGCCATTTTCCTTGTGGCCACTGTGCTCTCTTTCACAGTCCTCACGCTGTAGCGTATGCTTCTTCCCCCACTTTTATTTGGCCCAAACTCATTCTGCAGAGTATATTTCTTTCCTTTTCCTACCTTTTAATAAATGTGAAACTTTGCCACCTTTTGCACTTGTCTTGACCAATTCTTTTTCAGGACAGAAAGAATCTAGAAACCACCTCTAAAAGGAGATTCTAGCACCCCATAACCCATTAAGAGTGGGATCCTAAACCATTGAAGGAATGTTTCTACTCTGTTATGGTTTATATCTAGATGTCTCCCAAGAGCCTCAGGCACTCATAGGTGAGGCTTTTGGGAGGTGGTTGGATTATGGTGGATTATGGGAGTTTATAGATGGCCTGCTATTAGGAGGTGGGCCTGAGGGGGAGGGAAGTCACTGGGGGTGTGACCAGGAAGGGTATCTCTCCCTCCCACGCTCTTCCTCTCTTTCCTGGCTGCCATGATGTGAGCAGTTTTTCCCTCCGCCATGCCCCTCTGCCATGCTGTTTTCTTTGAAGCCAGCAGCACTGAGCCAAAATAAACCTCTCTTTAAGTTGTACATGTCAGGTAGTGTGCCTCAGAGATGAGAACGTAACTAAGACGTGCCCCTAAAGATTGCCCTAGTACTGTATTCACTTTGCTTTCAGAATTATAACTCAACTATGTCATCAGATTACAATAAACTTTTCTGAAAAGTCATTTTCCTGTGGATTTTGTGTAACATATCTGACATTCAAAGGATTACACAAAAATAAGCAGGAAGTACCAGGCTTGTGGCTTTAAAGGGTAGAAGGAAGCTCCTCCAGATCCATGCCAGACACTTTCCTCCCAGGCTGGCAGCAGGGCCCTCCTGTCCCCAGGTCCTGCATGGGGCATGGGCAGGACTTGGAGCTGACGGAGGGCTGCAGCACATGCCTCCCGGGGTGCAGAGGGAGGCGCTTCTGAAGGCCAGCTCGGGAAAGCTCAGTAGCCAGCCATCCGCAGCTGTAAAGGAAGCCCCAGTGTGACCTGTGTCCCAGGGTGAATCAGGGAGGATGGAGCCTTTGTCTCAGAGAGTCGCTCTTCGGCTCCGCTCAGCCAGCGCAAATCCTGGGCCCCAGCACAAAGCTACCTCCTAGAGCTGATCAAGACACCTGGATCCTTTATGTAACTCTGGAGCTGTGTTAATGAGGTCGGGGGTGTCATCTCTCTGTGAAAGCTGAGTGTGCCCTTCTTGTTGGACCATCACCTCTGCTCTTCCTACTTTGAATAAGACCCTCACAGGGTCTCTTGAGCTAAATATCCAAGACCCAGGCATGACCACTAGCCCCATGGTTATAGCTTCAGTGGGCTCTAAAGTCTCCCTCTTTTTTAGTGTGGAGGAGAAAACATTGATTTGCAGGTACGTGAAAAGGAAACCAGAATACAGACTTGGTTCGAGGCTTGATATTCAGGGATATTTTCCATCTTGAATAGCATGCTAAACTCCGCTCATCCTGGAAGAATCAGGCTGTCACGGAGTTCCCTTTGTCACACATTTGGGCCCCACCCATTCCTACTCCTCTACAGGGTCCCAGCTGCCAGGCCAGGCCCAGGGACTCGGGTCTGAGACCCAGCGTCCACCAAAGGCCAGGCCTGCCCTGGCCTCCCTGAGGTGCCCTGCTGACCACTCAGCCCTGATGAGCCAGCCCTGGGTGGACTTCATGGGAGCTGAAATTCCCTTGATTTCCACCAAAATTTCTTCTCTTTGGTGTCTCTTCTCAGCTCCTGCAATTTTAGATTTTATATTTCTGTATCTTTGTAGAAATTTATTTTTGAATAATAACCACCTGCTACAAAATTTAAAAATACAGAGAGCATGGACTGTAAGAAAGGCTTCCCCCCTTGCCAACTCTGGTTAGCAGAAGGATGAAAAGGTTGGCCCCAGTACCCATCTCTAGACTCGGACTTGCTCTGCCCACGCCTTTAACCCTGTTTTAAAATAGCCTGTGAGGGCCAGGGATGTAGCTCAGTGGCACCGCACCTGCCTGGCAAGCTCAAGGTCCTGATATAATTCCTGGTACTGGAAAATAAACAAACAAATAAATAAAATAGTCTTAGGAAACTTCATTTCCTTTTAGCTGCCAATGTTTATTGCTGAAGATTTGGAAAAAATCCAGAAATGTATAATGAAATAAAAATCACTACAAAATCCACCATCCCAAACATTGCTGTTAAATCTGGTATATTTTCTGTAGAACTTCAAATGTTACGTGTGTGCATTTCTAACATATTTGCATTTTTACTCTATATACCTCTTTACACATTTTTATCAGTTAATATTTTAATATTTAATGATTTTAGTGTTATTTCAAATCCTTGTGCACATCTGTAATGGCTACATAGCATTCCATGGTACTGAACCAGTGAAATATACAAGTGTTTCCTTTATGCAGACTTTTACTATTATAATTTTGCTGTGAACATTTTTGTGTTATTCTTTTCATACTTTGAATTTTTCTCTCCCTTCCTTTCTTGCTTTCTTTCTTTTTTATTCTGGGAATTGAACTCAGGACCTTGTGCTTGCCAGGCAGGCACTGCACCACTGAGCTATATCCCTGGCCTGCCTGCCTGCCTTTCTCTCCCCTCCCCTTTCCCTTTCCCTTTCTCTCTTTCTTTCTTTCTTTTTTTTTTTTGGTACTGGGGATCGAACTCCAGTC
>NW_004624794.1:4706948-4867415 GCF_000247695.1 Heterocephalus glaber | reverse complement strand
GGGCGAGCAGGCCGCCTGGGTGGGGACCCAGTAATTATGAAAAGGAACCCTCTGCTCCAGAGCCGGTTATTAACCTGCATCGGGTGCTGACGTGACAGCGCCGAGCGTGGTTTTTCACCGGCAGCTGGTGTATTTTCACCTGGAATGAACGTTTCAGTATTTCTGCGCAGGAGATGTCTGAGTGGGCTTGGCGAGCGGAGGCTGCGGAGCCCGGCCGCGCTCTCAAGGGCGTCCGGTCCATTCGTTATTGTGAGGCGCCATCTAGCGGTCATGCCGGGAGCGTCCCGATCCTCTCCCCGGGGCCGGGCCCACAGTGCCCTCTCCTGGTCACGGGCGCCTCCGGGCACGGGATGCGGCTCCGGGAGGTTCCCTGTCGCAGGGACTGAGGCCTTCCGGAGGTTTTAATAACCCGTGCGCGAAAGATCAGGCAGTGTCTCCGGCAATCTTTTTGCATATAAAATAGAATGTGTCTTGATCCTGAGCAAGCAACATATGGCAATTACGAAATGCCAGGACTCATCTGAAGCTTGCAGGGAAGGGACTGTCCGCTGTGCTTTCAGGTTGCCCAGAGCAAATAGATGGCTTTATCAGCTGGAGCAGCCTTCTTGGGCCACTATGACAACAGTGATTCGGGGTCGGCCACATTCAGCCTTGGGGTCAGCCGTGGGTATCCCCCAAATCCGGACACATGGAAAAACTGTAAGGTTCCCCCCTTCCCTAGTACTGAGGTTGAACCCAGGACCTTCACGCGGTGCTATATGCCCAGCCCCAGCCCCCTTTTTATTTTTAAATGTGAAACAGAGGCTCACTAAATTGTCCAGGCTGGGTTGGAACTTGGGATCCTCCTGCCTCAGCCTCCCAAAGTGCTGCGATTACAGGCATGCACCAGCACGCCTAGCTGAAAAGTATTTTTTTAAAAAAATCTATTGATGTAGCCGTTTATTTTATTTTTTCTGGGTTTTAAGAGGAACTTACTCGTTCTCACTAGCAATTCAGTAAATGCAGATATAATGTCTAAGAGATATCTTCTGTAAACTAGTGAAAATAAATACAAATGATCACACCCAGATCTGGCAGGTCTGTGTGAAAGCAGGATAGGAACCTGTACCCACACGGGAGGCAGGACATGTGATAGTCCTTTGAGAGAGTGATGTGAAGAGAAAAAAATCTCAGGAGCCATTAAATTGTATATTCTTTCTAGCCAACCAATTTTACTTCAGGGAAAACATTCCAATAAAATAATTCAAATGGAAAAAAAAGATATTCATAGCTTTACTGTGTGTGATAAGAGGAAAAGGGGAAATTATTCCAAAGCTGAACAACGGGGAAATAATTGTGCTATATACGTGGGTATTACAATAGGATACTAATAGCCAAATTTAATAAATAGCAAATGGGAATGGGTATATGAAATTCAGTGGAATGGCCCCACAGGTATTTTCTACCTTACATAAAATTCACTTATTTTCAAAAAAAAAAAAAATCACTTATTTTCTTGGGGAAAGAAAAAAAGGAAAAGAGGAAATGCAAATGGTGCTGAGGATCTCCTGGGCTTCCTGACCCGGGAAAGGAGAGCTCAGGGGAACAGAATAAGCGGTTATGAGTCCCAAAATGTGGGCATCTTGTGCCTGAGGGGCGTCTAGCGTTTTAAAAGGCGTTATTTCTGTGTCTCTGAATCACACCAGCAGCAGCCAGGTCAGACATACGGAGACCAGCGGTGGAGCCCCAAGCCCCAGTGTGAAGGCCGCTGTGACTGAGGCAGTGTCCTCCCGAGCCCCCTGTGACCCCAGCCTCCTAGAGGTGCGGCCCCATGCCTTAAATTCCACAGCAGAGCCCAGACCACGCCTGGGTGAAAGCTTTATCTGCTGTGCTATGAACACTGCCCTAGGGCAGAAGGCCGCTGCCGATGTCCGGGATGTAGGGCCCTCTCACGGTTTACGTCTGTCCTTTCACGGCCTCCCATACTCATAGGTGAGGCTTTGGGAACGTGAGTGAATTTGGGACCCTGTGGCGACTCCCTGTTAGGAGGGGCCTGGTTGTAGAAGGCGGGTCGCTGGGGCAGGGCTGGAAGGGTCGCTCTCCCTCCCAGCTCCCCTCACCCTTTGCTTCCTGCCTGCCCTGCAGCTCCCCTTCCCACGCCTCACTGTCAGGCTGCCCAGAGTTGGAGCCAGCTGAGCACAGACTGAAACCGCTACGGATTGTGAGCCAAACTAGACCTCTCTTCCTTTAAGCTGTGGGTGTTGGATATTTTGTTCCAGGGACAAGGAAAGTGCCTAACGCAGGTCCTCTATGCATGCCTGATCCAACAGGAGTGGGATGCAGGGCAGAAATGTAAGCCACGGGTCTACTGTTAAATTTTCTAGCAACCATATTTTAAAAGTGAATAAAGAGATGAAATTAACTTCATAATATACTTCAACGCAATAAAGCCAATATACTATCATTTCGACAGGTAATTAATATCCAAGATTAGGAGATACTGTATTTTCAGTATTTTGCCCATTTGGTCTTTGAAACAGCTCCGACATGTCAAGCCACATGTGGCCAGTGGCTACCACACTGGGCATCATAGCTCTGGAAGATACACCATAGAAAGTACAAACATGAAACACTCCTCTTTTTGTCCCACTGGGGTTGCTGTGATACAAACATGTCTTGTAAGAGCCAGGACGCATTTCCGTCCCTCCTCTGTTCTGAAGCCCGGCACCTGGGCATGTGTGTGGTCCTTGTTAGAGACTGAGAGCAGGTCATGAGGGGCGGTGAACTACAGGGCGTCCCCACCCCAACCCCAGGTCCCATGTGGAAGCCCTCATCCCAGAGTGATGGCTTTCGGAGATAGGGTCCTTGGGAGATAACTAAGTTTGGATGAGGCTGCAGGGGCGGGTCCCTCATCATGGCATTAGTGCCCTTGTAACAAGAGATATGGGAGAGCTTTCTTGCTGTTTCTCCTCTGTATAAAGACTCCATTAAAGGTGATCATGTGCAAGCCAGGAAGAGGTCCCTGGCTAGAACCCAACCAGGCTGGCACGTTGAGTGTGGACTTCCAGCCTCCTGAACTGTGAGAAAATAAACTTGTCATGGAAGACTGAGCTGGAAAGACAAGGGGGAGAGTGGGGGGGAGTGAAGGGCTTGCTGGTGGCTTCCCTGGTGCTTGCTTTCTGGCCAGATTTCAGGGCAGGATGTTCCCCGCTTTGAGGGTCAAGTGGTCCTGGGATGTGGGGCAGACATCCTGCCTGAGGAGCAGAGAACCTGGCCACAGTGGCCTGGAGGACGGCAGCTGGAACATCTGCCAACCCACCTGCATCTGCCCTCTGCCTGTGGCCACAGAGAAGCTCCAGGCCCAAGGTCTGGCCTCACTCTCAGCTCAGCCTCTTTCCTCTCAGCAGGCTGCAGTACCCGGGCAGTTATCTCATACTTCCCCAGTCCATTTCCCTTCCCACTCTCCTCTTCTCTCCTTGGGCTCCCAACCTTCCCTCGTGTCCTCTGCCTGTGGTGCTGACCTTGCTTCCTGTTTCACTGAGAAAACGGAAGAGGATGCTCGTGGCTTACCTCAGTGCCTGGGGAGCCACCTTGCTCTGGACCGAGGCCACCTCTCCCCGAGGCAGCAGATCCTGTCCCCTCCCACCTGAGGACACTGCTCTGGCCGTTCTCAGCTGCCCTTTTTGTCACCATTTCCTCCTTTCTACAGCCTCTGTTCCATCATCGTGGATATGGGTGTGAGTTCTCCAACAAGGGATGGGGACAGGTGGCTGGAGAAATAAAAGTTGGGACACCTGAACAACTGCATGCAAAATGATGAAGATGGATTCTTACCTTATACCACGTAAAAAAATATAGTCACAATAGATCATAGGCCTAAATGTGAGAAGTAAAACTATAAAACTCAAGAATATAGGAATAGATCAGTGGTTTCTTAGATATGACACAAACACACAAGTGCCAAAAGAAAAAAAGAAAGTCAGTAAATGGGACTCCTTCAAAATTAAAGCCTTTCTGGGTGTGGTGGTGTGTGCCTATAGTCCCAGCCCTCAGGGAGAGAAGGCCAGAGGATCTTGAGTCCGAGCCAGCCTGGGTTATATAGTGAGTTTGAGGGCAGCCTGGATTTTGTAGTGAGATGCTGTCCCAACCAAAACCAAAAGCAATAAAACCCAACTAAAATCAAATTGCATTTAAAATGTGAAAAAAAAAGAACAAAATCTTTGTGCCACAGATATCATTAATAAAGTTAAAAAAAAAACATGAAATGGGAGAAAAGTACAAATTGGGTACTGTGCTGGTAAGGGACTAGTATCTAGAATATATGGAGACCTCGCCCCAGTGAAGAGACAGACGACCTGATTTAAGATGGGAAGTAAGTGTGTGAGAAGATGCTTAGCACCATCCGTTTTCAAAACCACAGCACAGGTGGGGGATTTAGCTCAGTGGCACCGTGCCTACCTCACAAGCGCAAGGTCCTGAGCTCGATCCCTGGTACCGGGGGGGAAAACAAACAAACAAGAAAACACAGCTTGAAACCACCTCTGCCCTATTAGGATGGATAAAATAAAGTTGGTGCTGTGGGGAAGAAATCGCAGCCTTCTTGCATTGCTGGTGGAATGTAAAACACTGTAGCCACTATGAAAAGTCTGATGGATTCTCCAAATGTTCAACATAGAGCGAGCCGTTAAACTGAACAGGCCCAGCAGCCCCACTTCCAGGCGTGTAGCCAAGAGGGCTGGAAGCACATGTCCACACAACATGTACGTGCGAATGGTCATTAGTATGCTGGCTGTGCATGTGTGATCCTGAGGCCTGAACCCAGAGCCTTCTCACTGAGCTTCGTGCCACCCTGGACCCTTTTTTGAGATAAGTTTGTTTTTGGGTTTTTTTGGTGTTTTGAGATAAGGTCTCACTCTGTAGTTCAGCCTGGCTTTGAACTCACTATGTAGTCCAGGTTTGCACTGAACTCTCGGGTGATCCTCCTGCCTAAGCCTCCCAAGTGCTGGGATTACAGGCATGCGCCACCATGCCTGGCAAGACAGGTTCTTATTAAGTTGCTAACTTGCCCATGTTGAGCTTGAAGTTGTGATCCTCCTGCCTCAGTCTCCCAGAGTGCTGAAATCTAGATGACCGCCACCACACCCACATAGTATCATTACCCTAACAGCCACAAGGAAAAACCCAAATATGCATCATCCAAAGAAAGGAAATTAAATGTGGTGTATAACATGCAATGGAATATCATTCAGCCACGAACAGGACTTAAATACTGATTCATGCTACAACATAGATGAACCTTGAAAACAATGTCACAAAGATCAGTACATGTTGTATGACTCCATTTGCACAAAATATCCAGGATAGGCAAATCCTATCCTGGACAGAAAGTAGATTAATGGCTGCCAGGGCTGGGGCAGGAAAGAAATAAGATACAACTGCTCACAGGTACGGACTTTCGCTTTGGGGTGATGAAAATGTTCTGAAATTAGATACTGGAGATGGTTCCACAATCATGTGACCATTCTAAAAACCACTGAAGCGGAGATTTCCAAGAAGGGGATGTGAATTATATCTCCATAAGGATATAAAAATAACTCACCGGCCTGTTTTTTGCTTTCCCTTTGCAGTGGGCTCACGGGCCCCACTCCATCTCCTGCTGTCCTCTCAGTCCTTCCCAGCAGCCATCTGCTCCTAGAGCCACCCCAAGGTCACCACTGACTTCTGCGTGACTAACAGGACGCCAACTTTCAAGCCCCCCCCCCCCCACACACACTTTGGTACTGGGCTTGAGCCCAGGGCCTTCTCATTTAGCTACATCCCCAGACCTCTTCAAATTTAATTTTTTTTCCAATTTTTAAAATTTTGATACAGGGTCTTGCTAAGTCACTAAGTTGCCCAGGCTGGGCTGGAACTTGCAATCTTCCGGCCTCAGCCTCCCAGAGTGCTGGGGTTATAGGGCCCTGCCAAGGTGCCTGGCTTCAGTTCTCATTTTGCTGGACCCACTGATTCACTGGTCATTGCGCCCTCACTGGGCCTCTGAGGCGCCACACTCTGCTCTCCTCTTCCTCCTGTGCTGACCAGAAAGTGCAGAAGGCCCCCAGGCTCCGGTCTTTCTTCTGCACCCACACCCCGGGGGCTGCCATCCTCTCACTGTAGAGACCCCCAAATGTCTGTGCCAGCCCAGATGTTTTTCCCGCCCACTCAGTCTGCATAGGAATCTCTAAATGTCCTTTGAAAAATGAGTTCCTGTCACTCACCACCCTCTTAAAAAAACCACACAATGTAACAGCGGCAGCAGAATAATAGTTTTCCCTTCCGGTTCTCCACCTCAGAAACCAGGAACTTCAGGCTTCCCACGTTGAGACTTCCTGCTTCCCCACAGCCGACCTTCTAACAAATGCTCTTGGTTCTGGCCCCAGAGCTGAATCTCCTCTCTGCACCCAGGTGGCCCAAACCCACTTTGTCTCCTCCACTCCCCTCCCCTCCCCCTCCTGGGTCTCAACCCTCTCCAGGAGCCTCAGTCAGAGCCCTCAGGCGGGCGAGTCAGATTAGCCTCCTTCCAGGGAAAAACCAAAGTCCTTCCCATGCCTCTGGGCCTGTGTCAGGTCCCATCGCCCCTGCTGACTTCATCCCTGCCCTGCAGCACCCAGGCCTCCTCCCTGCCCCTGTCTGCTTCAGAGCACCCGTGCTGGGAAGACCCTCACCCCACTGCACCCCTGCCTGGGTGTCCTCCTCTCCTCCAGGCCTTGACTCAGTTTCCCTTTCCAGGGGACACTTCCTCTTCCCTCTCCAGAGACCCAGGAATGGATTCAAAATAGATGAACCAGAGTAAAAGGGGTACAGATGCATCTCAAGTCCTGGATGGCAGCGGGAGTGTGGTAACCCAGGGTCCCGTACGCTCCACGGGCTCATCTGGCCTTCTTCCCAGAGGACAGGAAGAAGAGAAGTGGCCACTTTGAGGGGTACATGGCTCCGGGGGACTGAATGGGCCCAGGGCTTGGACAACAGTAGCAAATGATGCCCTTTGGGAACTGAACAGGCCTAGGAGACAGACAGTAGCTTGTGACAAGATCCTGTCCGGTGTGCTCACACGCTTGCCTTCGGCCCCGTAGTAGGTGAGTTCGGTTAATGAAACTCGGAAGGGTCCAAAGTCTGGAGCCGGGATAAGGATTCTGAGAGAAAAGGCTCTCACACGTCTGCGGCTCTCCAGGGGCCTCTGATTTAAACCTGTCAGCACCCCAGGGTGCCACATTTTGGAGTGAAACCTCTTGGGTTCCTTCAGTAACATATTTTTTTAGTTGTGTTTTGTTGTCCTTCTCCCTTCCCTAGTGTGAGTGCTGGAGGGGAAGGAGCTTTGTCAGCTTTGTTCACAGCAGCACCCCCAGTGCTTGGAGGTCCTCAATAAATATTTGCAGAATGAACAAATACAAGATTAAGAAGCCAGCACCAATTCTGAGCCTAGCAACCGACTGCCTCTGTGGAACCAGGCAGACACGGCTCTGCCCATGAGCCTGGAGATGCCAGCCCGGGTATAGCACAGTGTCTGGGGCCTGAATCCTAAATACTCACGCTGAGAGATCACAGTGCAAAGGGCGGATAATACCAAGTGCTGGTGAGGACACCAAGAAACTGGCACTCGGACTCTGTGGGGGTGAGGACAAATGTGTAACTACTGCGGAAATCTGGTAACAGCTACTAAAGCCAAATATACATGGCCCAGTGCTATATCCATATATACCACCAAATATACACAGCATGTTGGTACATGCCTGTAATCCTAGCACTTGTAAGGCTGACGCAGGACAGTTCTGCTCCTAGTGACACAGGAAATAATATCAGAGATGAAATATGAAATATTATATCTCCCAACCTGTTAGCTGTATGATACACCAAACTGTTGTTCTCTAAAGATCGAAGAATGAGTTCTAGGGACAGTGGAAGTTAAGAGTGGGAAGATATTTATTGGCAGGAAAGTGCCTGAGGGGCAGGAGTTTTATAGAGTGAAACACACTTTACAGAGGAGTTTTATAGGGTGAAACGCATATGGGTACAATGTGGGCCACAGCCATTATCATCCAGTAAGTTTACCAGTATAGTCACTTAGGTAATGGTGGTCCAATTGGGAAACGAGTCACGCAACAAGCTCGGATGTAAAGAACAAAGATTCTCTGAGGAAGTGATGGGTCCAGAGGTCTCTGGTCACCCATGGGGGTGGCTGATGTCTAACTAGACTTTATTAGGCCCAGCGTTTGTTGTTGAGGAAGTATGCAGGTTTGGTCATCTTGTCTTTATCTTGAGGCCCAGTTTACAATGGCTGCAGCTGTGGTGTGTTTCACCTTTGTCTAGACTCTCTGGGGGACCTAGCCCTATCTGACTGCTTGTAATATTCCTACCTAACTCATCTGTCTATAATACTAGTTATGCACCTCAGAGAAATGAATGTCGTGTCCCCCCCCACCCCCCGCCTCTGGATAGTGGCACACACAGGTGTAATCCCAGCAGATGGAACCTGAGGCAGGAGGATTGCCAGGAGTTCAAGACCAGTCTGGGTTACATAGTTCAAGGCTGAACTACACAGTGAGACCCTGACTCAAAAAACCAAAAAAGAAAGAAAGAAAGAAGGAAATGAATGTTTTTATGTCCACCAGGAAGGTTTGCCACAACTTGATTCATAATAACTCAAAACTAGAAACAACCCAAAGAATTGTCCTCAGCAGTAGAATGGGCCAGAGATTGTGGAAGGTCATAAAGAACACTCCACCACGAGGATTAAGAAGAGACTGTGGGGTCCCACGACACGGGGAGTCACAGAGCCGTAAAGTGGAACACAAGATGTCAGGACAAAAGGGCACGTAAGGTGTGGCTCTATTTGTATAAAGTTACATTTTACACTTGATCTTAGCCAAAAGGCCGAGAAGCGATTAAAGTTACATTTTAAAAAGAGGAAAGAAGGGGCCGGGGCTTTAGCTCAGTGGTTCTAGAGCCTACCTTGCAAGCACAAGGTCCCGAGTTCGATCCACTGTACCAAAAAAAAAAAAAAAAAGAGGAAAGAATCCAGAAGTCCAGGCAGTTAACCCTGGAGGCACACACTGTGGGCAGGGATGGAGGGGTCCTTCTCGGGGTGCTGGCGATCCCTGCGGTGCCTGTGTGTGAAATCTCACCGAGTGGCACATTAGGATCTGACGCAGGTTATGCAAGAGAGAGAAGAGCGGAGGAATGTGCTGACGCCTGGCTGGCTGTCCCCGCCCCTGATCTGTGTGTCTGACCCCACACTAGCTTCCTCCCAGTCCTTCTCTGAAGACATTGATTTTCTAAGCCGCTCACTCCTTGACCTTTGGGCAGATCAATAAGCAGAAGCTCCCTGAACCTGATCCCCGAGGGCTCAGGGGGCCTGAACAGAGTAAATTCTGGAAGACCCTGGGGCCATTTGCATCATTGTTCTCCCTCTGTGGAGGAAGGCTGGGCTGGCTTTGTCTCCCCAAATCAGAACTGTATCTGAATCACATTTCTTTCGAGGCATTTTGACTCATGTGATAATCAGCTTGGGAGTACTGACTGAAGTGTTTTTGAGTTGAATAAAGCGAACAACTATGGTCCACTGTTCTGTTCTCAGAGCTGCCCATTGTTAACTGCACTGAAATCCACACAATGCATCCTAGAATGTGTCCGCTGGTCAACAGCCTCATTCTAGAGGTGAATCTGGATCCCAAGAACCTCACTTCAATTTTTGTTATTCAAGAAATAAAAAATAATACAGTGGTTCCTTGGCTCATGAACTTAATTCTTTCCACTATTCTAGTCGCAAACCGAATTGGACAAGAACCCAATCAAATTCAATGGTTAGGTTCAATGTTGACTGCATGGGGAAATTTGATTCGGTTCTTGTCCAACTGGATTGGCAACCTCAATCGTGGAAAGAATTAAGTTCGTGAACCAAGACACCAGTGTGTTATTTAACTTACCTTTCCCGGGAATCCCTGACAGGGTCACTGTGACCTCAGGGACCACCCCTCCATGCACGCAGCTAGGAGATGCTCTTGCCCCCACAGACTAAGGTGAGGGCACAGAGGGCACTGGTGGTCCAGATCTGGGTCCTGGGCCCATCCCTAGAGCCAGGATGTGGGTGGAGCCCCCTGGATCAGACCACGATGCTGAAGGTGAGGAAGAGGGCCACCCCAGATGTGACCACTGGAAGGAAAACAACACGCAGAGGGGCTCCCCAGGCACCCATCTTTCCATGAACTCACTCCCAGCACCAGGTGGCAGGACCTTCGAGCACACTCCATGGCCCAGAGTTCAGGGGGCCCAGGGCCATCCTAGGGCGTGTGACTTGTACTCTTCTGCCCTCAGGAAGTGTCCTCTCTGAAGCCCAGGTCCCCAGGCTGCTGCCCACCCAGCCCAGCCCTCCTGGCAGCACCAGGAGGACCCACATCCCTCTTGCCCTCAGGACCAACTCTAGCTCAGGGCCCGGAGGAGGGAGGAGGAAATCCTCTGGGATTTGGTTATGCCAGCAAGTGGCTGACTTGGCTGAGGGATGTGAAGGTTCAGAGGACTTTACTTCCTAGGAGGGGTGGGATGCTGTTTGGGACCCAAAGGAAGGTGTTTTGGTGTTTTATTATCTTATTTATTTACTTTTTAAGACAGGGTCTCACTATATAGTCCAGGCTGGCCTCCAACTCATGGCGATCCTCCTGTCTCAGCCTCTTGAGTGCTGGGATAACAGGTGTGCACAACCATGCCTGGCCCTCTTTGGTGTTTTAAGGATGCAGGTAATTTGTAAATTGTGAGGTTTCTGTGTGTGTGTGTGTGTGTGTGTGTTCTGGAACCCTGGGTTTCCACAGCCTGGTGCTGCTGTGGGCAGCTAAACACACTGGTATTAAGAGTGGCGCCCCCCAGGGGCCTCTGGGCAGCAGGGATGACAGACAGGCCCAGGTGCTCTGCTGCCTCCCAGTCAGAAGCCACAGTTGGCAGGAAGTGTTCCCTGGAAAGCCTACTTTTTTAGGGTCAGAATGCTGGCAGGGCCCCCAAGCTGAGGCTCCAAGGATTGAAATTTCCTCTTGTTTTTGCCCAGAAACTTCTGGCTTTGTCTGCACACCCTCGCTCTTTCCTTCCCTGCCTGCTGCTCTGTTTGGAACGCTGGAACTTTCCCGTCAGAGCCGGACTCTGCCGAAGGGCTCAGGAGAGCAGGAGACTGTTCCGCCACAGCTTCTCACGCTGTCCGACTCTGTCAAGGCTGTGCCTGCTTTCCGGGCCTCAGTTTCCCAACCCAAACTACGAGGGGGTGGGAGGGAGGCCTGAGGTGCCCTGGGGTTCCCGCCCGCCCTCCTTTCCTGGGTGAGGGCTTGCTCTGCTCACTGCCTCCTTCTTCCGTCCACCCTGACCTGAGGAGGAAGGCGTAGAGGAGCTTGGGAGGGTGAAGGTGGAGACAGAAGGCTCAGCCAGGCCTCCTGCAGCCTGGAGGAGTGGTGTGCGCGTGCGTGCGTGCGAGCGTGCGTGCGTGAGTGCGTGCGTGAGTGTGACCAATGCCCTAGGGGAGCCCAGGAAGGGCTTTAGACTGGAGGTGGCATCTGTGCTGGGTTGGACGGCGAGGGACAGAGTGCACGGGTACAGGAGGAGAATGGTGGGCCTGGGCTGGCAAGCAGGCAGAGCAGCCCAGAGTTGGGCCAGCCGGGCAGGGCGAGCAGATACCTCGACCCCACGCCTTGCCCTCTGGGCCTGCTCGGGGTGACGGGTCCTAGTCTGTCTGCTTGGGGCTGAGGCAGAGCACAGCTGTGGAGGGCGTGGTGCTGGGACAAGGGCGAGGCCGGTACTGGAAGGCGGGCTCAGGGTCAGCTCGTGCCTGCTGCCCCAGATGTAAAGTCTCATAGGCAGAGGTGGCCTCTCTTCTCCTCACAGCTCCTGGGAGGCCTAAGTCTCACGGAGGCTGAGTGGAAGTGGCTGCTCAGTCTGCACGTGTGGCCCAAAATCTCAGATCTGGCTGAGAACTGGGTCAGTGTCTTAGTCACTGGATCCTTCTGGCCCCTCAAGTCCCTGCCTGAGTGGCGCTGAGCCAAGGAGCAGATCTGACTTCCTCCAGCAGCCTCTTCATGGCTGTGTTCAAAGAACAGCTTGGGGGGGGGGGGCGCCAGAGCAGCAGCAGTCCTCTGATGCCAGCCTGGGGGACATCCCCAAGGAAGAGCCTGGCCCAGGTCTACAGGCAGGGCACGTGCCATCTCTCCAGAAAGCTCTGCCAGGAGTGCTGTGGTGTGTACGTCCTGCTAGGGAAAGCCAGTCAGTCTGGGGGGAGCCTCCTGCTAGCCCTGCTCCTGCAGAGGGGCCAGGACATGCTCCTGTCATTTAGTAATGCCACCCACCCAATGTGGCTCTAGTGTGAGGCTCAGATGTGGGTTCATTATCATGCCCTCTGCCCCAGTGCTCCCGGCCCCATTTCCTGCTTGATTTGTTTAGCATGTGCTTAGATCCAAGGACCAGATGGAACAGTTACTAACCAGACCCGGCGGCATCCATTCATCCATCCCCAGGAGCCCAGGTTGATGCCACACCTTGGCTGCTGTGACCAGCACTGCAGTAACCATGGGCGTGCAGTGTCTCTGTGGTGTGGTGACTTCACTCCCTTTGGATGTATCCCCAGAAGTGGGGCTGCTGGATCATGTGGTAGATCTATGTTTGGTTGAGGAACCTCAGTACTGTTCTCCATAATGGCCGTGCTAATTTACGTTCCCACTGACAATATATAAGAAGTTCCTTTTTCTCCACATTCTTTCTAGCATTTATTATTGTGTTTTGACAGTAACCATTCTGACTGATGTGAGATGCTATCTCACTGGAGTTTTGGTTTGCATTTTCCTGATAGCTAATGATAGTGAGCACTTCCTTCCTGTATTTTTTGGTCCTTTGTATTTATTCTGTTGAGAAGTGTCTATTCAGATCATTGCCCATTTTTTAAAAAATTGAATTACTTGGCTTTTATTGTTGTTAAATTTTCCAGTTCATTTTATACTCTGGCTATGAATGCCTGTGCAGCTGGATCGTGGCAGGAAACTTGTGCTGGCTTCTGGAGGCTTGGCTCCGCAGGGCACAGTCTGGCCTGACTTTCGCCCAAGCCTGGCTGAGGATGTTGTCTCTGGAGGGAAACAAACCTGCTGGGAGTTGGAGACAATCTCCAGGCTGTGCCTTCCCTTCCAGGCTCTCATTTTCTATTTCACAAGAACCTGATTCCCTCTAGCGCTGTCTCCACTGCTTCAGCAGCCCGGGGCGCTGATCGTCACTCAACTTCAACACCAGCTCAGGGTCACTTGCTGTCACCTATGAGGCTGAGATGAGGTGGGTGTTGTTTAACATTCGGCAGAGCAGTGAGGTACCGGTCTTTAGGACAAGCTAAGGACAGAAGCAGGGCCACCTAAGGCTTCCTGTCCAACACCTCAGGCAGAAAGGCTGCAGATCCGGGTTTGATAGAGCTCACCCCCTCCTCCCCTTGGGAATCCCACGGCCCTCATGCCTGACAGCCTCCCAGCCATCCGCATGCAGCCATCAGGGCCAGTTCTTCAAAGCAAAGTGGTCCTTGCTCTGTCAGCACCTCTGCCCGGTGCTGGCCTCCTCTTCACCGTAGCACCAGGCCTCAGCCCCCATCACAGCACACACTGGTGCTGCCGTATGCTCCTGTCTCCCTTGCTAAAGAGCCTTGAGAGTCGGGACCTTGCCTATCTGACTCGTAGCTGTGTCCCCAGTACCCGGCAGGGTACAGGGCAAGCATCAGTAAGTGGGTTTGCACGCACAAGGACTCTCCAAAGGGTGCTGGCCACTCTGTACCCTGGGTCCGTACAGGTTCCATCACCTTGGGGCTCAGAGAACCAGCAGGTGTGAGTCCTGGGCCCAGCCCCCAAGTGGGGTCGGATTGCCCCATGTGCTCCGGGTCCTGTCACCTCAACCTTGTTGGCAGGCAGCTGTGGAGGAGCCTAGCTGTACCCTGGTTCAGCTGTGGGAAGTCCCCTGTCCTGTCCAAATGAACACTGCCCTTTAGGCCTGGAGTTTCCAGGCAAGTGACTGCCCAGGAGGCCAATGGAGCCAGCACTCCCCACCCTGCCAGCAGCCCCGGGGGGAGGGAGGCTGGATTTCTGGGTGAACACCGGATCTGTCCTCTGAAAGCTGCCCCTCACCCCATGACCTGTCTGGCAGGAGAACCAGCCTGAACCAGTCTGTGAGGTGGACGGAAGCCAAGGAGGGAAAGGCTTGCAGACAAACAAGTCCTGGAAGCATCTGACCCTCCCCTGCCTGGTCACTCTGCCCACGTGGGGTCACAGGCAAGTGCTGGGTGCTCCATGCTTTCTTTGTCCCTGCATGTGGTCACCTGTCTACCGCAGACCTTGTCACCCAGTGTGGTCCAAGGGAGCCAGGTCCTGACTTGTGGTTCAGAATGGGCCCTGACTCGACCTCTAATGTTCTGTTTGCCAGACAGGCCCAGCTTCACTGGGGAAACAGAGCTGCAGTGGTGGGGTTTCACCACATTGGGAGTGAGGGGAGCTTTCCCAGCCGAAAGGTGACCACTTAAGCCGACAGTCATGCCTTGACTCTGGCCATGGCCAAGGGTGTACAGAGGAGACACTCGCTCAGAAGCATCTGCAGGAGGCATCTGCAGCTCTGCAACCACCAAGAGGGCCAGCTCTCAGGTGGCTCCAGTTCCAGAGTCACACTCACTCTGAGTAAGGCTTGTGGCTATACCTGGGGCTGAGCTTCTCCACTCACTGGCACCATCCCAGGGGCCGGGCAGGAGACTGCACAGAAGACACCTTTCAACCCGGAAGGCCCAGGCAGTCAGACAAAGGCTCCTTGTTCCTCTATTCCACCTGCCTGGCCTACCCACACCAAAGCGGATAGAGCTGCAGGTGCTGGGCCACTGTCACAGAACCCGGAATGGGCTGTGTCCTTGGGAAGCACCCAAGGGGTGGTGTGAACACCCGTCTCCCTGGGCTGCCAACAGTCCCAGAAAAGCCCAGCGTGGGGGGTGGTTACTAATGTTTGCCCCTCTGCATGGATTCAGCTCTCAATCTGGCCGTGTCTAAAGCAAGGAATCCTGGACTATGCAACCATAGGTGCTAGTAAACATTCTTTTTTATTAGTATGTCAGTTTGGCAGAGTTTCCAACCTAACAGAAAACACTGCTTCCACTGTCTGTAGGGAGAGATGAGGACAGGATTTCATCAGACACCTGGACACCTGGAGGGACGTGAGACAGGGCAGCAGCCTGGTCAGGCTGGCTTGCGCTGTGGGGGGCTCGGGCTACAGTCCCCTGGGCCAGGTGGGCACACACAGCAGGGCAGTCTTTTGCTTGGCTTAGGTGAGCTCTGTGCCTGGCCTGGCAGGGCTTGGTGGGCAGGTGGTGGGGACAGCATAGTGAGGAGGCCCAGACTCATGCTCTTCTGAGGGTGTGCTTGTCTGGGGGGCAGGACTGGGGTTCTGGGGCTCAGGCTTCATCTCAGAGGGGACCCTCACTCTCCTGCCTGTCCTCCCTTTGCATGCTGACCCACACCTGGTATCCCAGTGCTCCGACACCTGGAGCTATGTCAAGGGGTTGTCTGGAGCTGCAGCCATAGCCTGCAGGCCTGGGGAATGGCCTATGTTCCCAAGAAGCCTAGATGTTCTGGGGCTTGCTAAGTGGGAAGGTTATTACCTGAAGTGGACCTGGAAGTGGGCCTGGATGGATGCCCGTCTCCAGAAAAAGGCACTGAGAATCGAAAGAGCCACCCCCACCCTGCGCGCACCACCATGGGGCAGGGTTCTGGGGACACAGGGCTGCTTGGGCCCCGGTAGTGGCACTGGCATGGATGCAGCAGCTCTGCCGGCCAGGGTCAGCTGTGGAAGGCTGACCAGGAGACACCAGAGGCATAGAACTGCACACGGCTGGGCCAGTCACCATCCCTGCTGCCCTCCTTGTCCTCATCGGAGTCATCGTCATCGCCATCATCTCCACTGGATGCTCCGTAGAAAGCCCCACCCAGGTGGGCCAGCTGCTGCGGGGAGACCCTTCCCTGCTCCTCTGCTTCCTCCTTCAGCTTCTGGGCTGCCAGCTCCCGGTAGCAGAGGCTGCAGACGCGCAGAGGCTTGGGCGAGAGGCGCGGCAACAGGAAGCGTTCTCGGGAGCACTCGGCACAAACCACAAAGCCACACTTTCGGCAGTGGTGGCGTCGGGTGAGGGCTGAGAAACGCGTCTGTGTGCAGCGCATGCAGATGTCCGTGGCCTTGTCGGGGATCCAGGGCGCTGCGTGCTCCGTGGTGGGCTGGTGGCCAGTCGCTAGCAGCTGGCGCCGCACACACTCCTCGATGTGGCTGATCCACTCCTGGCGCTCTGTGGTGGAGGCGGCGGACACCACGAAGGACTTTTTGGCCGTCTTGATCATCCAGCGGTTCTTGGCCTCCATGGTATCAGGCAGTGGCTCCAATGTCACCTCCTCCAGAGGAATAATATGCTGGCTGCGGTACTTCCGTTTGCTGAGCACAATGCTGCCGTACACCAGGATGTCGTTGAAAAGGAAGAAGATTCGTGGTTTGGCCTTTTTGCGGCACTCTTTGGTCAGCACACCTTCTCCCAGTAGCACCCGGCCTGGCAGGGCCAGCGGCTGCCCTGATGCTCCAAAGCAGTGCTCCACAGAGGCAATCCGCTGGCTGTTGATCTCTGTGTTCACCAAGTGGTCCACCATCTTTGTTTTCTTGGCTGCAGGAGGAGGCAGACAGAGGCATGAGCTTGCCCAGGTGTGGTCAAGGGTGGAGTGCGGGTTCACAGCCACCCCCATTTCACTAGCCTACCAAATATGCACTGCCCTGGAAGACAACCCTGACAGTGGAAGTACAAGAAATTACTGGGGCTTGAAAGAGGCTCCCCTGGAGGAGGCATGTGGAAGCCAGACAGGGCTGAGAAGGCAGCATAAGGAGCAAGCTTCAGAGGGTGACTACTGGGACAATGGAGCTCGAGCGCGGAGGAGCCCTGGAAGACAGGACAGAACATGCCTTCATGGCATCTACCCAGGGACAGGGCAAGGAAGCTGGGATCATGAGTTTCCAACTCCCAGAAGCTGGCCCCAGGGCATTCTGGGCCTAGCCCTCAGGTGGAAGGATCCAGGTGCACGTATGGCAACAGTGTACATTGGGCAATGTGGGCATCTACAACCCCAACCAATCATAGATCTTGCAACTCCTCATCAATCCAGTGTGCCCAGCAACTGCGGTCGTCATAGGTAGCAAGTGCTGAGTACCTTGTCCACTCGACACATGACTTTATCTCATCTAGTCCTTATATAAACCCTAGGGGACAGGATCCCTATTTCACAAGAGGGAAACTGAGGCTGTACTAGTAAATCAGGTGGCCACAGAATTTGCATTATACCACCTTCCTCCAGAGTATAGGGGCCACTTGGGCCCGGGCTGGTGCACTAAGCACTAAGGGTAGGTGGCCTCTTGCAGCCCTTTCTGTCCCATTCACAATACTCCCTTTGAGCCAGGCAGGCGCACAGCTCTGAAGACCACCTGGAGGCTGTTCACCCCCAGCCCAAGCCTCCAGGCCTGGCCTTGTCACTGAGCTCCAGGTATGGATGTCCACCTGCCCACCTGCTCATCAATATGCTCCTCACACTTAACACCACGCCCAGTTTCTCTCTCAATCACTGGAACCATTTGCCTAGAAGTTCAAACCCCAAATGTAGGGCCCATCCTTGTATCTCCTCTTTCCAATACTACCAACATTCAACCTGTGAACAAGGTTACCACGTCTCTCACATCTAGCCGAGCCTGCTCACTTCTTGGCACAATTCTACCACTGTATCCACAGCGAGCTGCCTGCACATCCCACCTGGACCAGATCCCTGTGTCAGCTTTTTCCTGCGAGCAGCTTAGTTCCCATCTCCCCTTGAGAAAGGGGCTCCCTGTCATCCCCCATCAGGCTTCTCCCCCAATGGAGGATGGGAGTTGCAAACTATGGTCTCAAAAGTGACTCACAGCCTGTCTCTAGAAATAAATGAAGTTTTAACGGAGCCCAGCCATGCTCACTTGTTTACCATTGTCTGTGTCTACTTTCATGAAACAAGGACAGAATAGTGGTGACAGAAGCCACAAGGCCAAAGGCCTAAAATACCTACCTTCAGAGCCCTTACAGAAAGTTTGCTACCCCTTCTGTAGGATGCTGCCCTATTTTTTGTCTTCACAAGACTTATCAGGACCTTGTCCTTTCTTGTCTGTTCCTTGTTTGCTTGTCTGTTGTCTGTTTCTGTCACTAGATTCTTAGCTCCATAAGAAGGGAAATTTTTTCTTGTTTATGGCCGAATCACCAATTCTGGAGACAGCACCGCCCACACAATAGGTGCTTCCCAAGTGGCTGGTGAATGACTAAAGCTCCCAAGGACCCACCGTGCCTAATTCAGTGCTCACCTCTGCAGAGCTGGCCCTCCTGATCACCCATACACATGTTCGGGCATGCAGAGCACACGCAGCTGAACCCCCACCCCCCCCATCCTGCCACCATGAGACACACGAACGCAGCGTTTCTGGGTCTCACAACTGCAGTTCTTTAGGCCATCCGAGAGCCAGCCAGAGAGGGCCTACACAGGGGCCTGGGTGTGCTAAGCAGGAGAGGGTCCTGGTCCCCTGAGTGGCATTCCACTTGCCCTTGGGGTCCTGAGGCCTCCTATGAAGTGCTGCTCACACCACCTCATGTCAGAACTGCTAATTTTAGTTTGGTGATCTTGGCTGTGTTCCACAAACGCTGAGCTGTCCTGCCTCAACAGCATCAGGCCCCTGGCTGATGGACAATCTGGCAAAACCAACACATCACACCATGCCGCCTCCCCATCCTACCAGGCTGAGTGCTGCAGGCTGTGCAGTGCTCTGGATGAGGTTTCCACCAGGGCAGAGCCAGAGCAGAAGAGGAGAGAGCCCCCCAAAAGTATATGGACTGCTGTTCAAAGAGGCAACCAAAGTGCCTGTGAGCAGCATCCATGCGTGCGGTCCCCAAGATGGACCAGGGCCAGCACGTGCTGAGTGGGAGAAAGCAACCTGCAGGAAAGAATATGCAGGAGGACATTGTGAAAAACAAGTCTGACATTTTAAAAGCGTTCACTGCCTGGATCTGTGAATAAAGACAGGTAGAAGGGAACCTCATTAAGATGGCTACTGAAACCAAAATAACAAGTGTCAGTGATGATGAGGCGCACGAGTGTAGCTCAGTGGCGCGGTGTCTGCCTGGCAAGCATGAGTCTCGGAGTTCAATTCCTGCTACCAAAAAAGAAAAAAAAAAAGAAATCAGAACACTCGTGTACTACTGGTGTGAACACAGAATGGCGCAGCCACTATGGAAAACACTAGGAAGGTTTCTCAAAAAGTTAAAAGCAGAGATACTATATGATCCAGAAGTCTCACTTCTAAGTTTACATCCAAAAAGACTGAAAGCAGCTACTCAAAGAAACACCAGTACTCCTACATGGGCAGCACCATTATTCACAATAACCAAGAGGTGGAAGCAATCTGAATGGCCTCAATGGTCAGCAAAATGGATGAATGGTTAAGCAAAACGTACACAATGGAATATTATTCAGCATTAAAAACGAAGGAATCTTATAATCTCCCACACTCTGGGAGGCTGAGGCAGGAAGATCGAAAGTTTGAGCCCAGTCTGAATAACTTAGTGACTTAGCAAGACCCTGTCTCAAGTTTTTTTTAAATTTTTTTTTAAAAGGGTTGGGGATGTAGCTCAGTGTGAAGGTCCCGAATTCAGTCCCCAGTACTAAAAAAAGAAAAAGGAAATGAAGGATTTTTCTTTTTTTAATTTGAGGCAGTCTCTTTCTGGCTGGCCTCAAACTTCTGATCCCCCTGTCTTACTGCTGGGATAGCAGCGAGCACCACCACAAACAGCAAAAAGGAAGGAAACTGTGATTAATGAAACGATGGGTGAATCCTGAAGACATCATTTAAGCAAAAAGACAGGGACAAGGGGCAAATTTTGTAATGATTCCACTTATAGGAGACACCTGAAGTAGCATCGCATAGAGACAGAAGGAATGGTGGCTGGCAGGTGTGTGTGTGTGAGGTAACGGGAATTGTCTAATGGGCCCAGAGATTCATCTTAGAGGAATATATTTTTAATCGTATGAACTGCACACTTACAGATGGTTAAGATGGTTTAATAAAATAAAAAGCATGGCCACAAACCAAGGCCAGGAGAAAGTGGCCTAGGGAAGGGGATCTAGACGTGGTCAGGAGCAGGTATGTGGGAAGTTTCAATTACATCTGCACCTTTATGTTCCATTTCTTTTATGAGGAGATGGTAGCCAGCAAGGTGATGAAATCCAACACTCTTCGATTCCAGGACGCAGGAACACGTGCTCCTTTCTCTAATTTTAAGATGCTCCAAGAGAATAAAATTACAGGAGAGTGGCTGGGCTTTTTGGGCTGAGAGACAACAAGTCAGGCCTCATGGGGGGACACTTGGCTGGGTTGGTGGGTAGGGTGCACAGGATGGGGGACCTGGGTAACTGTGGGAGATGCCAGGGGCCCTGAGGAAGGCAGGCCATGTGTCCCCCCAGCACGTGCAGGTGCCAAGAAATCTGGGCATCAGTGGAACTGGATGAAAACTGCTCCTGTGGCTTCTGCAGACTGAAGGCCAGAGCATTCAGTAGCCGAGGAGCTGGGCTGTGAGCCTGGAGGGCAGGAGCTCCCACACAGGGTGGAGGGTGAGCTTCAGTGGCTGCTGGCTCAGGTCCACCTCCCACGGATGCCCCCAAAAGCACAGCACACAGGAGGTGAGAAGTAGCACCCAGGCGAGGAGAGCTGTGGCAGGGGTGCTAAACCTGCAGGGGATTCAGCCAACAGAGGGGAAAACCCACACAAAAGCTTCTCCCAAACGCTCAGAGAGCCCACACAGGACCTCCACGCTGCTGTGCCCCTAGACTGTGGCCAACAGACCCCGTCCAGGCCCCAGTGGCTACTACCCAGATGCTGGTGGAGAAGGTGGAGCAGGAAGGGCAGGGGGACCTGCTGGTGGAAGGGTCTGGGCTGAGGTGACCGCTCACTGATCAGCTAGAGGGCTCTCATGTCCTCTCCTTTGTGACCCTACAGAGGTCCGGGGTTGGGCACGGCGGGCCTGGGAAGATAAACCCTCACGGATGAGACCACACCTTCAAACCTGGCTTGACACAGCCTGAGGTTTTTCTTGGTAGACACAGCAGGCTGTCACATGGGGGATCTTCTCTTTCACTATTCTCATCAGAGTACAGAACAATCTTCGCTTAGGAGAGGGGAGGAGACAGCTGAGCTGCCCCTACCCACTCAGGGC
The DNA here is from genome assembly GCF_000247695.1 of Heterocephalus glaber. The sequence continues at coordinate 4,846,123 of NW_004624794.1, read as the reverse complement.
CAGCGGCCTCAGAGAGACAATGAAGATAGAGTCTCCCGCAGCCTCTCGGCCTTAGACGATGCCTGTGCCAACCCTAGTGTGGCACTCAGACCACTGATGGAGAGAGGACACTGCCACAGGGTCAGCGAGGATGAGACACAGAGGGATGAACAGCCTTTCGTTTCCTGGAGGGTTCAGAAAGGTGGGGCCTTCAGGCTTAACCTCCCCTCCACCTGACCCTGGGGTGAAGGTGTTCACAGTGGGCACCACGGTTTGGGAGCTGCATCCTGGGAGTCACTGGGTGACTGTGCATTCGTGTGGCCAGCATTCTACGCCTGATAGTTGAGGAAGGGTATGTGATTACAACAAAGGGCTGAAAATCCGCGCCAAACCTGGCCCACTTCCAGCTTTTTATTTGTTATTGGAATACAGCCACAACGACAGACTGTATGGTTTGCAAAGCCTAAAATATTTACTATCTGGCCCTTTACAGAAGAGGTTTGCTGACCTCTAATCTACACCACCATGTGCTGTAAAATGCACATCAAAATTACTCCTAGGATAACATAACACCTACCAAGCCACTGGGTGCTTGGTGCTGGGTCCTGATGGAAACCAACGTCTCCTATTACCCACTCAGGATACAGCCTTTGGGATTAGACTTCTGGGCCCTGGAATCCTGGAAAATAGGATCCAGCACTCCCCCTTTCAGAGAGTAATGTAGGCAGCCACAGTCACAGATGGGCTTGGAATCAGCAGGGCGGCACAGCCCTGCCCTTTGGACTTTCCCTTCGCTTCAAGAGCGAGGCCTCTTCTTCCCAGCAGGACCTCAGCCCAGACAGGCCCACACTGGCTGCCTGAGTTCACCTTCACTCTCATAGGCCAGGCACCCAGCCAGGCTCTGGGTCACAGTGGGGTGCAAGAGACCAGGCCCTTCAGTAACCTACTTCTTTCTCCTGAGGGAGACAGGCTGGAAGAGATCCGCCAGGTGTTTTCTCAGCCTACCAGACAAAAGGAAAAGGCTGATGTGCCTGGAGGGGTTGGAGTTGGGGGTGGTGTCAGGGAAAATCTTGTGAGGAAGTTACCTCACCCCAAGCTGAAAACAAGGAAGGAACCAGCCCAGCAGCCCAGGGGAAGTGTTTGGGCCCTTAGGAACAGCTAAGGTGGAAGGAGTGAAGAGGCAGCAGAGGAAGGACAAGTGGACAAGGTCGGAGGTCAGGTTACGGGGGCTGGCAGGGACCATTCTGAAGAGGAGTTGAGTTTTTCTCCAAGTCCAGGAGTGCAGTTTCAGGATCCAAATATCATTCTTCCAGAGGGGGTGCCCCTCAGGTTTGTCCTCCTCACGGACAAAGCTGTGCTTCCTGGAAGGCCCTCCTCCAGGAAAAAAGGCTAGGAACCAGTCACTTAAGTGTTACTGCAGCCCAGTCGGAGAAAGTACCCACCACTACATCAAAGTCACTGACCAAGGTCCCAGTCGAGTCACCAGGAAGTCCAGCTCCCAAACAGCCCCCAGCTGCACAAGGCTGCTTTCAAGCGAACACTCAGAATCTGAAATCCTCAGGGCCAGAGAGTGGGTCTTCTTCCTAAATGCCAGAACTCCCTCCCCACCACAAAAACACAGGGTAGCCTGAGCAGGTGCTTCAGCTTGGCCGGCCCCCTGAGCCACACTGGCCAAATTCCATTCTCCACTTGGGGTAGGCTGGCTGGAAAGGTCCCTTTGCTCCGCTGCGCTGTCCCTTCACCTTGGTAGCCCCAAGGGAGGAGGAGAGCAGGCACGAAGGCTGAGGTCAGGCCCCTCTCAGTGTACACACCCCCCAGTGGGAATTGAGCCAAGGATGACCCCAGAACAAGCCTGGCCTTTTCCCTTGGCCTCTGACGCTCTCTGGTGATAAGATAACGGCTTGGTTCAAATTCCAAGAGTGCGCGGAAAACAAGATTCAGGGTGACTGGAAATTTCAGTTATCCCACCCACAGAGGACAGGCTGGGACACATCCTCAAGCCTCAGGTAGCCAGGACAGAGAAAGAGAAGGACAGGACAGGCCACTTCTGGGAGCCGGCCTCAGAAACTTCCTCTGAAATGGGAGACAGCCTGACCCTATTTTATTTGATCTTTCTCTCTAAGAGTCACAAACACAAAGGCTCCAGGGAAAAGGGAGTCCCTAAGTGAGAGGCCAGCGAGGACCGGATCACCTCAAAGCACGGCTGTCCTGAGCTCTGCCCAGCCCACCGCCCCTCTTGGTCTCAGCCTCACATCCAGATCCCTCAGACTGAGTCCCAGGAGTGAGGACCCCGCATGCCCGAGAGCTCACCAAACACCTGGCGCGCTGCGATCCCAGGAGCAGCCCCAGGACGCCTCGGAGTCCTGCCCCGCAATCATGGGGACCCCGCTTCGGCCCCGATACTGCGACCTGCCCTCACCCCATTTCCCGCTTAGCTACGATCCGCCAGCGTGCATCGGGCTCCTTTCTCGCGACTCAGCTCCGGGACAGAGTCCGAGACACCCCGCTGCGCTCCGCGCCCGCCCCGGCCCCGGGCCCACCTCCGCCGGGCCGAGTCCCGTCTGCTCCGCCCCCGCAGGCCCACACCCACTCTCCGCCCTGGGCGGGGGTGCTCACCTCGCCAGGGGCCCCGCGTCCCGCTCTCCGCCCGAATCGGGGGCGTTTACCCCCTCGCCGGGGACCCCGTGTCCCGTTCTCTGCCCGGATCTGGAACGCTCACGTCCCCGCCTGGGCACGCAGCCCCAACTCCGCCGCCAAGACCCGCCGGAGGCTCCGGTCTGTCCCCGCGTCGCCCACGACTCGAGTTTCAACTACATTGCCACGCCCCCCAAGGGCGGCTCGGCCAATGGGAGTCTGGGGCGAGGGCGAGGGCGGAGCCAACCCGAGTCCCAGAGAAACGTGCGCGGGCGAAGCGGTCCGGGGTGATTCGGTAAGCCGTCAGCTCCCGCGGCACGCTGGGGTGGGGCGGGGCTTGTTCGGGCTCTGGCGAGGCTGGTTCACCACTTCGTACCTCACTTCACGGGTGTCCCTGGCCCGCTCCGCCGCACCCCACGTTCCCGCTGCTCGCCGAGAGGTGGGGGGCGGCCCTCGACTGGGTGACACGGGGTGGAGCGCAGGCTGGGGCCGGGAGCGACGGGGCGAGTTCCCCTGACGCCTGTGGCGGGGCGCCCGGCTGCTAGCTGACCGACTCACCTCAGCTTAGCAACCCCAAGAGACTGATAATCATTAAAAATCAGCAGCGCTTTATTATATATTTTGAAACCCTTTGACAGTGGAAAATTTCATACACTAAAGGAAACAACAGTTTCGTGGACCCCATGCGCTCATCTCGCAGCAGCAGGAGCAGGTTGTGCTGGCCCTTGCTTAATCCTGCCTGGCTGCTCGAAGTGAAATTCCAGGGCCCCAGGCTTCACCTTCTCAGCCTCCCTCTGGCCTCATCCCGGCACAACCTCTCCCACTGGCGTCTTCCAGTTTAGGAAAACCCCAGCTCCCTTTGCACAGCCTCTATGTCTCTCAAACTGACACCTCTTCCCTGACCCCCACAGCATCTCCCCACCTCAACCCTTTGCCCTCAACTACCTCATCCGGTTTTGTTTATTGTAAAAAAGGAAACAGCCTGAAGTCATCTCCTTGGCCAGTTGTTTAGCTTGGTACTTTGCCTCTCTCTCGAAGCTGTGATGGCATTCACCCGGCTCATTCTTTTGTCACTAGGGCTGAGGTGCAGCACTGGGTCACAAGGCAGTAAATGTCCCATAGATAGAGTTGCCAAATAGGACAGAGCCTGGGAATCCGGGAGAGGGACTGGGCGCTTGCTGGGGCTGAGGAGGGCTCTCTGGCTCAGGTCTCTGTGCAGTGGGCAGTTCTGGCCTTGAGGCTTGAGGCTTGGTGCTGGGACTGCCACTCCCAGCCCAAAAGGGGAAAGAATGGGGTGGGCCAGGAGAAGGAGGAGGAGAGGGCCGCCAGAGGTGACCTTGGAGAGCCCCCTCTACATCCCTGCCATGCTCCATTGCCGTTACTGTCATCAGGAAGCACAGTGTCTACTGAGCACCCACAAAAGCCACCGTCTGGTAGGTAGGCTCTGAGCTCAACTTAACTCCAATAACCTTCGTTTTTGCCTTGAAAAATATTTTATTGCTGTGAACATTTCATATTGGTAGAGTTCCCCTTAAAAAAAAAGGACTTCTAGCTTCTCTTAAATCAGAAGATACAAAAATTATTGGCCCTCATCTTCGCAGCAAGCTGCACCCTTTAGATGGGACTCATGTTTTCCCATCTACCTGGCCCCTCCACCCTCTGTGGCTTCTCCCTTGGCCTGTGTTTCCTGCTCATGTCCTCCCAGTTGGGAAAGCATTTGAATTTCCCTGTCTTGCTGGTGTAGTCAGGCGTCTCCACCATACAAGGGAGAAGGAGACAGGGTCTGAAATCCCAAGGGCTGGGTTATAACCAGGTAGGTCAGCTGGGACACCAGGACACTGGGAGATGCTGTCCCAAGTGCACACACTGCGTGTGTGCAGAGGGGCCTGAGAGTTGAGCTCTAAGGCCACCTGCCAACCCCACCTTGGTGCCCAGAACCCCTACCTCCTCAGCAAGAGGGGCTTTTCAGGGAAAAGCAGAGGTGCCTGGGGTGGAGGTTGCCATGAGATTTAGAAAGGAGCTGCTAAGGCAGGGCTGTGTTGTTTATGATGGTGTTCAGCTGTCTAACACTCTGCCTGGCACAGAGCAAGTGTCCAGAAAGGGGAGGCCTTTTCATGATTCTGGAAAAGCAGGGGGTGGGGAGATAATTGTTGGTCCTGGGGCCAGGAGACCCCTCCAAGCCTCATCTCACTGGTGATTCAGAGCCCACTTGGGGCGCAGTCTCTTCATCTGTTTTCCCTTCCAGCTCCACCGTCCTGTGGAGCTGAGTGGAGCTCTAGGAAATGCTGGGAAGGCGGTGTAAAAGGATCCTTCAGCTGCCTCCCCTTTCCCAACAGGGGCTGGCCTGAGGGTGGGGGTGAGGGGGGGAGACCTGGGTGGAGAGCCTGCTCTTCCAAATAAGAGAGGAAAAACTCGTGACTCAGGGAAAGGCAGAAGTTGAGTCAGCCAAACCACAAGGAATGGAAAAAATGAGGCTTCCCTGAGGCTTTTCTGCTCCCTGGGTAAAAACCCCTTTCTGAGGAAAAACTGGCTTTTGGGCTCTGAGAACCAGGGTTTCAGGAAAGCACCAAAGCTCAGGATCTCAAGTTGGGTGTTTTAGCAACCACCTCTGTAGGAATTTTTATTTATTGCATTGCTTATTAAATTGTGCCAAGTACTGTGAGCTGAGTACTTTATATTTATTATCTTATCTCTTCCCGAACTAAACCTGTTAATCCCCTGGTTTTAGCTCAAGAAAGACTGGCATATTTAGAGGTGAAGTGTCAAAACTAACACAAATGTTCAGCAAGAAAGAGAGAAGAAACAAACAACACAATGTATTAACAATTAGTAAGTCTAGATCAGGCGTAAAGGGATAAAGAGTAAGTATTCTGGGCTTCGAAGGCCCAGGGGGGTCTCTGTGACAACTACTGAATTCTACCATGGTGAAGCAAAAGCAGCCATAGGCGGTATGTAAACAAGTGGGTAAACTTTATTCATGGACACTGATACTTGGATTTCCTATAACTTTTATGTGTTAGGAAACATTCTTCCTTCTTTTAAATTTTTTTCCAACCACTTTTAAATGTAAAAACCACTCTTAGCTCACAGGTCAGACAAACCCCTGGGGCTGAAGTTTGCCAATCCCGGATCCTGGCTGTTCCTTGTACTTTTATTGCAACTTGGGTCAGTTTGAAAATTTTCAAAACAAAAAGCTGGAAAACAGAATACAAAACAGAGATCCCACTGTTTATAACTGGCTGATCTTAGTTAGAGTTGACTCTAAATATGTCTGATTCCCAACCCACTCTCTGCTGCCTTTCTTTGTTGCTGATATATTGAGACAGTTTGTCTCAAAGGCATTAAAATGTGGGGGTTGCTTTAGGAAGTTTTCTATTGAAATGGTCAAGAGGATGAGTTCTACATGAGGAAGCCCTGTGAAAATGATGCAAAACAGTTTGGAAAACTATGATTTCAGGAGAAAAGTTTGAGAGTGGGACTGCTGAATTTGCCTTTGGAATTGAGACTGTACCTGCACCCCACTGAACTACAGAACTGTAGTGATTTTGCCTCCCCCTCCCGCTGCCTTTCTACAATGGCGATACTTATTCCTTCTGCATGTGTTTGCCCTGTGTTTATCATTGCAACTGCCTGCAAATCCTTTTCATGCTTGTGGCCACTGTTGTGCCTGTTTCCCATCATGGACTTCTCCCTTGAGACTCTAACCAGGCCAAGAGGAAGAGGGGAGAAAAATGAAGAGAAAACATAAAGAAGCCTTTGAAAAGTGCTTCTGATGGATGAAATAAATGTTTCATGTAAATATAATCTTCAGAGTGTGCTGGACACACCTGGTTTCACAAATACAGTAAAGCCAAGAGCCCTTTGACAGCATTGGTTTGGCAATATTCCATCTGGGTTATTCATCCATTCGGCAAATGGTTATCAGGCAGCTCTTTGTGGCACTACCTGGGCAGTGGATGCAAAGATGAATGAGGCTATCTCTGTCCTTGGAGAGATCACAGTTGAATATAGGCAGAGTTGTGAACATTTGTTTAACCAAAAGAAACAAGAACTGCTCACCCAGAGAAGAGGGTTAGATGATACAGCTGGGAGAAGAATGTTGCAGAGTTAGCCTTGGGTTGCTGGCTGGCAAAGAACTCATCTGCTACATTGAAAGCAAGAACAGAAATTGTGGGTGCCAAGGACAAACAAACTAGGGCTAGAAAAAAGCTTGGCATATGATGTGCAAGAAGGCCAGAGGAAGGTCTCCAACTGAGCAATCTAGGGTGGCTTATAAAAGACTTCAAAGGATTGATGTGGGTGATATTTCATTTTAAATTACTTGTTGAACTTCCTGGGCTGCCTTCCATAGTGGCTACTACTCCCCAAGACTTCATGACTCCATTCCCTTGCTGAGGAGAGCATCAGTGCTACAGTCAACCTCTGTGGAGGGGAATGTGGCAACGTCTATTGTGATAAAAAATGCACAAATCCTTCTGTCCAGCTAGTTCACTTCGAGGCATTTATCCTTAGACACCCTTGTACTTGTGCAAAAGGATTTGTGCACACATTCATTCATTGCAGCACTGCTTACAGTAGAAAGACTCATGAACACCCAAACATCCATCGATCCACTGTGTCACATCCACACAGTGGAATGGTCTGTTGCAATTAAAGGGAGACGGGGTGAAATAAATCAGACACATAAGCTTAAATACTGCATGTTTCTCTGTGAGAAACCGGAGCTCTAAATAAAGAGCAAAATAAAGGATAGATAATAGGAAGCAGGGAGGTAGATCTTTCTCAATTGGGAACGGGATCAAGAGATAGAAGAAGGGGGAAGGAGGGGATAAAAAAAGAATTGAGATGAAATATGCACATGTCCAACTCCCCACAAGAAATTTAATCATTATGTGCTGCAAACATGTACTAATAATTTATAAAATGCTAAATAAATAAATACATAATTAAATTAGTGAAGGGGGATCTTTATGTCCTGATGTGGATTTTCAAGATGGTGAGTGAAACATGTAAGCTACACTACTGGATGTATGTGATTCCATGCGTGTGTGTGTGTGTGTGTGTGTGTCTATCTGTCTGTCTATAAAATACTGCTGGAGAATTCCTAAGAAATTGGTTATAGTGGTTGCTGCTAGAAGGGAAAATAGGTAGCGTGGTTCTGTGAGAGATAGATTAATATTTTACTGTCTACTTTTGTGATATTCATGACCTTGTATAGTTGCTTCTCCATACTGAATAAGATCAGTCGGTGTAAACAAAATGTTGTATTAGTCAGCTTTCTCCTCTCTGGGACAAAATACCTGACATTTACAACTTAAAGAGGAAAGGTTTATTTTGGCATATGGTTTCAGAGGTTTCAGTCCATAGTCAGCTGACTCCAAGGCAGAAACAGCAGAGTGGAAGGGCCTGATGAAGGAAAGATGCTCAACTCATAGCAGCCAGAAAACAGAGAGATTGGCGGGGGGTTGGGGGGGGTGGAGAGCCAGGGCAAGAGCTATACTTTCAAAGGCATGCCCTTAATAACCCACCTCCTCTAACTGGGCCCCAACTCCTAATAGCACATTCAGCTATGAACTCATCAGTGGATGAATCCACTGATAAGGATAGCACCTCCGTGACTGTGGTGGATTAACTAACGGTCAACTTGGAACGCCCAGCTGAACTGAGTCAGTGTGGTTCTGGGGATGGAAGACCCATGTGAAGATTGTTGCCAACTGCATAAAAAGAGAACTAGAGGGGAAGATTGTATGCAGTTAATTTTCCTGGGGAAGCTTGCTGGCTGGTTTTCCTGGTGCAAACTTGGCTGTTCTCATTGGAGGACCTTCAGTCCTCGCTGTTGCCTGGGAATGGCTACCATTCTCTTCAGGGAGCTCTGGTCTTCACCTTGAGCATAGCTTCCTGGCTCCAGTGCAGATTCCTCAGTCTGGTGGCACAGATCCTTTAGCCCATTGGCGCAGACTTTCTAGCTTCCCAGTGTAGATCCTTGATACAAACTTGTATAAGACAGTACTGTGGGCTCTAGGCCTCTGGGTGGACTCATGGAGGACATTGCCTTGGGCCTAGGCCTTTAGCTGGACTTGTGCAGGACATTGCTCTGGGATCCAGGTCCTCAGCTGGATTCTTCAGGTCTCTAGCATGTGGACAGATTTCTTGCACTCCTCTGCATTTGACTTTTTTGGTGAATATTATAAAATAATCCTATAAATTATGTGTCCTATATTAAATCTGTTCCCTTGCAAACCCTGGCTACAACAATGACCCAACCACCTTTTGAGAACCTCACCTTTGAACACATGAGACTTTTGGGAGACATTCCAGATCTAGACGTTATAGATGTGGAAATGACAGGGTGTGGCTTATAAAAGACATTGTGGTTCCTGCCTTGCTCTCTTGGCTCAGGGTGAAACCAATTGCTAAGTCATAAGGATGGTGAAGCAACCATGTAGAGAAGCCCATCTGGGAGAAACTGAGGGCTCCTGCTAACAGCCAACACCAGCTTATCAGCTCCATGAGTGGGCCATCTTGGAGGAAGATCATCTAGCCCCAGAAAGCCTTAGGTGGTGACTACAGCCTAGGTCAAGATGATTGATTGATTGATTGTGGTACTGGGGATTGAATCCAGGGCCTTTTTGGAGAGTTACACTCCAGCCCTTTTTATTTTCCATTTTGAGACAGTCTTGCTAAATTGCGCAGGCTGGGTTTGAACTTGCAATCCTCTTACCTCAGGCTCCCAGAATGCTGGGATTACGTGCACCACCACACCTCGCTCCAGGCCAACATCTTAACTGCAACCTCATGAGAGATGCTGAGACAGAACCATCCAGCTATGCCCTTTCCCAATTCCTGACCCACAGGAGCCCTGTGCTATTATAAATGCTTATTGTTCCAAGCTACTACATTTTGAAATAACTTATTATCCAGCAACAGGTAACTAATATGGCTTTTTCTATCTTTTGAATCTCCTGGCTTTTGCCTTTGTTCATGTCTATCTTAGTTACTTTCCTTATCACTGGGACAATATGCACAACACCCAGGATTTAAGGAAGGAGAGGTTTATTTTGGCTCATGTTTCAGTGCAGAGAAGCATGGTGGAGGAGCTGCTCATGGCATGGCATCCAGAAAGCAGAGAGAATCAACAGAGGTAGGGAGGAGATAAGCCTTTCCAGGCCATGGCCTCAGTGGTCCACCTTTTCAGACCAGACCCCACCTCCTAACAGGAAGTCATCTATGAGCACCAATAATCGAATCACCTTCCAAAAGCCTCACCTAGGAGCACATGAGGTTCTGGGGGTACATCTAGATAGAAACAGTAACATTCTGCCCCTGACACCCAAAAGACTTGTGTGCATCTCTTTATTTTAAAACATAAATTTATTTTGAGACAGGGTCTCGCTATGCAGTTCAAGCTGGCTTTGAATTCACCATGTAGCCTAGGCGGGCCTCAAAGGTTCGGCAGTCCTCCTGCCTCAGCTTCCCGAAAAGGGCTAGGATTACAGATGTGAGTCATTATGCCCCACATGTGCGTCCCTTTATAAAAAAAAATGCAATCAATCCATCTCTAAGACTTTCCAAAGGCCAAACAGTTTCGGCATTACTGAAACGTCCAAGTCCAAAATCTGCTCTGAAAGTTAAGGCAAACTCTTAACTGTGAGCCCCTATAAAAAACAGAAGAATGTTAAACACTTTCAACATACAATGGCACAGGATAAACATTCCCATTCTAAAAGAAAAAAATAGGGGCTTAGAAAGGAATGGGTCTAAAGCAAGATTGAAACCCAGCAGGACAAACACCGAATCCTGTAGCTCTGTGTCCAGTGCACAGAGCAAGCTCTGGCAAGATGTGAATTCCAAAGGGGTTGGGTGGGCCTGCCTTTGTAGCACTGCAGGTGGCTGTAGCCCTCATCACTTCTCTCTTAGGCTGGCTTTGCTCATTTTTTGCAGCTTCCCTCAGCTGTTCCGTGTTCCTGGCTTCTCCAACCTTCTGGGATCTCCACTGTACTTTGGGCTTCACTTTCATAGCTTCATGCACTACCCTTTCGGGACACACTGCCTGGCCTCATAGGCCTTCTGAAATCTGAGTGGAAGCCTTCCTGACCCCACAACTCTGGTGTTCTGCATGTATCTAAAACTAGCATTCAGCATTATGTGAATGATGCCAAGATCTGCCACCAGACACTTCGGAGTAGCAGCTGAACTTTGTGTCTTGCGGGGAGGTGTGTGTGTGTGGGGGGGGTGTTCAGAGGCCTGGGAGTGCCTGGATGGCTGAGCATGGTAAACTAAATCCCAAGGAGCCAATTCCCTAGGCTGCCCTTATCCAACAGAGTACCTGAGATTCTCTTTTTAATGCAATCTTTCACTTTTATAGGCCAAAGGTGGAGGTTGTCTTGCTGTTTCCTGACATGCCCTCAAAGCCATTTTTCCTATTGTCTGGATCCAAACTACAGTACTTTGCTTCTTTTTAATGCTAATCTTTTCAGCAAAGAAGCTCTCCTCTGCTACAACTTTGCAGGCCTCAACTTTACTAGAGCTTCCTTTCTGGCCAAACTCAAAATTTTTAAAATCACTCAGCTGTGCCATTTGCTCTTGATTCTCAGCATAGAGCTGGCTAAAAGCCCCCAACAGTATCCATGTCACAGCCTCAATATTAGGCTGTCTTGAAATCTTCTCTCCCAGATTAATTAGTCCACCACCTTTAATCTCAGTCTCCTGAAAAGACATGAACACAATGTAGACAAATTTTCTGCCAGAACATAGCACACATGGTCTTGAATCTAACTGCCAGTGGAGTTCTTGTTCTTAACTGAAACTTTCTGAGCCTGGTCTTTACCATCTGCCCTTATGTCAACATTCTTGTTTGCTGAGCTCTGACCAGAATCAACCATCCAGCTGGCCTTACAGCATTCTAGGGCTGCTTCTCCAGCCAGCATCTCCAAAGCTTCCCAAGCTCCTTCTGAACCCCGGTTGCAAAGGCTTCTGAACCACATAGACAGCATCATAGCAAGAGCCTCACTTCTCTGATACCAAAATCTGTCTTAGTTACTTCCTTTGTTGCTGGGACAATATACCCAACACCCAGAACTTAGGGAAGGAGAGGTTTATTTTAGCTCATGTTTCAGTGCAGGGGTGGTCACCTCTAAGAAGAAACAGCATGGTAGAGAAGCATGGTGGAGGAGAGCTGCTCATGGCATGGCATCCAGGAAGGAGAGAGAATCAACGGAGGTGGGGGATAAGCCCTTCTATGCCATGGCCCCAATCACCCACCTCTTTAGACCTGACCCCACTTCCTAACAGCAAGTCATCTGTAAGCCCCATAACCAATCATCTTCCAAAAGCCCCACCTACGTGGCTCTTGGATGACATCTAGATGGAGATTATAACAGTGTACAAACAATGCTTCTGATAATGATAACGATAATGATAATGATCATCATATTAGCCTAATATACTGTTATAACTGTTTGTAATTGAAATTCAAGAACATTACAGTTGGATAGATGTGGGGTGGAGAGATGAGAGCCACTAAAGAGGGACTCCACCTGAACACTCTGAGAAGTAGAGGAGGATCCTGACTTCCAGATAAGGTGCTGGGGGCACGTACGAAGCCGATGTAAAACTTTGGTGCAAAGTTTGCAACTACATACCTGCAGACATGTGTTTGTCTGCTTTCCATCACTGAGAAGAAATACCAGAGAAAAACAGTTCAGAAGAGGAAAGGCTTATTTTGGCTCATGGTCACAGACCATGGTCAGCTGGCTCCAAGGAAGAAACATCATGGCAAAAGGGCATGGGAGAAAAAAGCTGATCATCGCATGGCAGCCATAAAGCAAAGAGAGCAGGAGAGCCAGAGAGGAAGGGAACAAGAATAAGATACACCTCCCCAAAGGCATACTCCTAGTGACCTTTGTCCAACTGGGCCCGCCTCTTAATAGTCTGTTCAGCTGTGAACTCATCGATAAATTCATTCATCAAGAGATTAGTATCTTCAATGCATGAGTCTTTGGGGACTCTACAGTCCTTTTTGTTTGGCCATCGCATTAGATTTTAAAGCTCAGAACTTGAACTTGAAGCCAGGCTGGTGGCACATCCCTGCAATTCCAGCTCTGGCAGCTGAGTCAGGAGAATCACAAGTTCTAGCCCAGCTAGGCAGCTTAGTGACTTAGCAAGATCCTCTCTAAAAAGAAATTTAAACTTGACACCAGAATTACTAAAATTATAAATATTGACAATAGCAAGTGTTGACAAAGACATAGAGCAACTGTACACTTGTACATGGCTGAAGGAAGTATAAATTGGCACAACTACATTGGAAATCCATTTGGTTTTCTAAAACTCAACATACAATATCTTATGATCCAGAAATTCTGCTCCTAAGAATAGGAATCCTTGAGAAATGAGAGGACATGTTCACTGAAATACATGTACAAGAATGTTCATAAAAACTTCATAATAGTTCCAAAGTACGTTCATCAGTAGTATAATAGGTAAATAAATGGTGCCATGTTCATACAATTGAATACTTCTCATAAATAAAAAGAATGATGCTACACAAAAGAACATGAATAAATCTCACTGCCTAATACTGAGTGAAAGAAGCCAGATATAGAAGAGTATACACTATATTAACTGAAGTCTAAAAAAATGCAAACCTACCTTGTAAGAGAAATCAGAATAATGATTTCCTTCAGTGGGATACAAAGGCATCCTCTAGGGTGCTACAAAGATTTGTATAAATTTATATCTTGATTCTGATGATAATTTCACATGTATATGCTTAGTAAAAATTTATAAAACTATATACTTAAGATTTGTGTACTTTATTTTGTGTATAGTAATGTAAATAAAATAATTCAATAAAATAAAATAAGAGTACCCACCTCCAAACTCTGAGCATAAGAGCCGTTAGAGGAAATACTTATCCTGGCTCCCTGCAGTCTTCACCACCTCCCATTGGACAACCCTTGGCTACTTGCATGGAAGCTCTGAAGGCAGAGTTCCAGTTCCTGCAGGAAGTGCCCTCTCATGGAGTATCCTGTTTCCTGACAAGTGTCTGTGTGCTTTTCCCTCAGTATCCCAGCGTCTGATGAGGCCAAATACTATTACTGAGATTTTCTTCCTCATGCTGTGCTTCCCAGTCACTTCCCTGACTGGTGAACAGGAAAATGGACAGCTCTGCCTCCTGCTGCAGGGGCACTGTTGATAGAGAGACGTAGTGTTCTTTCTGGTTCCACCCCTGCTTCCTCCAGGCTGCTGCCAGCCAGGGTCTGAGCATGGCAGGGAACTAATTCTTCTTGGCCCAAGAGTTCCCCATTGGCCTGAATGACACGTTCTCAGAACTGCACTGCAGTTTGAGACTTTTCCTACCCAATTCTTCCTTCTTCCTCTTTCCAGGTATCAGACTGGCATAGTATGCGCAGAACTACATATATTCCTGTGTATAGATAGGTGGTATCTGAAGACTTCCTCTATCCTTTCTGGCTACCTTTTTGTCCCTCACAAATGTCCCCTCCCACCCCATATATCTGCATGCCTGGTCCTGTGTCTACGTGAAAGATCCCACCTGAAACAGAGAAGTACCAGTGGTACCCTTCTCCCTCTCTCAAGATCCCAATGGCTAGACACCTTTAAACTCTAGACATACCACCTCTGTTCTCCTCTCTACTTCCTGAGTCCCAAATCCTCACCTCTCTCCTTTCCAGTACAAGTGCTGAGAGAGCTTTAATTCACCTTTACTTCACGTCTTAGGGACATTTCAAAGTTATATTTTAATTTTTATTAGTACCTGTTAGCAGTACATAATGATTCCACTCATTGTGAGGAATTGGTACACAAGGGATTTGTTTTTGAGACAGAAAAATAATCGTCTCTTTCATGATGTATTTTATTCCTGTTTCTTATTGCAAACTCTGGAAGAATCTTTATTACTGCCCTATAAAACCTTCTTGTGTAAACCTCTTTGAAGTTTAAAGAAGGGAGATCTTTCATTTACTAAGAAAGTAGTTGTTTTTTTTGTTGGTACTGGGGACCAAATTCGGAACCTTCTGCTTGTGTGCCAGGCGGTGGAACCACTGAGCTAAATCCCTGACCCTCATTTACTAAGAAAGTAGATGGAGAAAAACATCAACCACGGGAGCTAATGACCCCATTTTATGAATGAGGAAATCGAAGTTTATAAAACTGAGTAGTCTGTTCTAAGTCACACAGATTTAAAAAAATCTGGAACCAAGATTCAGATTCTGTCCTATTCTAAAGGTTGAATTTTTCATCATTATAGTCTGAATTTCATTTCACTACTTTAAAAAGAATATTGAGATCTTTTGCCAGAGGAAGGGAGGGCATCTCAGAGTGCTGAAGTGAAGACAGCTCGATTTTGTTCATATTTCATAAAATTACATTAAGAATAGTACAAAGGGATTTTTGGGTGCTGGCCAAGCTGGAGTGAACCCACTGAAACCTACCTATGTGCCATAGGTTACAACTAAAAATTCTGGGCCAGACACAAAGAGCAACTGAAGACTCTGAAAAAATACAAGATCCAGAGTCTCACAACATGATATTCAAAATGCCCAGGATACAATCTAAAATCACTCCACATATAAGGAACCAGGAAAGTGTGACTAAAAGACAGTCAATAGATGTCAACTCCAAGATGCGCCAAATGTTGGAATTATCAAGCCCTTTCAGCAGCTGTACCATTCTCCACAAGGGAAAGTAAAAGCTCCTGAAATAAATGGGAAAAAAGCCTCAACTCAATAATCTAAGGTTCTACTTTAAGAAATGAGGAAAATAAGGACAAATTAAATTCAAGGAAGCAGAAGATAGGAAATAAGAAAAATACAAGAGAAACCAGTAAAATTGAAAAATAAGAAAAAACCCCAAAGAAACCCAAAGTCAGTTGTGTGCAAAGGTCAAGAAAATTTATATTCCTCTATTCAGACTGATGGAGAAAATGAAGAGGAGATGTAAAGGACCAATATCAAGAATGAAAGAGGGGACACCACTATGGACTTCATAGACATTCATATGATAGTAAAAGAATAGTATGAATTTGACAATTTAGTTGATATAGACAAATTCCTTGAAAAATATAAACTAAGAGCTACTCCAGAAAAATACAGCTGGACATGGTGGTGCATGCCTTATGTAGTTCAGGCTGGACTTGAACTCACTATCAGGCTGGCCTTGAACTTGTGGCAATCCTCCTGCCTCAGCCTCTGGAGTGCTGGGATTACAGGCATGCTCCACCATGCCCAGCAATTTAGCAGCTTAATGAGACCTTATTTTAAAACAGGAAATTTAAAAAGGACTGAGGATGGCTCTGAATTTAATTTCAGTATCACACACACACAGACAATAAGATAACATGAAAAGTTCTATAACTGTTAAAGAAATTTATCTTGTAATCAATAACCTTCCAATACAGAAAATTCCACACCAAATAGTCTTACTGTTCAATGTTATCAAATATTTAAGGTATGATACTAATTCTAAAAAATTCTTTCAGAAAATTTTATGAAACCAGAATTACCCTAATTCCAAAACCAGGGAAAGATCATATAAGAAAACTACAGAGCAATATTTCTCATAGATACAGATTCAAAAATCCTTAACAAAATATTAAGATATTGAATCCAGCAATATATAGAAAAGATCATACATCAAGACCAAGTAGGGTTTATCCCAGGAATTCAAGGCTTGTTTAACATTAGAATAATCAATCAATACAATTCACCATATCAACAGATTAAACATCATTCTATAAATCCTAGCCATTGCAACAAAGCAAAAAAAAAAAAAAAAAGAAAGAAAGAAAATGCATAAAAATTGAAAAGAAAAAATAAACCCATGTCTACTCTCATATAACTTGGTTGTCTAACAGAAAATCTCTAGGAAGGGCTGGGGATTTAGCTCAGTGGTTCTGGCGCCTGCCTCGCAAGTGCAAGGTCCTGAGTTCAATCCCTGGCACCCAAAAAAAGAAAGAAAGAAAGAAAGAAAGAAAGAAAGAAAGAAAGAAAAGAAAGAAAGGAAGGAAGAAAGAAAGAAAATCTCTAGGAATCTATAAGAAAGTTGCTAGAACTAATAATAATAATTAACAAGTTTATCAGGCCTGGTGGTGCACACCTGTAATCCCAGCACTTGGGAGGCTGAGGCAGGAGGATTGTCATGAGTTTGAGACAACCCTGGGCTACATAGTGAGCTCAAGACCAGCCTAAACTAGTAGTGAGATCCTGCCTCAAAAAACAAAAAACAAAGAAACAAGTTCATAAGATCAAGATTTATATACAAAAATTGTTATACTTCTATATACTTACAATGAAAATTTGGGAATAAACATTTTTTATTTATTTATTTATTTTTGGTACTGAGGATCGAACTCAGGACCTTGTGCTTGTGAGGCAGGTGCCAGAACCACTGAGCTAAATCCCCAGCCCAATAAACATTTTTTAAATGATACCATTTATAATACTATGAAAACATGAAATGCTTTGATATGTCTAGCAAAATGGTTCGTATGCTAAAAACTATAAAATACTGATGAAAGACATCTAAGAAGAACTAAATAAATGAGGAGCTATAACACATTGATGGATTAGAAGACTCATTATTGTTTTTTTCAGTGTTGTTAAAATTCTTATTTTAACTTGACCTCTATACTCGATGAATAACAAGCCCAATCAAAATTTTAGAAGGATATTTTCATAGATATTGACCATTGTGTCTAAATTTTGAGGAAAGCAGAGGAAGTAGAAATACCATAACATTTCAAAAAAAGAAGAAGGGAACAGAACAGGACGTGCAAACTAGCTTTTTCCGGAAAGCTATAGTTATTGAGGCAGTGTGGTATGGAACAGACTGGGTCCAAAGACCGATCCAGATGAATTTGATCAATTACAGGACTTTAACAAGAGTACACATACAATTAGCGGAGGAAGGACAGTGTTTTTAAAAAACGATGCTGGAATAATTATGTGTTGTTGTAGTTTAGATCTAGAATATCCCCTGAAAAGCTCATGTATTCAGAGGGTTTTTGGAAGGTGTTTGGATCTCAGAGGTGCTATACTCATCGGTGGATTAGGCTACTGAAGAACTCAGTGACCTGGAAGAGTGCAGCGCCTTCCCTGGCTCCTCCCTTTGTTGCTTCCTGGCTGCCATATTGTGAGTAGATTTCCTCTTTGCAGGATTTTGCACCACACTGTTTCTGTGTTTGAGCCTGACAACCACCGACTGCAACTTCTGAAACTGAATCAAATAAACTTCTCCTTTAAGTTGTGGCTGTTGAGTTTTTTGGTCCCAGCAATGACAAAATAATTAAGACATAGATCTATATTCAAATAAATAAGTCTTGACCTATATGTTATACCTTACACAAAAATTAGCTATAAACGGATCGATGGAACTGGGGCTGTAGCTTAGTGGTTGAGTGCTTGCCTAGTACATACTGGGCTCTGGGTTTGAGCCCCAGAACTTCAAAAAAATCATTATTTAAATGTAAAACATTGAACTACAAAACTTTTAGGGGAAAATATTGGAGAAAATCTTTATGAAACTCTTGGCGTGGATTAAACAATGAGTTCTGAGGTAGGAACCAAAAACATAATTCATTAAAAAAAAGATACAATGGACTGCATCAAAATTAAACTTTTGCCCCCTGAAAAATAGTTTGAATAAAAAGAAAAACCAAAGGCTAGGACTGTTGGCAAGTCA
This sequence comes from Heterocephalus glaber, assembly GCF_000247695.1. Next base: position 4,827,808 of record NW_004624794.1, on the reverse strand, counting down.
CATATCTGACAAAGTGGGTTTATGTCTAGCATATATAAAGAACTTAAAACTCAACAACAAGAAAGCAACCAGCCCAATTTAAAAATGGGAAAAGTCTTCTAAACCAGGCTCATGCCTGTATTCCCAGCACTTGGGCAACTCAGGCAGGAGGATCGCTGAGAGTTCAAGGGCATCCCGGGCTATATAGTGAAGCCCTGTTTTTGTTTTTCAAAAAATAAGACAAAACCAAAACAAACAAAAAAGAAAAATGGTAAAAGTATTCCAATAGATACTTTACCGAAGAAGTTATATGGATGGCAAATGGGCACATAGAAAGATGCTCAACATCATTAGACATTAGGGAAACACAAGTTAAAACCACAAGACCAGGGCCAGGGATTTAGCTCAGTGGTTCTGGCACCTGCCTCACAAGTGCAAGGTCCTGAGTTCGATCCCCAGTACAAAAAAAAGAAAACAAAAACCCACAAGACTATTACATATCCATCTGAATGGATTTAAACAACAAAATTTAAAAATGTCAATACCAAGTAGGAGTCAGTGTGAAAAGTGGCTGGAATTATCTTCACTAGGAATACAAAATGGTACTAACATTTGAGAAACAGTTTGACAAGTTCTTACAAAAATTAATAAATAGTCATACACTCACCATATGACCCGGGGGATTCTCACTCCTAGATTTTTACTTGAGAAATTAAAAAAAATTTTTTGATCACACAGGAATTTATGAACAGATGCTTATATAGCCATTTTCTTCATAAAAACTAAGAACTGGAAACAATCCAAATGACTTTTAAGTGGTGAATGGATGAACAAAATGGAATAAAAAAGAACTCAGCCACTCAGCCATATAAGGAACAAGTTGCTGGTGGGGCCAACAAGAAGGATCCATCTCAACTACACTGTGCTCCAAGAAAGGTGGCCGCCTCAAATAACTTCAATCTCAGGCATTCTATGATGACAAAACTATGTGTAAGGATGTTGTAAGGGTCACTAGAGGAACAGATTTAATGTAAAGTATGTATGTGTACGTGTAAGGATGTACCAGGTAGGCTTATAATGGCTTCCTACAGAGTCAGGTGTGAGAGAATGCAAAAGGGCCATCTGTGTGCTGGAGAGCTGAAGGATCCAGTCAAAGTTGAAGACCTAGAGCTTGCTGCAGAGTCCCGTATAAGTCCATATGGGGAAGCTGAACTGTCCACACTGGAAGGCTGAAGAGTCTGCACTGGAAGCCTGAAGAAAGACATCCAAAAGCAATGGCTAAGACTGGAGCTCGCTCCTCTGAAGAAGCCCAAGTGAAACTTCCCCCTTCTTTCCCTTTTTCTCCATCCAGGCTACAAGCCTATTTGTTGGTGCCACCCACAGGGTGGGTCCTTCACCTTCGACAAGTCAAATATACTGACACCCGGAACTGGGCTAAACCACTCAGCAAAGTGTTTCTTATTCAAGTTGACATCACAGTTAACTGTCACAGATGTGACATAGTCAGAGACCACTATAGGGAAAAAAGACAAACTCTTTAACCTGTCAGTCACTAAAATCACAATTTATGTTTTGTTCCAAGGCAGACAGGGGTTGAAAAGCAGTTTTTGCTAAAACCTATGACGCTTCACTTGGGCCTACAGATGTTCAATAGTAACTAAGAGTAGAACAGAACTTGACCTTCCTTTTTGTATCCTTTATTACCTTAAAACTTTGGTATAGGCACTATTACTCATTTTTAAAAAGATAGCAAGAAAACAAAGTTTATTAACTCCAGATTTACCTAGTCTATCACATTCCCCTTCAAGAGGACACCAAAATAAGAGCAATTAATTTTCAGGATTCACAGGGATATCTAATTTCCATTCTTCACATCGTTCAGTTCCAGACCCTTCCCCCTTGAAGCAATGCCCAGAAGTCTCCAGCCATTGTCACGAACCAGTAGCCACCTAAGTCCCAGGGAAAGCAGAGGCTCATGTGACTGAGACCCCTTCAGAGACAATCATTTCATGGAAAGGGAGTCACCCCCAAGCCATGAGGATTTCGCCAGAGCTACAAAACCATGACTGAGAGAATGACCACCTGGACCTTGGCCTACTGCAACACCCCATAAAACTGGTCCTGTCGTGTTCATAGACTGGTTGACTCCTCTTCATCAGCGTGAGCCCCTTCTAGCTACCACTCAAACCGGAGTCCGTTCCTTAGCCTCTCTTTACCTTTCAATTAAAGCTTTTGCCTGTAAATTCATGCTGCCACTTTAGTTTTAATTTCTATAATCACTAAAGCAAGGACCTGTGCTAGCTGGTGGCAGAGGGAGAACACATTAGTGGTTACTAGTGCGGTGACTGCAAGGGGTTTGAGGGAGGATGGAAACTGTAGCGTTTTGAATTTACTCTTCTCTTTCAAAGTTCAATATGATCTCTGAAATAAACTGACAAAGGACAGGTAACAGATAGAAGAATACACAAAATGTATGCTTGCTGGCTGAGAAGGGCAAGGCCTTTGTGTAGACCTCAAAGGGTTAGGGGCTGGGCTACTGGAGGCCAGGGAGGTGGCCCTGTCACTCTCTGCAGGTTGAAGGGAGGACAACCCAGCAGCAGGGGTGGCCTTGGTCTGCAGATGATGTTTCCCAGGTAACAGTCCCTGCGCCAGACCTCAATCTCATCTTCCAGTGAGAAGCCCCGCCCTGGGGATGGTAGCCAGGTAGAAAAGCCTCTATCTGCATTTTCTATTTGCTAATATAGAGAGGTGTAGATTTCTTTTTTATAAAGGGACAGCTTTTCAGAGACATTCCCTTATCTACAGGTCTGCAGTTTCTCCGAATAGCCAATTTGAAATATGTCAAAGATATATATTTGGAGTGGGATATTTTATTCTCCCACAAGACTGAGGTTTTTTGTGTTTTGCTATGTAGTTCAGGCTGGCCTTGAAAATGGGTGACTGCTGTCTGGCCTGAAATGTTTCCCACCTAGGGCTGCACAAGACTTTGGTTTCCAGTGAAAAAATGATCCCCAGGGCCAAGAGCAATTCTCCTTTCAAAGTCAGTATTGAGGACCCGCATGGCTCAGCAGCCCAGCTGTCAGAACTGGGCCTCTCAATCTTCCCAGAAACACTGTAATCCAGAGCAGGTACTGCCTATTTGGAGACTGCCCAGGAGTGTCACCTGGCCCCTAGAGCCCAGATCCTGTCAGAACTACAGGCAACAGATCTAGTGAATGGACAGATACTGACCCCTCCCTTCATCCCCTTTCACAGGCTGTGTTACCTTTCTGAGACTGTGACAACATGATTGAGGTAATCATCTTAAAAGGAAGAAAGTTGACTTTGGATCACGGTTTCAGAGGATTCAGTCCATCGTCGTTTGGCCCTGTTGTATTGGCCTGTGGTGGTTGTTAGGCAGGAAGTTGGCCATGAGCATGTGGACAAGGTCCGGGGCCCAGACAAAGTCCAGGCCACAGATGATGGGTTGAAAAAACTAGACAGAAATGGCATAAACAGAACTTTCTTCCCTCTAACGTTGCTCAGAACAGCTCCATCTTCCTGTAAAAGAACAACAACCTTGGGGGAAGAAAATGATATTCCTTGAAGACCCACTGAATCATATAAATGTAGCTTGAGCCTTAATTTGGCACAACTGGCACCTTCATGCTTGAAGATGCATTCTATCACTCTGAAAATCTGCCATTCTGCCATAAACTCTACCTAATGCTGTGTGCCTGCCTACCTGTCTTATCTGAATTCTTCCGTGCTGTCGCCAGTCTCTTGTGGTGTTAGGACCTGGCTTCCTGGCGACCCTGGCTTTGGGCCTGTGGTAGCAAGATCTGTCATGGCAGGATCGCATGCCAGAGGAGGCCTGTTCACCTTATGGGGACCCGGAAGCAAAAACAGAGTCACAGAGGGCCCAGAGTCTCAGGATCTCCATTGTGGGCATGTCCTAGTAACCCAGCTTTCTTCCACTAGGCCCTACAGAAATAGCCCCATTAAACTTAGGATTTTAAAGCTAAGCTACTTCTCCAGTTTCCTACAGGAAGTCATCTGATGCTTTCAGAAAAAACTGCCACTGCCCAGCCCCAGTGCCAAGAGGGTGTCAACAAAACCAGAATTTCAACCTATCTCTAGGCCAAACTTAAGTCCTCAGCCTGGCTAAATCTGCCTATGTAAACACCCTGGCTTTTGTTCCATCCTGCTTATAAGCTGAAGTGCTTCTGTGTGTTCAAGGAGAGAGCATTAGCTAGCAGAGTGTAGTGCGGTACAGGCCTGCAATCCCAGCACTCTGGGAAGCTGAAGGGTCACAAGTTCAAGTCCAGCCTCTGTGATTTAGTGACAATGAGACCTTGTCTCAAGATAAAAAATAAAAAGGGCTGGGGGTGGGGGGTGGTAATTTAGTGCAAAGGCCTTGCGTTTGACCCCCAGGACCACAACAAAGGGAAAGACTAAGTTAGCTGTCTTCCCAATTTGGCTAAATTGTGAATAACCTCATTTTTCCTTTTTATCGTGTGTCTCTTCTTCAGAAGGCCAACAGATAATCTAGTCAGTTGGGACCCTAGGTTCAGGCCTCTCTCACTGGGTCCCTTGTGACACTGAGCCCTAAAGGGGCCACCACCTCCTAACAGCGCCACAGGCTGAGGACCAAGCCTTCAACATGAGCACCTTTCTGGGGTGCTTGACCAAACCTCAGCAAGGCTGGAGGGCTCCCAGGACTCACTGGGAAGCCTGGTGTCCACAGAAGAACTCACACAGAGAACTTCATGTGAACCCATGACGGGGCCTGTCTTAGAATCACTCAAACACCCTTTAATGCATCTGCACGTTTCTGAAACAAAGTTTGCATCTGTCCTCAAAGCCAAATTCAGAATCCACTTCCAAGAAACAGGGGAAAAAAATCTAGTTGCAATATGGTGTTAGTTTTCCCTCCTGCTTCTGTGCGCATTACAATATTTACTCTAAAAAATGACAGATAAAACAACAATACCATTTCATCACATTAAACTGTACTGTTTAAAAATAAAAACAAAGCAGGCTAGGGATTTAGCTCAGTGGTTCTGGCACTTGCTTTGCAAGCACAAGGTCCTGAGTTCGATCCTTGGTACCAAAATAAATAAATAAATAAATAAACCCAAAGCAAAATAGTACCTAAAGACTCATTTTAAAGTCCCTGCCCTCGCCTCTCCTCTTCTTCCCGGTGACAGCCACTTGTATCTCATCCAGCTAATTTGTCTACTGCTTTCCAGGGACTGTAAAAAGCTTGTTCTCAGAATCAGGGAGGATGATGGCTCTCTCAGCTCCTTGAGGCTCAGGACAGTGAATGAAGTTGAGGATTGAATTTGGAACTTTTTTTCTTCTTGTACTGGGGATTGAATCCATGGCCTCCGAATTGAGCTATACCTCTCTCTTCCCCTACTTTTGAAATTTTAAGACAGGGACTCAAGAAGTCACCAAGTTGCCCAGGCTGGGCTCAAGTTTGCAATCCTCCTGCCTCAGCCTCCCAGAGTGCTGAGATTACAGGTGTGCTTCACCGGGCCCTAGCTTGCAGCTCCTTCAAGAGCTGGGCCAAGCTGTGTGGATGAATTGATGGGTGAGAAGGGTCTGGTGCAGACCAAGCACATCACAAGAATGGGCTGCTCTTAAGGCTGCTATGCATTGTGACCAGGCAGTGGTTTTCAATTATCTAGTTCCTGTTTAAGAAGTGGGGCCCTTCTAGCCTGTGTGGTGGTGCATGCCTCTAATCTCCTCAGCCTGAGAGGCTGAGGCAGGAGATTGTAAGTCTGAGGCCAGCTTGGGCAACTTAGCCACTTACTGTGCAAGCCTGTGTCTCAAAATTATGAAAGAAATAAAAAGTGCTGGTGATGTAGCTCCCAAAGTCCCTGGGTTTGATCTCCAGAATAGGAGAGGGGGATACAGAAAAGAAAGAAACAAAGAATAAAAGAATTTTAAAACCTGTTTGGTTTTCATTCTCTGGTGTTAAGACTGCCCTGAATTCCCTTTGCTGTTGCTCTCACCCCCAGCCCCTGCATGAACATCCTGGTCATTTGGACCCCTGGCCATGGTCATTGTCCATCAGAGCTGAGTTTACCCGGTCAAGGGCTGCTTGAGTACCTAGGGTTCAAATGTCCTTACTCAATTTACGTTTTTCCTGAATTTGTCAAGTAATATATAAAACAAAATTTCTCAGTGGGCAATACTGTGTCTAACTAAAACCCAGAATGTACTTATTTCCTTTAGTTTCTTAGTTATGTAGTTACATGTTACCCTGCCCTAAGTTCAGAGGGGAGCCTTCCTTTCAAGACTGTCACATACAGTTGAGAAAGTTGTACACTGCGCAGATGCTCAGCAGAGGGGAGAGGGTGGCAGGGTCCACTTCCTTCTGTCTACTTCCAAGCTGTGCCCTGTCAGCAGCTGCCTTGTGCTGTACTTCTTAATTCTCTGACACACTCCCAAAGCATGTGGCATGGACACTGCTCTGTTGCATGATGGCTTCCTTTCCAACTGGGCCTCCCTGGAGGGCATGAGACCCGGGAACACGGCTGTGGCTCAGTCCCCACCTCACACACCCACAGCAGTGACTGCTTACTATTTCCTTGGCTGTAGCTGAGGCCCTGCTAGGAGTGCAGGTGAGTCAGGAAATGAAAAGACAATCGGACACCAGCAGAGTTGATTCTGCCTGAAGTCTTAGACACGCTCTTTAAGTTCAAAACTGTGTTCTTCATGAGGGCTCTCTCTGGAGCGCTGGTGCCACAGACTCACTAGGGAGGGCTTGCATGTGTCTGCCCTTCATGTGTCTCTTTCTCTTCCAAGTTCTGATGGAGGATGAAATCCCCTTCACTGGGTCAGGGTGACAATCTCAGAAAAAAACCTTACAGTGAATTGACTCAAGATGGAGATACAATAAGAAAGAAGGCAAAAATGTGACTTGATTTTTGAACTAAAATTGTAAAGGTGTTTATTTTATCTTTCATTGAATAAAATGAAAGGATATCTTTGCAACTATCTGAAATTCTTAGAAGAAACAAAGACTGGATCATGCTGGTACAGAGAAGGCATAGAGTTTCAGACAAAACCCATAATTGGTTGATAAGGGATATGGTGTCCCATCTTTCTCTTTATATTTGATTTTTGCTGCTTGGTTATGAGCATCATTTTTACAAAACATTCTACCATTGTGGGGGAAATCTTGAAAATTCTCAGAGATGAATGCTTTTAGTTTCTGTAGTATTTGATCTGTTAATTCATTAAGAATCAAATCATTTTCTTTTGAAACCCATATCCTATCCTAACCTAGCTGGTAACTGGTCTATTACAGTATTCTCTAATTGGTGACTAGTTTGTTTGTTTATTTAGCACTAGTAGGAATTGAATTCAGGGCCTCTCCTCTGAGCCATAGATCCATATTTCTTCTTTTTTCTCTTTTTAAACCTTTTAAAAACATTTTTGAAAAAAAATTTTTTTTTGAGCCAGGGTTTTGCTAAACTGTTAACTTGCCCAGACTCATCTGGGCATGGTGGCACACACTTGTAACCCCAGTACCCTGGGAGGCTGAGGAAGGGACATCGGTTCAATCCCAACCTGGTAATTTAGCTATTTAGTGAGACCCTGTCTCAAAATAAAAACTAAAAAAGGACTGGGGGAAAAAAAAGAAAAAAAGAAACAAAAGGATTGGGGATGTAGTTTAGCATGAAAGCTCTAGATTCAATTCCCAGAATTAAAAAAAAGATCGCTTCAGTTAGGCTCCAACTTGGGATCCTCCTACCTGTCTCCCAGAGTGCTGGGGTTACAGGTGCATTGTAAGTGTTCACCACCATGCCCAGCTGGCAAAAAAACCACATACAGGTCAGGTATGGTGATGCACACCTGTAATTCCAGGTAATGCACACCTGTAAACTGTGGAGGCTGAGGCAGGAGGATTGCCACAAGTTCAAGGCCAACCTAGACTGCATAGTGAGTCCAAGGCCAGCTTGGACTATATAGTGAGACCTAGTCTCAACACACACACAACAACAACAACAACAACAACCCCACACACATAAATGCATTGTTCATTTTTATCAAAATGACATTTCCCACCCCTCCAATTGCCGATGTCAGCTGAATACTCTGAAGGCCCACCCAGACTGCCTATGTGATCTTTTTCCATGACTTTGTTTCTAATTTTCTCCTCCCATGAAAAAAATGCAGTGAATTTCTTGCCTCAAAGCCACCATCTTGGTCCCCAGTCCCCACAGCCTGTCCATCTTCGGGGGAGAGCAAATCAGTTCTCCCAGGCTTGACCTCAGACCTGCAGGTCAGGGTTTGGGGCCCTGTAGAGTGGTATATGAGCATGATCGTCTGAAAGCATTTGCAGCTCTATGTTAACTCCCAGTGACTGCTTACTGAGCACATCCCGTGTGCTCGGTGGTAGATGCAGTGATTTTTAGATAGCTCACTCTAGCCACACGACACCCCAATTAGTTTAGTTCCCAGATGCATCTGATAATTAATCTCATTTCACATATGAGGACAGGGAAGCTCAAAGAATCCAAGGACTTTCCCAGGATGCTCAGTTACCACAGCAGAACTAGACTCCGCTCCAGGGCTGTGTGCATCTGAGCACTCGCTTTTGGCTACTCCTGGGTTCTCTACATCTTTCTAATCCTGCTCTCATCCTTGTTAGTGTAACTTAAATATAACTGGGAGCCTAACTCCCTTGGTCTCTATGTGTGTTGTTCAAAGAAAGATAGAACTGTATCACAAAACAATGAAAACACTGTACCTGTAAACCTATCCTCAGCCTCTTGAGGAAAAGCCACAAGAGAAATACATTCCCAAGGCTTAGCCATCTTTGGGCTCCCTCCTGGGAGACAGTGCCAGCTCTGAGAGGCCTGTTCCTCCTCGGTCTTGTCTCTTAGTCCCTCAACGACTCCCTGGTGATCAGCCAGGGCAGCTGTCCTATTTCTTTTCTTCCTCATATTTTTCCATCTTAGCTGTTTTTGATTGATTTATTGATTGCAGTGCTGGCAACTGAAACCAGAGGCTTCATGCTGAGCTACAGCCCCAGCCCTTTTTAAATTTCTGGGAGAGTCTTACTAAGTCGCCCGGGCTGGGCTCAAACTTGGGATCCTCCTGCCTCAGTCTCCCAAAATGCTGGCGTGCACCACCATGCCCAGTGTCAGCTGTTTTATTATGTGGTTCAGCTTTATCTCACTTGTGTCTTGAGTTTTGTTTTTCCTTCATCTGTTATCCAGACCAGCACAGTTAAGGATAGGCCTGCAGATGATCCAGAAAGCAAAACTCCCTTCCCTGGAAAGCTGAGAGGAGAGCAAGAGAGAGTGGAAGCACCTCAGACAGGTATACTGTTAGTGCCTGCAACCTTGGTGAGATGATTTGAGCTTCCCTGGGACTGAGGACAGCATCTTGCCCCTTGCAGGAGAGAAGAAAGTATCTCAAAGTGAGGTTTCTCTGCACCTTTCCTTCTTGTACCTCTGCTGAAACATCAATTCCCTGGGCACAGGGAGGGCCTCATCCATTTCAGCAGCGAGGCCACCCGTGGGTACCGCCATCTGAGCAGCTACTGTGGAGAGGAGGTGGGCAGCTGGGGCCCTGACAGCTGGGATCAGCAGCCCCCATCTTCGGAAAGCGCAGAGCAGCTCCTCTCCCCGATGCCTGCAGACTTCTATACAGCAATAAGACAACTCTGGGCAAGCTCATCTTGCTTGAGCTCTGGGAGTAATCATCTAATCACATTCAGGCTGATTTGAGGCACTTATCTGGACCCAACGCCTCCCCACACCCCAGGATCAGCTGTATGAGGCAGCAGCCAGGCCCCATCAAGTCGCATTGCTTAATTAAAAGCACCCCCCCCCCCACACACACACAGAGAAATGGATTGTTCATTTTATCAAAATGAAACATATCTTTACTTTTTATTTTTTTAAATTTTTGCCTTCCTGTAAAACCTCCAGCCGTACAAAGGGTAAGGAACCCCCCAGGGTGTCTGCAGAGGCAGCTGAGACTGACAGCTGGGTGCTGTGCTGACTGTCTGGCCTCTTTGGGTGGGGTTGGGCTGATATGGAAAAACCATCCTTCAGGGGCGATCCTCTGAGTCTGAGAACAGAAGCTTAGCGGGGAGGAAGTGGAGGAGTCCCTCACCCCCCCCCACCCCCCCAGGTTTTAGCGTGTTGCTCTGGGCTGCGACAGACCCTTCAAAATGCTACCACCCTACTGGGGCCTTAAGTCTCCTGCCTGCTCCTGCCTGCCCCAGCCCACCCTTAGTGTCTCCTGGCAGGTCCACGGGGCGGCCCCTCGTGCCTCTCCTGCTGTGCAGGGGCAGCTTGAGCCTTACAAAGGTTCATTCTGATCTCTGGGAGAACCTAGAGGGCCCAGGGGCCCAGGCATGGAAGTCCTGCCCTTCTTCCCAGGGTGACTCTGGGCCCCTCTCTTTTTTCCTTGGGCCCATTTTCCCTAGCTGAACAAGGAAGACAAGTTCTACTTGCCTCATGAGGTGATGAAGGGGTCGGGGTGGACACGGAACTGCACACGGAACTGTGGGTGCCAGGCTTCTCTCTCTGTGGGGCAGAGGAAGACACGTGGGTGCTGGGCCTCTGAATGGAAAGCAGTGCTGAGAGCGCATGCGCTGAGGCCATTCTAAAATGATTCATGTGCTTTGGGGTTTGCCCGTGGTGCCTGCTTCAGAACTCCTTCCTTACGGGAATCGGTAGAGACCAGAATTCCTCCTCCCACGCAGGTGATAGAAACTCTGATCTTCCCCTGCCTTTCTGACTAGAGGTCCATAAAGAGATTCTCTGACCCACCCTTGTCTGATAGTAAGTCATAAGACCTTCTTCATTCCACAGGGGTCCCCATCCCTTACCCTGCAGGGAGGAAGCTGCAGAGAAAGGCCCAGCAGGCTGCTGGGCAAGCAGGCCTTGCTGGATTCCCCACCCTTGGTATTCGAAGTAGATCACGTCCTTTGTGTCCAGTGCATACACACCTGCAGCCCAGGTGAGGACCGGCCTCGTTTTCTGCTGGGCCTAGCTTGTCAGGGTTCCCTGCACTGGAGTCTGGGTCTTGATCCCTGCAAAGGAGGCATTTTCCCTCTAGGGCTCTGCAGGGACCAGGAGAACATTCTGGAGGGATTCAGGCCACCTTCAGGCCCATTTCTTCCGGGTTCAAGATCACATAGCTAACTCTCAGCTGCACTGGGGAATAAGAGAGGGTAGAGAAGTACAGGGTGACGTAGCTACTCCCTGAGGATCTGGAGCAGGTATGGTTACTGGGACTAACTCTGAATTTAGGGATCCTTCAGCCACACCCACACAGTGCAAGCTCACTTGGGCTTTCCAGGTTCCAGAAGAGACTTTACAGTCAATACATGGTTTTGTACTTATTCTTAAAGTGTCCCTGGGAGGCTGAAGCAGGAGGATTGCAAGTGAATATATTCACGAAGCACATTAAGAAGCAGAGCCTCTTGAGCAGCCCAGAGGGCCTGCTTCAGGCATCTCTGCAGCTTGGTGTCCCTAGGGATAACCACACCCTGCCTCCCATTACCATCCTGAGCTTAGTTCTGTTGGTCTTTGGATTTCATATCAGTGGAATCAGAAATTATGCATTTTTTGTTTCTTCTTTTTCTCAATGGTAAGGTTGTTGGATGTGGCAATAGTTTGTTATTTTCATTGACATGTAGATTGGCATCATGTATGAACATTCTACCCTTTGTTTGTCCACTTGTTCTGGCTGAACATCTGAGTAGCTTACAGTTGGGGATGTTATTGTTAGTTCTCTAGCACTTGTCTTTGGGTGAAAACTTGGGCCATGTCTGAGGAGGGGTAAACATCTGAGAGTGGAGCTGTGGGTCAGAGAGAAGGCATTTTTCAGCTTTTTTAGAGAGAGTTTCCAAAGTGATTGAACCAATTTGCCTATCCACAAACAATGTAGGCGGGTTCTAGTTGCTCCAAATTCCTGCTATTCCTTGACATTATTTGTCCTCTTCCATTGATTGATTGATTGATTGGGTTTATGAGACAGGGTCTTGCTATGTAGTTCAGGCTGACCTTGAACTTGCTATGGACCTCAGGCTGGCCTTGAACTCATGGCAATCCTCCTGCCTCAGCCTCCTGAGTGCTGGCATTACAGGTGTGAGCCACCACATCTGGCTTCCCCTTCCTTTTAGCCATTTTTGTGGGTTTATAATAATAAAGTATTATGCTTTTAATTACAATTTCTTCAATGACCAACTGGGTTGAGCTCCTATTCATATATTTACTAGCCATTTGGATCTTTTGTTCATTTTTCTATTGACTTGTCTGCTTTTCCCTCATGGATTTGTAGGAATTTGAAAAATACATTGTAGGTATGAATTTATTGTTGCATATATATATATAATCTTGCCTTAATCTCCTTGGCTTTTCTCTAACTTAAGGCAGTTTTAGTTTTAGTTTGTTTTTATTTTAATAAGATATAGGACCTCACTGGGTTGCCCAGACTGGCCTTGAATCCTCCTACCTTGGCCTCTTGAGTAGCCAGGACTCCAGGTATTCACCATCGTGCCCCGCAAGGCAGTGTTTTCATGAATAGACGTTCTTAATTTTAATATTGGGAAGTAAAGTCAGATTAGAAATACACAGCGAGCTTTTTGTCTGCTACATGGGTCTTTTATTTCCCACATCACAATTGTGCCTCAGCCCAGTTCTGCAGGTGTGTCTCACTTTAGAAATGAGGGCTTTGTAGAAATTACATGTAATATAAACTTCTTCAACTCAAGGTATATTTTCCCATAGGCTTTGATTAGGGATGAGACTTCTAGAAATAGTTGTGTTCCTGTGATAAGGTGAAATCACCGAGAGAAGAAGGTGGCAAACCCTTCCCTGACAAGTCCTGACTAGGCAGGAACGACTGTGGCTTATATTTGGGGTACAAACTGGAGATAACTTGTTCACAGAACTGAAAAGAAAACGGAGTTCTCTGTCCTTACAATCCTGATTGCCTAAGACCTCGCCTCCTGGGATTGCAATTTCTGTAGAAGGGCCGAGCCCACACATTGTCCCTTCTTCTCATCTCTGTCGTCACTCAGGAAAAAGAGCCAAGTGGCCAAAATCAGCCCTCGAAAGATTGCAATCAAAAGCAGAGATCTTTCACCACTTCACAAAGAGGCAGCTTTTCCTGGAAAATTTAACGGTCATTCATTAGCATCTGCAGAAAAACACTGCAGGAGAGAGACTCCACGGAGGCTGTGGTCCCAGAAGGGAAGCACTTGATCGAGGGCCACCTTGGGCACTCAAGGGGTCCCAACAGGGGCCCCGGAGAGTGGCCATCAGCAAAGGCAGGCAGCTGGAGGGGCTCTCATGTGGTGGCTCAGCTTTTCTTGTCTGAGAAGTTGGCAGGGCCTGGCAGTGGCCTAGAGTTAATTACCCTGCTGAGTTTGTGGAGGTTCGTGCATGTGTGAGTTGGGAGGGACAGTGGCTTCAAGTCAGAGAATTGGGGTTCAATCCCTGCTGTTCCTTCTTGCCAGCTGAAGACAGGTTTCTGAGACTCATGGATGAACTTGAATGTTGGTAATTGCTATATGCGAAGGGGTTACACTACAATATTGTGATAGTTAACTGTGTCAACTTGAGTAAGAAACACCCAACTAAATTGGATAGGCGTAGTTCTGAGTGTGGCTGAGAGGATTTATCGAAGACGAAGACATACCCTAGGGTGGCTTGTTGCCTGAATGTTATAAAGGGGAAGTGAAGAAGGAAGGCTCGGTTCGGTTTCTTCCAAGGAGCTCTAGTCTTTGCCTTCACAAAGCCAGCGTTGGCTCCTGGCTTCCAGTGCAGACTCTTTAGTCTCTGGCACAGACCCTTTGGGCTCCTGATGCAAACCTGAACCAAGCTTCAGACCTTCCACTGGATCATCTGTTGGATCTCCAGTATGCAGACAGCCCTTCTGCTGTCTTCCACACCTGACTCTGTGGGCGGCCACTGTAAGCCAATCTTGTAAATTCTTATATATTTGTATATCTTATATTAAATCTGTTTCTCCAGTAAGTGTTGCAAGTACCCAGCAGTGGCTTGATCGATGTTAACTCCGTAGGAGGCATGCTCAGTGCCTGGCCCACATCCTGCAAGTTGAAGTCCAACAGCCAGTCTCTGCATCTGACTCCCTAAGGGCATCTTCCAAAGCTCTAGGACATACCTGTGTCCACCTGCGTGGCCATCCAGAAGTGCCAGCAGATTGGCACCTCCTGGGGCAGGCTTAGCGGCTGGGCACGTCCTCCGCTCTCGCCCTTCTGGTGGGGCCCCTGAGCTGGGTGTGTGATGCAGTATCCTGAGAACCCCCAGGGATAAACTGCTCCATAGCAGTGTCTTTGCTGGCAGCCTTCCTTTTTCTCTCACTCCCCCTCTCCATTGCCAGTGCTTGTCTGTAATTCCAAAATAAATAACTCGAATTAAAATTCTTGCCTCAGGGTGTTTTCTTTGGCCAGGCCAACTAAGGCAGTTATTTCTCCCCCAGTCTTATCTCTCAACTTGTAGCTACTGGATTGGCAAAGACTTAGTGTAATAGTCCTATTGTCATCCTCAACTACGGTCTTCTCCTGAAATTTAAGTACCTCAGAGCTGTACAGATATCTCCCTCTACCATTTTTCCCTGCCCAGAATCCTTTCTCCCTGCGGGCAGAGGTACCTGTTATTTTTTTTTTTTTTGAGGAAATACATCTTTCTTGTCATTCCTCTGACTGAGAACTGGTCTTTGTCCTGGCCTTAGAGACAGACATGTGGTCTGAATCTGGCCGGTTAGAGCACCTTTTCCCCAGTTCCAGATGGTTCAGGGTCCTGCATGTGCTCTACCTTAGCCAGAGAAGGAAGACCTGCCTCAGGCCCTTTGCTGGTGCTGTTGGGAAAGAGATACCCTTTACCGTGGGCTATTGAGCTGGTCAAGTGGGAACCAAATGCTTCCCAGGAGTGATTGGCAAGATGGACCCCAGTGGAGAATAAAGGCTAACATGGAAGGATGTACAGTGATTGAGATGGAGAAAGACAGATTCCTGAAGACATCTTTGAGCCCCTGCATCCAGCTACATGTGAAGTTACAATTGCTGCCATCCTTTTCTTTTATCTAAACCCACATATCCCCCATTCATTTTTTTTAAAGCACAGGTCAATTTTGAGTTTCTTTTCTACACTTGCAGCTGACTAATACATAGTTCAATCACGCTTAGCTTTCTGATCAGGAGGGGATGTGTGATTTGGTTGAGACTGTGCCTTTCTGGGGTGTAGATTCTTCCTTGGTAAACTTGGTGGCAAACTACAACCTTCAAAGGTTGCTTGAAGAAGAAATGTGTCCACACCCTTTATCAGTTAGTATTTTTCAGCCGCAAGTAGCAGGAATTCTGAATCAAATTGGCTTAAACAAGACAGAACTTTATTTCATAAAACAGGAAGCTGAAAAACAGAGGTTTCAGGGTTAGTGACATAGTGGCCTGACCGTGAATCGAAGAGTCCCGCTTCTCTCTGTGCATTGGGTCATCTTTGAGTGGTGGGTTCCCTCAGATTGGCTTCAGGTCTCCGGGTAGGGGCTGAATTCCTGGCTTCTCATCTGGACATGCATGGTCTGGAGGAAGACAATAGATTTGTAGGTTCTTGTTCTGTGCTTCATTCTTAGAAGCAAAAAATTTTCCCCTTGGCTCCTAGTAGAATTTTGTTAGAGGTCAGGATAAACTAGGTTATTCAGCAGTAACAAAATTTCCTAAAGCATCAATGACTTAAAACAGCAAAGGTCAGGGCCTGAGAATGTAGCTCAGTGGGGCTGCATCTGCCTGGCAAGCGCAAGGTCCTGAGTTCAGTTATGGTAATGAAAAAAAAAAACCCCAGCAGAGGTCATTTTGTACTCATGCTACAGGCCACAGAAGGTCAGTGAATGGGCTGTCTCATGGAAGGACCTCAGGGGCCCAGCCTGAAGGAGTAGCACCATCTGAGGGAAGAGAGTTCTGGAAGGTCTCACACCAGCAGGTAAATGCTCTGGCTCCTGCTCATGACTCATAGACCAGCGTTGTTTTTTGGCCCCACTTAACCACAAAGAGACAGGAAATAAAATTTTTCTCTACAGGAAATAGAGAGGACTGGAAACATTGGACAAACAGTGCTAACAATTACAACTGCCCCTCATTGGCCAGGATAGGGTCTCATGCTCCTTTCTAAACCAATCCCTGATGAGGAGTTGGAGTTGCCAATGCAATCTCAGAGCCCCTGTTTGGAGGGGACATGGTGCTGGGCAGTCATCACAAGGTGCTCCTCACCTGCACTTCAAGGATGTTCCTACTGGATCAGGGAAGATGGCTTTTGCCCAGGCTCTGTCTGTGGCCCCATGGGGTGAATCTAGACCAGGTTTTCTACTAGGACAGAGATTCTCCAAACTGAACTTTGGTGATTGGCTGAAGCAGATCCCCCGACAGAGCCCGGGGACCTTGGGAGTCCTTGAAGGGAGGGGGTGGACGGCTGGTCCGGGTACTGGAGTGGCACTGTCCCATGTGTTACTCCTGGGCTCATGGGTGATTTCAGAGCGAGCAGCTCATGGACTGTTTGTGTAGGGTTCTAGCAGAGAAGCAGAGCCACTAGGGGAATAGATACAGGGTTTATCACAGGGATTTGATTCACCCCTCATTCCAGTTCAATAGTCTATAGCAGTGTTGGCAAACCTGTTAGAGATTTCAGTGATACAAACAGCCTGCTGTGGCATGTGTGCCATAGGTTTGCCACCACTGGATGGGAAGCAATTGCTTCTCTGTCTGGAGCTGGAACCTGGAGGCTGCAGAGAGGGTTGAAGGAGGAAAGATAGATGTGAAGTGGGGCAAACAAGGACAGAGTGAACCTCGAGGCCAGCCTTTTGCTGTCTCCCAGCTTCCATTTCACCCAGAGGCATGCCTTTGGGAGATGCTGGCAGCTTCTCCACTACCCAGGAGGACTGGGAAAAGGGGCTGGGTAGTTGGAGAGGCTATGGGCCTGGCTATTGCCTGTGCCAACCTCTGAGCTCAGATCCATCCCAAAGTGAGCTCTCAGCCCTCATTGCCCTGCAGGGACCCTCCAGAGCACAAAGAAGTCTGCTGCCTCACTTCTGCCTTCCACAGTGCCCCTTGTGGCCCAAGTAGTCCTTCCTGGGCCTGTACAGGTCAGGGGATGCTGGGAGACAGTTCCAGCTCACACGGGTTGGCTGGATACCTCTGCAGGGACTCTTGGTTAGTTATACCTTTTTCTTCCTTCAAGAGCTTGGCAATGGACATTTATTACTGATTATTATTTTTGTCACCCAGCATCCCTCCTTCCTTCATTTTCCTTCTTTTCTTTTCTCCTTTCTTCTTCTTCTTTCTCTTCCTCTCCTTCTCCTCCTTCTCCTTCTCCTTCCTCTCTCTCTCTCTCTCTCTCTCTCTCTCTCTCTCTCTCTCTCTCTCTCTCTCTCTCTCTCTCTCTCTCTCTCTCTCTCTCTCTCTCTCTCTTCCTCTCCTCTCCTCTCCTCTCCTCTCTTTCTTGGCAGTACTGGAAATCAAACTCAGGATCTTTGCACTGAGCGACATCCCCAGTCCTTTGAGACAGGATCTAGCTCTGGCCTTGTGATCCATAAGGACATATTATCACGTCCAGCACCTTGATTTCCTTTGGAGGGATAACTGCTTTCCTGGCAATCTATCCAAAGACTGTCAGGACAGAGCATGTGACCCAGCCAGACCTGATGTATTAGTACCTTGGGTACCCCAGGCACAGCACAGCGATGAGGACCTGATCCAAATGGTCAAATTGGAGCAAAGGAATGCTGAGACTGGAGGAGTGGATACCAGGAAAAAACAAAAAACAAATCAAAGCAGAAACACTTATTTCTTTCCAGCTGGAATGAAGGAATGTGAAGCTTGTACAAACATCTTCAAACTGTGAAGGAGGTGCTTGTTTGAACAAAGAGGCAACTCAGAGCAACGCTATGACAAGATGGAGGTGGTTCTGAGGGGGTTTCATGCTCTGGATCAAACCCATGCGCCTCGGGGTCTAGAGACCTCCATCTTTACCCATAACTGAAGCAAAACTAGAGAAAATAATTGACCTGACACAGGCACGATTCACTTGATATATTTTTTTTTGGTACAGGGGATCGAACTCAGGACCTTGTGCTTTCGGGGCAGGCAAGTGGAACCACTGGGCTAAATTCCCGCCCCTCACTTTGATATTTTATTTTTCAATCTATTCTATTTCTTTTAAAATATTTTGATATTTATTTATTAATTTTGGTTTTTCAGACAGGGTCTCACTATGTAGCCCACTCTGGCCTGGTTTTTTAAAAAGTGTTCATCACCACCTGCTATCAGGCCCAGCGAAGTTGCTATGTGTAGCTTGGAAACATTAGCCCAAAGCACTGCCTCTGTGAGACGGGGAGCATGTGTGCGGTGGTCAAGGGAGCCCTCTCCAAATTACAGTCCTGCTCCAGAGATGGCCTTGCAATGGCCCACAGAGGCTTGGGCACCCAGCTGTGGGAATTATTTGCTGATTCACTTATTCATTCTCTGAGCACCTTGTCCAGCCAACCTTCATGTTGAGCCCTGGGACTCGGGTGAATTTCTCAGAATTCAAGGTTGAGGAGGCAGATAAATATCTGTAACCCAGTACTTTAAGGTCACGACAAATCCACATCCCTGGTCCTAGGCTCTGGCTGGAAGGGTGCCTGGCCCAGCCTGTGGCCCTGTGTGTGGTTGTGGTCAACCTCAGAGACCTGGGTGACGAACCTGAGATGGTGAGACATGACTGTTTCCAAAGCCCAGGTTTCTCCAGCCGTCCTCGGAAGCCATATACTATCCATTTGACCACAGAAAGAGCCCAAACAGAGCACCTACTCTGTGCAGAGTCCTCTTTACTTCTACAATGTAGACTCCCAGAGGCAGGTGATTGCCCAAGGCCATGTTGATTAAAAGCAGAGTTACCAGGACCTGACCCCTAAGGTTTCTAGTTTAGGCTTAGATGGTGGTGAAGTCTGGGCTTTGGCCCTGTTTTGAAAACTCCACAGCTGATTCTACCATGCAATCAGGATTAAACAGCACTTTGCCTAGTGTACTTTCTTTCCAAGCAAGGCCAGCCCCATACCTTTCTGCAGTTGGCACCTGTGAGTGGGAAGGACAGGCTTGGGCAGCTGCTGTGAGGCATGGGAATGCACTGGCTGTGGAGAGTCCTCTTTGTTCCCCAGGACTGGGAGAGGGGACTGACTTAGTCAGAATGGCTGGAAGATGGGGGTTGTCTTTCCCTAGAAGATGGGGTTATCTTCTTTCTGAGGGGCTGACAGGAACCAGGCTGCTCTGCACTGAATACATGTGTTGCCTTGATGTTGATCTACTGAAACCTAATCCTCAGTGTGGTGTGCGTCTGCCGGGCATGGCAGCACATGCCCCTAATCCCAGAACTCAGAGGCTGAGGCAGACAGATTGCAAATTGGAGCCCAGCCTGGGCAACTCAGTGATTTATCAAGACCCTGTCTCAAAAAAAAGGGAGAGGAGCTGCTGCTGGGGACACAGCTCAGTGTGAAGGCCCTGGTTTCAATCTCCAGTATGGCAAAAAGGAAAAAAAAAAAAGAGGTGGGATCTTGGGAGGTGATTAGGGTATAAGGGTGGAGCTCTCATGAGTGGGACTGGTGACCCGCAAAGGCCCCAGAAAGGTCCCTCACCCCTCTGCCATTGGAGAACACAGTGCAAAGACAGCTGGCTGTGAAGAACGGCCCTCACCAGACACCAGACCTGCAAACACTTTGATGTTTATGTGTGGTGGTGGTGGGGATACTAGAGACTGAACTAAGGTCCTTCTCACTGAGCTACATTGCCAGCCCTTTTATTTTTATTTTGAGACAAGTTCTCACTAAATTGCCCAGGCGGGGCTCAAATGTGCAAGCCTCCTGCCTCGGCCTTCCGGACTGCTGAGATTATAGGTGTGGGCCACACCCGGGCGGCTCCTGGATCTTGGACTTCCCAGTGCCTAAGAATGTGAGAAATTGCTGTTATTTATAAGGTACCCAGTTGGTGGTATTTTTGTTACAACAGTTTAATGCGTGAAGGTAGAGGTGGGATGCAGCAGACCACCGGTTCAGATACCCAGGGGCCAGGCCTGAGCTACTGGGACTGGGGTAGGGTGACCAGCTTCCCTGGCTTGCCTGGAACTGGGATAAAACCAGGCAAGTAAGTCACTGGCAGACCTGGTCAAGTTGATCCCTTTCCTTGGAGCCAAAGGACAAGAAGGAGCTGGCATGAGGCAGGGCTGGAGGGGGCAGGGGCTGCTCATGCAGGCCTTGTCCTGTGTGTGCCAGGGAGTAGGAGCAGCAGTCTCCCCTCCAGGCAGGCCTAGGGATGTCACCATTTGGGTTTGGGGAAGCAAAAGGAAAGAGCGTGTATGGTGGTTCCTCTGCCATCTGATTCGGTGCTCAGCCTGAGCTGCCCTACTTCTGGGAGCCCATGACCCCTTCCATCTTTATTATTTAGGGCCATGACTTACCTTTTACTCAACAAAGCCAGAATGGGGCTGCTACCATAAAGTCCCTGGAATGAGGCCCAGGCGGCTTGGCAGGGCCTCCTCAGAGAAACATAAGCCTCTGTGAGCGGACCATAACTATCATTTACATTAATTAGGCAGCCAGATAATAGGGTGTTCAATAGTTATTGCAGTCTTTAAATTTTGCAGCAAACGTTGCCGAGGAGCCAGAAGCTGGCAGGGGTTTATGCCTTGCAAAAAATAGTCTTGTTCTCCTGGTAATAGGGCTTTAAATTCAGGGGGAAATGTAGCCTTCCTCAAGCTCTGGAAGGATGGCTGATCTGGGGACAGGGGCCCAGTCATGCGATCTACTCCCTGGCTGCCTGATCCTGGGTGGATTAATCTAGTCCTTGGGCAGCAAATGGGCCATGTGTGCTGACTCTTTAGGGTTAGTTCGAGGTTCCACCAGGAGTTTGGGCGTGGAGGGGACTGTTTTGAAGAGCACCCAGTCCTGTATGTTTGGAGGGTGATGCGGTAGACATGGAGCAATCTGAGTTTTCAGGTGATACTGTAGGTGGGAATTTTGTTCCTTATGCTTCATTTAGGATGCTTATTTTACAGAGGACACTGAGGCACTGGCAGGTGGTGGCTTGCCTAGTGTCACAAAGTCAATCTAGGCAAGGACCCAGCCCTCCAGAGCCCTGGAGCCAGCTTGGCCATCTCCTTCCTCATTTCCGGCTGGCCAAGGGCTCCTTCTCCCCCCCCCCCCGCCCTGCCCATTCCTCTTCTAAGACCTTGGCTGCAGCTTTGCACCTGACTATGGCCTGCTGATCTTGACTCCCAGCCCCTCATTTACCAGCTTGAATAGCTGGCACCAACCCCTTCCCCCCAGTGGGCTGCTGTCTCTCAGGGCACTTGGTGGTGACTACATGGAGTCTCAAGGGGACAGGGTCTGTGTCCCTAAGGCCTTATTTATGGATGCTATATGCAATCACAAAACTGTGTATTTCTAATACCAATGCTGGTCCAGGCTACTGATGTCCCTCACAGGCCAGGGCCTCCTGAGGGTCGCCTGGCCCTTGCTCTGGTCCTGCTGGCTCACCCCTCCATCCTGCCCTGGCTTCCTGCTGCCCTGCCCAGGGCCTGAAGCCCCCAGCTGCATCTCAGGGACTCTCCCCTCCCAGCTCCTTTGCAGCAGGCTCCTCTGCCTGCTGTCTCCAGCTCTCTCTAGCTTCGTCCTGAGGTCAGGTCCCAGGAGAAGCTTGCTCACTTCCAGACCTGCCAAGGCCTTTGACATAGGCATGGTCTCCTCCCTATCCCACTCCCCATCCATATCCCCTGTCACCACCACTCACTGTCATACTTATTAAACTAGAGGCCTCATATGGGTGGAGACCAGCAGATCTAAGGCAGCCACATCATAATGACTGAAGTATTGCTGGGTTTTTGGTCCCCATGGGTCCAGGGCAGAGAAAGGGCCAATACTTTGAGAGATGGGGGCAGATAATAAAATTGTGAATTTGGTGACACAGTGCAGTTGTAGGACTCCAGGTTTCCTTGTTTTAACTGTGTAATTCTTAGCCAAGGGCCATTAGAACCAAGATTAAGAAGCAAGATTGCTGGGGAGATGCTTAAGTGAGTTTAGATGCCTATTAAGCATCCATATAACAGACTTAACGGTTCTCCCACAAATAACATTTTTAATTGAAGTATAACACACACCGAGAGAAAGACACATATCTTGAGTTTATAGTTCTCTGTGTGTTCAGCCAGCAATTGCTCTGAGTTTTTGGCCCTCAGGACAGGGTTGCATCTTGCCTAGGGCCAGTGCCGAGGGCCAGGCTTCAGGCTCCACTTGCAAGCAGGAAGGACACTGCAGAGACAGAGCCCCGGGGTAGAGCTCACAGGGCTGGGGCTTATCACTTTGAACGCAGCTGGTGGGGTCTGTTTGGGCACTGGGGTGCTGCAAATGTTGGGCCACCTCCGATTGGTGCATGCTGTGAATTGCCAGTGTGCATGCTCCCACCACAGTGGGTTCAGGCTGCCTGTGTGAGTGTGGAATTGGGCAGAGACTGGGGTTCACATGAGCTGGTGTGAGCTCCTGTAGCGCCCCACAGCTCAGGGCCTGTGTGCTTGTGAAACGTATTAGAATCACACACTTTTGGGAGACAAGGCCTCCTACTGATGCTTTCTATCTACTCTCACTGCAAGGCAAACTTCCGCAGAATGCAGGGCAGGGCCGGGCCATTGGCAGCACTCTCTGCAACCTCCTTCCTCTCTCCCGCCCTCTCTTTTGGCAGAGGGTACAGTTTAATTTGTGTAGAAGAGAGGTGTCTCTAATAAATGGTACACCCCTTTCTTCACATCTTCTGTTGGTGGAACTGAGGGACAAGTGTAAGCTGAGCCTTGAACTTGGGTTTTCTGACTCTTGATGTCCCCACCTGCATTCTGGGATTTAATGGGTGAAACTGAAAAGAGTAGAGAAGCACTGGTCCCATAACACACTGCTGTTTATGGAGTGTAGCCACATGGGTCTGAGCAGCAGGAGGGCCAGCATCTGATGACTTAGGGCTCTTGGATCCTGGGGACTCTTGCTTGCTGGGGGGCCTGCCAGCGTGGAAGGGCGGGGTAGCATGGTGACCTCAGGCTAGTGTGCTCTCTGTGAGGAAAAGTCACAGGGGCTCTGTCTGGGCCAGACTGGAGGTCACACTGGCTGTCTTCACAGTTGGTATGTGCAACAACCCTTATTGTCGTTAGTGCCACACCTTTGGCTCACTTTTTGAGGGGAGGTAGACAAAACTTTACTGAGCACTTATTATACACAGAGGACTGTTCTGTATCATACAGGGGTTACAATAGTTACAATGACAACAAGACAGGCAACATCTCTCTGTTCCTGGGGATCACATTCTAGTGAAAGAAAGAGACTATAAATGAGTAGATAAGATTATGTTACATATGAGAAGGGACAGAGGATATATGATGGGTAACATGATAGAGACTGGAGGGGAAAGAGCGGCTTTTTTGGGAGGGAGACTTCTGGCTGTAGAGAGCTGGGTGCAGAGGAGGCTGCCTTGAGATTGAAGGTCCAGGAGAAGAAAGTCTCGAAAAGAAGGAAAGGTGATGCAGCTGCACAGAGTGGAGCGGCGGCACAGAAAAGGGCTGGGGCAGGACTTGGGGGAGGTGGGCTGAGACTGGCTGGAGGAGTAGGCAGAGTGTGAGGGTCAGGAGCAGGATTTAACCTAAGTGAGTAGGAAGTTGCATGTGGGTTTTAAGCAGAGGATGGCACAATCTGAATCAGGGTGGCTGAGCTGGAAACAGGGAGACCGATGGGGGATGTGGCCGGGACTGGGGTGATAGTAGGGGTGGACGAGGGCTGCAGCAGGGGAACTGGGAGAAGGGCTGGGCTTCATGCAAGATTGGACAGGGGGTGCCATTGCAAGAAAGGTATTAAGGATGACTCCTCAGATCCTCAAGTTACAGAGCCATTGACTGAGGGGGCGAGTGGATTTGCAGTGCAAAGTCAAGAACTCCAAATGCATCCTATCAGGTCAGGATAGCTATTAGATACCCGGGTAGAGATATCAAGGGGAAAGTTTATGCATTCTCTTTATGCATATTGTTTAAGTACCCATCACAGGTCAGATATGCTTCTAAATAACTGAGGAGAATACAGCAGCTATCAAAACAAAATCATTGTCCTTAAGGAGCATATATTCCAATTGGGTGGAGGAAGACAATAAACAGAGATACACATTGGGTTCTGGTCCACAGTATGATTTTGAGATCGGAAGTATATCTGGAGTCGTGGAATCCACTGCTGTGGAACAGAAGTCCAAAGATGATGCTCAGGGGTGTCCCCACATGTAGAGTTTGGAAGAGGAGGGTCCATTGCAGGACACTAGGAGAGGTCAGGGAAGTGGGAGAGTCAGAAGCATGGGGATACAGAGATGTTTCAGGAGGGAGGAATGGCTAACTGTGTCAATGAGAGAGGTCAGATGAGAAAAAAATGGAAACTGACTCTGGAAAAATGCATCATTTGAGTGAGAACCGTTCAGTGAGGCACGGAAGCAGAGTGATGTAGTAATGTTCCATTTCATCCTGTCTCACCCCACTCTGCTCACCCGCCCTTCCCAATCCCACCCTATCCTCATTTGTTCTGTCTCACCTGACCTACGGTAACACACCTTGATCCGTGATCCGTAAATCTAGGGGTGAGTTCCTATGTCCTCCTTTATCTTCCTCTCACCACCCGTTTCTCACTCAGCTCAGTGTGATGGGCCAGGAGAGAAAAGCTTTTCTGTACAGGTTGTATGGAGGGGCAGGTCTTTCTCCTGAGAGGTGCTTCCTACGGCCAGAGTATCATCTTCTTTGGGCAAAGCTAACAGGGACGTAGAATGGTGGACCCCACTCGAGGCCTATCCCCTGGGGATGCCCCGGGGACGGCAGCTCTGACACTTCTCCGCGTGCAGCCCTTCTCTGTGCCTGTCTGCTTAGCAGTGCTCGTCCTTCACAGCTCAAGAAAAATTACCAAGAATGTTATTGACTCTAATTTCAATTTGTCTAGCACTCTTGTTAATGATGTCTATTTAAGACATCCATTAAAGGCCCATGAGGTTAATTAAATGGATAATTCCAATACGGTTCTATTAGAACCCCCTCTATTAAATTAATATTATAGACATTTAACAGATGTCTTAATGAGGCATTATAGCTAAGAAATGCAAACTAAATTAATGCTAAAGCCATTGTCCAGAAAGAAAGCTTTTTACCATAATTTATGGCTTTGGAAAAATGTTCATGTTTACTTTTCAGAACCTGAGAGATCAGTCACTTGGTGACCTTTTCCAGCATCCAGAAAATACTGGCCCAAGAATCCCAAATCTTAAATTACAATCCAGACGTCAGAGCTGGGAGAGATGTTGGATATTATCTCTGGTCTACTGTCCTCAAATACTAGTGACTGAGGAAACAGCTGGGATCTTACATAAACACACAGCTTTCTGGGTTCTGCCCTGGTGTCTGACTCAGCAGGCCTGAGTTGCAGGCCAGGATCAGGCTGTTTTGGACATGTAGCCTGCTGATTCTGATGTGGAAGCTCCTCAGCTATCTCCCATGGAGATGAGACTGGCAGCACATCCCTTTCCCACCTCTTCTCCTACCTGGCCCTTAGTCATTTGGGCAGACCCTCACAAACCATCCTCTGACTTCCTGGGTCCTCCATGATGACTCTATAGGCTCCTGCCCTATACCTGGGTGACTACGTTCTTCATATCCCCCCAGTTTCCTAGATCTGGAGCCACTTCCTCCCAAGGGGCCTCCTCTGCTAGCCCTTCCCACTTGCTTATACATCTCCTCCCTCAACCAGATTGCCCAGTGGCCCCAATGGGCAGGAGAAGGAGGTTGAGTTCAGCTGTTTGTAAAGATCAAAAGGAACCTAAGCAATCCTGGACCTAGGTTCCTATATAAGCAAGTCATGAAATCCCGTGGAAATGGTGGCTAAGCATTGGGTTGGCTGAACTGGCTAGTGGTCCAAGCACCCCAAATGTTGGGCTGGGAAGTCCAGGCGAGTGTCTGAGGACAGGGGCCAGGGTGGTATTGGAGCCTTCCTGGGAAGTACAACCAGTGTCCTAGTTGGGAAAACTTCCTGGCTGCTATGGATAGATTTGTGTACATATCCCCTCCAGTCCCCTGCCTATTCATATATTGACCCTAACCTCCAATATGACGATACTGTATTTGGAGATGGAGTTTTAAGGAAGTAATTAAGGTTAAATGGATTCACAGGGTAGGGCCCTAACATGGTAGCATCAGTGTCCTTATAAAGGCATCTCTGTCCTTGCACATGTAGGACAGTGAGGATCCAGAGAGAAGGCAGAAGCCAGAAGAGGCCTCACCAGTACCCAACTCTTGACAGCACCATCCTCTTGGATTTCTGAGAAGAGAATAAATCTGCTGTTTTAGCTCCAGTCTGGTGTTTACTCATGGAGGCTCGAGCTGACTTTTACAAGGGCCATGGCCCACACACACCGCCCTCACTTTCCCCTCCGGGTGCTTCATCCTCCTCCCCCAGAGGCTCTGGCTTGTACCCTGTGAGCTCTGTGCAGCAGCTGAATCCTCCAGTCAGCCCTGGCAACTGAAAAGGGGCCATCAGGCCTGCTGAGAGAACAGTGGGTTCTGGGGCTGACATCTCCCAGGCCAGCAGCCTCCTGAGGTGTTAACCACTTTCTCTGGGGCACAGGTATCTCTGGTGCAGTTTACACGAGGCTGATTGAGCTGTCACACACAGGTCTGCATGTCCAAGGCTTCAGCTAAGGTAGTCCTGGTTCTTGAGTGAAGACAGATCAGATCACCCAGTACCACAGTGCTCTCCATGATGAGCCCAGGCCATAGCCTGTGGGGACTCAGCCACTCCTGATCTATGGCCCTGCTGTGTAGCAGTTAGCACAGCCACATCAGGGCCGGAGCCCTGCTGGCCTGGGCCTCCCCTCTCCTTCTGCTCCCTAGGAGGTTGGTGTGGAGACAAAAGTGCCTTCTGCAAATAGGCTTGCACGGCAGCAGCTATGTGGTAGGTGAGCATTCTCACCAAGCCTCTGGGAAGGGGAGAGAAGTCTACAAATTACACAGCCACTCACACAGCAACTTGAGTCTGCGCCAAATGAAAAACAGATTTCACATGGCAAATGGTACCAACAACTTTTCTGGAAAGCAACTGTGTATTTACACAACATTTGATGCCTTTTACACTGCAGAGGGTGGGTATGAGTAGGCTGCTCAGGAAGTTATACCACCTATGCTGCTACAAATGTGGCACTTCAGATACTTGGAACTGAAGCTACAGTACATTGTAGATGTAGACTTTCTTAGCAGACCAGGTGATAAAGGAAGTATGTTAAGTACTTTAGCACAGTCTCTTTCTCATCCCTGCAGCCACTCTGAAGTGAAAAGCCCAGTGCTGGAGCCAGACTACTGGGTTCAAATCCTGGCTCTTCCTTTACAGGCAGTAAGGCCTTGGGCAAGTGATCACAAAATGCAGTTGTCAGGCCAGCTTTCCCTGTTCAGGCTGGTGCTGGGACTTACGCCTGCCCGTGTGGGCTCTGCACCTCAGGCGGCAATGATAGTGCTAACGGTGGGAGCACCTGGGCGGCCTCACCAACGTCCCAGTGAGCAGGGAAAGGAGGAGGGCCAAGCTGCTGGGCTGGTTCCTGTGGCACTTGGGTGCACTCGGTGCCTTTGGGATGTGCAGTGGCACAGAATGAGGCCTTCCTGCTCTCCTGTCATAAAGGAAGTGTTTACACTTCCCTTTACCATTGTTTTTCCTCCAGTGTGGAGTTTGAGGGGAAAATACTGAGAA
Source organism: Heterocephalus glaber (assembly GCF_000247695.1). Next base: position 4,800,037 of record NW_004624794.1, on the reverse strand, counting down.
AGTCAGGACTGTCATTGCTGCTTCTCCTGGTCTGAGAAAGGCACATGATTTTCTGTCACTAGCAGTGACACTTTGTCAGTCGGCACACATTGGCTCTTAAAGGGAAGAGGTGACAGGTCCTTCCGAGCTGTGTTTCTGCACATCTGGCTTTCCTAACAGCAACCTGGAAGGCTGTTCCCACCCTGTTCTCACTCTGGCTCCAGCCTGATGCTGCATAGAAGGACCTCATCGAGTGGCCTTATCGATAATTGTTAGGGTAGAGCCAGGCTGAAAAGCCAGTTTTCTCGGCAATAAGAACAGACCAAAGGTGTCAAAATGGGCCATGTTTGGGGACTCTGGCATTCCGAGCAGGTTAGACTGTGGAAAGAGAAACAGTGGCCATACCTCTAGAGCTAAGGGAGTCAGGAGGGAGAATGCTGTCTATGCCTTAGTCTACCTGTACCAGGTCAACCACTACTAAGCACATGCAGACCCGATGTTCTGCCTCCACGGTCCACCCCAATTCTAGTTCCTCAACTGAGTGAGCCCTAAGTCACTGAGCAATTTCATCATTCACTCCTGCTGAACTTTAGCAAAGTGGACCTTGGTTAGCTCAGCTTGGTGGCAGGCACGCTTGAAAATGTGTTACATTTTCTCTACCACTCTACCACTGCACAGGGCAGCCGCTCATGGCTGGGGCAAGTGAAAAGCATGATCTTGGGGCTCCCCTTTTCTTTCAACCCAGCTGGACTACAGCAACAGTTCCTTTATTTCCAGTTTACGTGTGCAATTTATCAGTGAAAGAATAACTGATTTATCATAGAACATTCAGAAAACTCAGATTACAAAAAAGAAATAACCTAAGAGTCTTGCTCTTCAAGACAACCAGAGTTAATCCTGGTGCAGATTCTGGCTGTCTTGTCTCTCCACAGGAGCATTACAAAAATGAAGGTCACATCTTCCTGTGCTATTCAACGTCCTTGGCTTTGATTTCCACTGGCTGGAGCTGTCTATAAGTGGAATCTCGCCACTGAAGCATGGGTACTTCGAGTGTTTCCAATTTCCATGTGCCATAAACAGGTGGCTTAGGTGGCAAAGAAGTCACAGGTCAATTGTTCCTTTTCCTTTGAACTTCTTGGCAGACCTCTCACTTGACCGAAGCTGGAATTTACTCCCATAAATGTAGGAAATAAAGTCATCGATTTCTATAGCAAACACACAATTTAGCTTGGGGATAACTGGAAAAAAAAATGGTGGAGAATAAGAATGAGGAAAACTTCAAGCAGTAAGTTAATTTCTAGGTAGAATGTTATTTATAAAATGTTTATATTTAAAAAAGAAGCCATTAGGAAATGGGGAAACCCACAAAGGTGATAGCACAGGATTATGTGTAGTTACTCTGTCATCAGGGCACCTGATTCACATTCTAAATATAATGTAAAAAATAAATAAATAAAATAAATATAATGTAACACCTCATTTTCTGGGTCAAAAGCTATGAAACAAACTCCCAGAATCAGAGGCTCCCAGAAGCACTGCAGAAATAGGTTTTCCCAGGTCCAGGGATTTAGCTCAGTGGTGCTGCCGCTTGCCTCCCAAGGGCAAGGTCCTGAGTTCGATCCCCAGTACTGAGAGGAAAAAAAAAAAGGTTTTCCCACATAACTTTCAGCCCGGCTTTTGGCCTTATGCTCAGCGGGGAACTTTCACACCACTTTCTGAGGTTTGCAATGTGAGCCGAAGAATACTCAGGAAAATGGAAGGAAGAAGCAAGATAAACCAAGCTCCAAAATTAAAGGAACAGGGACTAGGGCATAGTTCAGTCGTAGAACACATACCATGCACCAGGTCCTAGGTTCGACCCCAAGCATCCCCACCACCACCAACACGAAAGGGGGTGGTGGTGGTTCTTAAGACCCTCCAACTTGGTTAGAAGGCCCTGATTTGTGGGCAAGATGGGGTACAGAAATCGCAGATGACCCAAAGTATCTGCTCAAGCAATGTGAGCCACAGAGTGCGGTTCTCAGAACTCCAGGGTCAGGCCCTACTCTGTTTCCTCCCTGTTATCTACTTAGTTATACTCCTTTTGGAGGCAGCAGGCTCTGACAAGTAGAGGGCCCAAACAGACCCAGTTCCCTGAGGTCCATGCAAGCAGCTCTCCCTTCCCTGACTGTTCTGGCTGAGGCTGCCAGCTCTGCTCACAAATGCCTCTGGGGAGAGCCAAGGGGCCAGGGGTGGTCTCAGCAGGCTTGGATCTTAGAGTCAGTATGTATCTGCAAAGCTGGGCATAGTGACATTATGTCTGCAATCCTAGCACTCAGGAGGCTGAAGCAGGAGGACTTCCGCAAGTCTGAGGCCAGCCTGGGCTACACAGTGAGTTCAAGGTCAGCCTGGAATACATAGCAAGAGCTTATCTCAAAAATAAAACAAAACAAAAAAAGAAAACAAAACAACAAGCAAACACATCAGACAATAGAAAACAAAACAAAACACTAAGTATATGCAGTGTATATTGACTCTGGACTCTTGGAGCCTCAAGGAAAGGGATAAAGTAGCAGCTGGGGTGGCTGGCCTGTGATGCCCCCAGAGACATGAGTACTTACCTTTCAGGCGATCTTCTTTGGTGATGATTTTGAAAACATGCTTTGTCTCCTGTAGAAGGATTCCCGTTACACCCACGTATGAGGGGCATTTGGACTTTGTGACTGCAAAAGAGAAAGGCAGCTGAAGGCTCCGGCCTCCGAGACCTTGGGGAGCCAAAGACAGGCGGATCTTAGGGGCTGGGGACATTGGTCCCTCCTTCTGGGCTAGCAGAAGAAAGAAAATACCCCGAGGGTAGAGGCTGGTTGGGCAGGGCAAAGCTGGGTAGTGTCTGGGCTGTTCTGACAGCTGTCCTCTGGGGGCCTGTGACTACTGGGATCTTAGGCAGTGATCTGGAGACACAGGTTACACATGCATTCAGCACTACCAAGGCCCACAGTTTGGCTGCTCTGAAGGAACCAAGTGTTGTCTGCAGGTCTGAGTAAACACCTGGCCATCACGAGCTACCCAGGGCCTCCTGAGCTCTGGCTAAATGGGAATCGGGCTCAGAGGTGCCCTGAAGACAGTGATATGAGATTAGCCAGTCACAGGCAGCAGGCCCTTCATCTGTCCCGAGCCCTGCCCTTGATGCAGTCAACAGACATTCCCTGAGCACCTGCTACACACCAGCACTGTCTGAGGTAGGTGCTGGGGGCACACTACTGCATGGAGCTATGTTGCAACAGGGGAGGGACAATGTGTGGCAAACCAAAGACAGTTACATTTCCTGACAGTGAGGAGTGCTAAGAAAAATAAGGGTGGAGTAAGGACGGTGGAGAGGTCACCTGTAGTGATGGTAAACTCTGAGGAAGTGACATCTGAGAAGAGACCAGTGTATGAACAAACAGGAGAACTCTCTGGGCAGAGGGAAGAGCAAATGTAAAGGTTCTGAGGCAGGGTGAAGCCTGGTGTGACAGAAGCAAAAAGGCCAGTATGGCTAGACCTGCTGCCCAAGGACACTGAAGAGGCCTTTTAGACCTTAGGCAGAATTTTATTTTAACAGGATGGAAAACTGCCAGAAGGTTTAAAGTAGGGAAGGGACATGATCTGATTTCTGTCATAAAGCATCCATTCTGCTTGTTTGGTTCAGGTTGGGGGAAATGTACCAGACAAGAAAGGATTAGGTGTTCTCTCAAGAAATCTGGGGAGAAGATGCTGGTTTAGATTTGGGTACTAGGATGTGCTAGCAGATTAGAGGTGGGGATTAAGAAAGAAGGAATGTCTAGATTTTTGGCCTGGACAAAGTAAATAGTGTTTCCATTAAGAAATGGAGAAGGCCGGGTGAGGGGCTGGCTTGAGGGGAGACCAAGAGTTCTGTTTTGGATATACAGTCCGAGGTGCCTACCTACTGGACTTCCAGGTGGCCATGTGCAGAAGCTAGTTAGGAGAATGAGCCTGGCATTCAGGAGATGGCAACTGGAGAGCTGTTCATCACAGCGGACACTGAAAACCAGCGGAGTAGATGACAGGGATTGTGTTCAGATTGTGCAGAAGGCGCACAAAGACTGCTGAAGTGTGTCCATCAAAGGGCAGAATGGGCCAAGAAGGCTGTAACCACCTCCAGCCCTCAGTGCTAATGATCTGCAGAGACCTTAAGAAACCCACATGGGGAGGCACAGCACGGAAGGTAGTCGCAGAGCACATAATCCCCAGGAGGTAGGGCCTCTAACCTCTTCCAGCTCGAAGATGCTATAGAAGAAAGACCTCCACTCCTTCAGCACCCCATAAAGAACTATGAGGATACACGTCCCTCAGGGGGAAATGAGACAGGAGACTATGGCATGGCACAGCTGCCTGGGAAAGTAGGTGTGACTCGTTAACTACAAGATCCTGGAACACGTGGGCAGAACAGTTTCCAAAGCCCTGCATGTGGACTTCTTGAGAGCTTGAGCAGGTTTTCAATAGGATGGCCTAGACCTGAAGTCAGCCTGAGGGGGGATCTCAGCACTGCCTCTCGGGACCCATATGTACAAGTTCTCTAGGGTTTCATCAAGATTTAGACAGCATAAAAGGACACAGATGCCATGAAGAGCTTGCTAACATGGCTTTCCTCATGGCAGCCTGCCTTGTGTTTTCCAGGGTGTCCTTTTATTTTGCTTTTTCCTCTTTTACTTGGCCCAAGCTTGCTCTGCAGAGCCAGTTTCTTCCTCACTTTTCACTTTTACTTTTTCAAATAAACTTTGCTACATGTGTAATATAGCAACACACGTGCCACACTGCCACTGGGTGATAGTGCTCTTAGGCAAATTACCTGAAATAATAGCACCATGAAGATCCGCCTTTAACAGCTTGGCTTGAATCATCTGTGGCTGCCTATGAGATAAACAGAAGCCCTAATTTACACCATGACGAAGTGTTCTGAATGAAGCAAACATGTCTACAAACTTCTGTACCCAAGGAGTGCAGATGGCTGGTTCCTGAGGATGCATACACAGTGATCCTAAGAGCCAGGATCTACCCCAATGGGTAAGCTTCAGAAACACAACTCACGTGTCTGGCTTGAGGCCATTGCACAGGTCCCGGATGTACTGTTTCCAGAGTTCATGGAGAGGGAGAAAAAGATTATACCTGTGATAAAGCCAGAAACAGGTGACAAGTTAGGCAATATCGGTAAGGCATTACAATGTCCAAATAGTACAGAGCTTTCTTGATGCCAACAATGATGACCTGGGAAAGTTAGGGACTGGGTGTAAATCCTACTTTCACTGCTGATAATCTGACTAAAATCTTGCCAGGGATGTAGCTCAGTGGCGCTATGCCTGTCTGGCAAGCACAAGGTCCTGAGTTTGATCCTCGGTACCAGGAAAAATAAATAAAATCAAATCTGACTAAAATCTGGTGCCTTCACCTTTTGAACCTCGGTTTCCTCCATGGTAGACCCTTCTGAGGGTGAGGTTAAGTTTCTGCTAATAATGAGGAGGGGCCTTTCTCTGCCCTGTGTTGCTTCCCCCTGGCCAGATGTGGCCACGGTAGCTACAGCTCAAGCAGTCATCTCAGACTTTGTGCTGAGCTCGGTGGTAATCTGCTGCTTGGATCCCTCATGTCTTTGGGCCTGTCTTCCTCACTAACCCAGGCCACTGTTCATGGGCAAGAAATGAATTTAAGCCACTGACACAGTGAGGTTTTCTGTTACATAAAACTGAACTTAAACTTTCAGTCCACAGGATCTGCTGGTTGCCATGTAGCTCCTTATTAAGGTAACAGGTCTTTCTGGAAGGTGAGCAAGCAGGCTTCGGGGAGAATAATGAATGACAGGGAGCAGGTGACAGGACCACAAAGGTTTATATTGGGGCCATTATCACTTGTTTTGGTCCTTTATGGGGAATCCATTTACATGAAGTCCTAGCTTAGAGAAACAAATAAGCTACTAGTGAGACACTCTGAACAGGGAGAGGTGTTTTCTGTGTCTATAGCCCTGCTGATTTTGTGAGAGGTGTCACTGACAAAGTGACATACTTTGTCTTCTGGAATGTGGAAGGCTATTTGCCTATACATCTTTAGGAAAAGGCTATCAACAGTCCCAAGATGTGCAAACTCAGACTGTTGCCAGGGAGGGTGGAGTGTCAGTCAGAGGATGGAAAATGTCCTCCCACAAGAGTGATGTATCCCTTTTAGAAACTTCTGAAATGTGTAGGCAGCATCTTTCCTTGGCAATAAAACCCCTGTGGGTGATTCTGTCTAGTGATATTAAAAGCTACAGATATATATATATATATATAGATAGATAGATAGATATCCCATAAGTTCCTCTTTTCAGTCTGAGAAAGCCAAAAGACAAACAGTCTGTTGCCAAGGGCAACAGACTCACTTATGGCATGGCCTTATTAGTTAAGGCTAGGACAGAAGCCAAATAATAAGTCCTTAGTATCATCATGTCTTGCTATTGAAAGCAAACCCAAACATGAGGAATTGGTAAAGGAAGGCTGCCCTCTTGTGGCAAAGGACGGAGAGGCTTCCTATTAAGCCACTGGGCTCCCAAACCTACACCAGATGAGAAGAGTAAGCCACTGTGGGCAAGAAGGCACAGGAAAGGCAGGGCTTACCTCTGTTGCTCTGGTTTAATGTCAAAGAGCTGTAGATCTCTCCTCTCCCTGGCAGAGAGGCCTTTTGATTTTTTTTTCTTCTCCTTGCGCTTCCGGCGAGTGAAGTACTCCAGAATAACAGCTTTGCGCTGCAACTGGTTCTCACAGGCCTGCTGGCTCATGTGGGGCATGCTCCGCTTCAGGAAGGCGCTCACAAAGGCTTCTGCCCTCTGGGCTCCCAGTTGCTGCAGAGACAGGGTGATGCAGTGCTCACTGTTCTGGTCTGGGCTGCCAGGACCCCAGGCACTCCCACCCGCCACTTCTGAGAGCCAGTCTTCACTGATCCATCTGTCTACCCATCGAGCTCCCATAATCTCTCATCTGCCAAGTGTCTGCTACCCACAGCCTCCAAGATGTGAATGTCACATCCATATGCCAGCCTATGACCATGTGTCTTACACAATGCCCATATCAGTGACTTCCTGCCCTGTTTCTCTGAGGTTGTTCTGCTGAGGACTGAAAGCCTGATATGTGGAAGATTTCCCTCATCCTTGGCAGGAAGGCAAGCTCAAGAATGTATAACACAGACATTTAATTAGTCATGACCCCAAGAAGACAAACTCGGAATAGAACCAAGCCATGGCTGTGCGGGAAAGGATCCTAACACCAGGGGAAATAGTAAAACCAGGTGCTCCAGGGTGGGCCAAGCCTGGGAGGAGGGATTCTGACAGAGCCCCTATCACAATCCCCTTTACTTGGGTTCCCAGTGCTGTGGACAGTGTGAGCTTTCTCTGAGAGGTCTGCTCCTGTACTGCTTGGAGAAAGAATCAAGTGCACCTGACGCCCTTCACTACTCTCTCCAACATGGTGCACAGTGACAAGTTACTGTGATAAACACAGGCCCTGAGAGAGGACTTCTGGGCATAATAACAATCACATTTGTGTGTAGTTCTTGAAAAAACCCCAAGTGTCATTACTTCTCAAGTTGTAGTTCCAACAATCTACCCCTCATTTGGCAGTGGCTGCCTTTGCCCTCTCATGTGCTACCTCTTGGCTGGGCCATTTCAGCACTAAGCAGACTGCAACTGACAGCTTGAGGTTAATGTGTCAATAGTAATGAAGACCTCCCACACGGCAGAGAAACAAGGGAATGAAAAGATATGATATGCATAATCTCTGAGGGAGCTCCCAGAAGGGATGGCAGAACTATGTCTGTTTCAACACTGGATTGTTAGATGTTAACTAAAAATGAATTCATCAGCATCATTATAAGAGCACAATTATTTAATTCTTTTAAATAGGTAAGAGGTCTCTTTCATGGAAAAGCAAAATAAAAGTACCCTGATTTCAAAACCTTGACTTCAAGGTAATACTCACTGTGAGCCACAAGTGGAGATTTTGGCCAAGTGACAGAACATAATCTAAGTTCCACTTAAGAAATGTGATCTATGTGCCTTTTTCAGGAGCGAAGGGGACAGAGTGACGAGGTCCAATGATGGTGCTTATCAGGGCAGGTTTCAGGTGAGCCTGGCCTAGTGTCCCTCCATAGTGGGAGATGACACAAAATCAAGGAGTTCAAGTTTATCAAACCTGACTGAGACAACAGGAAAGCAGGTTGCATCTGGGAACATCAGTATAACATAGACCTTGATGGAGCCTAAAAGGTTCACTGGAAATGTGAGGAGTAAGACATGGCAGAAAACAGTTAAAACCAATACTATAGGCTTAGATGCCACTAAGGCATCTCTGTCAGCACCTTTGTTGCTCCTAGACTTCCTGCAAAGACTGTACCTGAACATCGTACTCTTTTGCTTCCTTTTGAGAAAAAGTATGGTAGATCACACCTGGGGGATTAAAGAAAGAAGAAATGATTAATTCCTGTGGAGTATGGCTACAAGGCCCATGGCTTTTCTGTTTTTTTTTTGGTACCAGGGATCGAACTCAGGACCTTGTGGTTGCAAGGCAGGCGACAGAACTACTGACCTAAATCCCTGGCCGGCCCATGGATTTTCTAACTATAAAAATGAGTATGCTAAAAAAAAAACAAAACAATGAGTATGCTTACTGAGAGGTAGAAGATGGGTCTGGTATGAAAAACCAAAGCTTAAATGCTTCCTTAGACTCCTTAAAAAAATTTTTTTTTGGTGGTGCTGGGGATCAAACTCAGGGCTTCAAGCATGCCAAACAAGTGTTCTAACACTGAGCTACACCCCTAGTCCTTTTGGATGCCTTGTATCTGTACACCCTCTGGCCATGTCTACATTAGCAGTTCTAAAGGTGGCTTACAAAAGAATGCTTATCACATTTGACTGTGTTTAAAGAAATCTTTCTTTTTTTGGTACTGGGGATTGAACTTGGGACCTTGCGCTTGCGAGGCAGGAGCCAGAACCACTGAGCTAAATCCCCGGCCCAAAGAAACCTTATTAAGCCACAGATTTTTGGTCCCTATGCTCAGATCCTGGATTTCTAACAAATTCCTAGATGCTGTTGCTGGTAAATGAATCATACTTAAAAGTTGCTCTGTTTTAAAATACCATAAGTTAGAAGCTTAAGCAATTACACTAAGTCTAATGAAGTAACCCATTTAAAAGTTAGGTTAAAAAAAAAAAGATGATACAGCTGTAAGATAAGATCGCTAAAAATATATTTTGCTGACTGCAAATGTTTAAAAAAGGCTTTTCAAGCTGGGTATGGTGGCATCTGCTTGTAATCCCAGCACTATGGGAGGCTGAGGCAAAAGGATCATGAGTTTAAGCCCAGGTTGGGCAACTTAGTGACTTTGTCAGACCCTGTTTCAAAACAATAAAAAGAGCTGGGGACACAGCTTATTCCAAAGGCCCGGGGTTCAACTCCTAGTACCATAGAAAAATAAACAAAGATTTGTCACATGTTAGTATCCATGCAATTGGAACATATTATATAATTGATGGTGTCCTGAACTGAAAAAATGCAGCAGTCATTTTTCAGATTCTAAATATATATATATTGATCAATGTGGTATCAACCTCGAAAAACATCCACACTTCTGCTTTGTACTTAATTTTTCTAAAGAAGAAAACCGGCACTGAAGACACGACAGGGGTATGAATAAATAAGAATGGGACCAAGGGCTTGGTTTAAGAACCAAATAATTTGAAAATTTATTTCACACTACACTCTACACATTTTGTCCCACCTTTCTTGTGATTTCCAGTACATGTCTGATCAAGCAAACCACACGTCACAAGTTTCATATAAAGAGTCTAGTTGTCCTCACATGGAAAATGGGGATTAAAAATCTATTTGTAGAGAGAAATTTGCAGGAACCCCAGGAATGATTTTGCTTCCCTTGTCATAGATGCCTAGCATCAGACTTGGAAGTCTTTCTCCAACAGTACACACGTAATAGTTACTGAACACTCATTTCTTGTCAGGCAGTTGATTGAAAGCTACATATTTTTCTCATTACACATTCTAAACAATCCTTTGCAGTGGGTATTCCTACTTATACTCACAAGAAAGGTAAGCTTACATATGCTGATCACTTAACTTGGTCGTATAGGGTAAGGAGTAAGGACCGGCAGGAGTGGAAATCAAAATTCTGATCTGTCCAGTCTTTATAGGGTCTACACTCCCCTGGCTATACTACTCTGGTACTTGCTTCTCAGCCTTGGCACATCTCTGCTCCTATAACAAAGCCTTGGGTGATATCGTTCCCAGCAACTCTCAGAATTTTATACGAGACAAAAGGTGGAAAATTAGGTGGCAGAGGAGGGCAGGGATGTAGTGGCCAGGTCCGGCCAGGGCTCTGACCCTTTATCCTTTAGCATCACACACCACTGGGCAGTCCCCACGAGAGCTTGTCGGGTCTCCTGACATCATTGCTCGCTCAGAGGCGGAGTCTGCGGATCTGCACTGTGGGTCTGTTTCTTTTAAGTAAGGTGGAACAACTCCCATAGAGTTCCGTTAAGACTCTGGAGTGACAGGTAGCCCTGACTCATTTTATCCACCAACATCAAGTCTCCAACCCTTCGTAACCGCCCCCCCCCCCCCAACTTCGCACCGTCCCTTACTCTTCATTGTGGGCCCGCTTCCGGCGCGCTCGGATGAAGTCGTCCTCACGCGTTGCAGACTCTTCACTTTGATCAGCGGTTCTCGGCCACCAGGAGTCTCTCTCGTCAAGTTTCCTCTGGAGGCCTGCCGTGGAGGCTCACGCTTGTTAACCCAGTTTACTGTGCGATCTAAGAAGATCACAGGTTCAAGCTCAGCCTGGGCAACAGCGATTCAGCGAGACCCTGTCTCAAAAACAATTAAAAAGGGCTGGAGATGTAGCTCTGCGAAGCCCCTGGATCCAGTTGCCAGCATCACAGGAAAAAATGCTTTCGGCTAGAAAGGCTCCTTAATCCAAGGCGGTGAGGTAGACCTAGTCAAGATTCGCCAGGGCTTGCGGGCAGCGGGAGTGTGGGAGACTTTCAGAGCTCGGAGATGGCGCTGCGCGTGACGTCACTGACGTGCGCCGACCTAGGGTGGTGCATGCGCCTTGGGGCCAACTCCGTGGGCGCTGAAGGCGCTGGTGAAGTTGTAGTAGTGGGTTTTGTGGGATCATTTCAGGTTTTTTGTTTTTTGTTTTTTGGTTTTTTTCCCGGTACTAGGGCTGGAACGCAGAGCCTCTTGCATGTTAAGCTGACACTCTGCCACTGAACTAACCCGGCCGGCTAGCTTGCATCTTTGTAGGGGGAGCAGTAGGGTTGGGGTGAGGGTATGCCGGTGAAGACCTTGGGTACAGCGAGGGGGGCAGACTTGGAAAGGACACAGGGAGATTGGGGACCAGGGAGGGCGGAAATGGGACAGAGTGGTGGCGGCGGCGGTAATGAGGTCTGTGGGGTCTCCAGTCACAGTTCTTAAAGGTCGGCGGAGGCAGCTGCTGTGGGGGAACTGGCAGTGAGGTTGGGATAGCTGGCAAAGGATATCATTGTTTCTGCTACTCACCAGATCTGTGACGCTGCTTAAGGCATTTCCTATTCCTAGGTCCTGTCCTTTTGCTATCTTTAAAGAGAGTGGGGTCGGAATATCAGTTCGTATCAGTACGATAAAAGGCAGAGAAGTGATTCTCTTCGTTCTAGGGATGTCCAAATGTGACAAGAAGGCCTGGCTTAAACCCTGTGCCTGGGTGCAGAAATGTGTCGCTTAGTTTCTGCTGAGTGCCAATCCTGGGCTGGGTGCTGGGCGGGAGAGAAAAACAACATGGTGTCTGCATTCGTAAGTCGGTGGTTCTCAACTTTGAGTACCTTGTAAACTCCTTTTAAGGGGAGAAAAACCTCAGAGAACCCTGAAAGTATGTCCACAGGTGCTGGTTTGAGAAATATTGGCTTAAGGTTTCTTTGGTGATGACTTTGTGGCATTTTGATCTTAAACTTAAGAATGCAAGCCCTGATATTCAGTGAGCTTGAATGCATTTACTTTATATGTTGATTAACTGATATCAGTATGGAGACACAGCAGTTGAACCTGTTGCTCTGCAGATACCTGTGAGTAGTTAGCGATCTTCAGAACTGAAGCATATATAGGTAAATATATACATTGTACAATGGCTAAATCAAGCTAATTAACACTAATTACCTTATGTATTTACCATCTTTTTTGTGGTGAGAACATTAAAATCAGTGATTTTCAAGTATACAGTATATTGTTACTAACTATAGTCACCATGTTGTATAATAGATATCTTAACAAATGTGAACCTTTTGTGTGTGTGTGTGTGTGTGTGTTGCTGGGAATCAAACCCAGCACCTCACCCATGTTAAGCATGTGCCCTACCACTGAGTGACACCCCTGACAAATGTAAACTTTACAACAGCACTAAACAGCAGAAGATGTAGGAGGCAATTTGGGGCTATAGACTCAAGGGGGACTTAGTGATTATGGAGCCGTATGAGAAGGCAGATGTCTTTTTGAGTTTCTGTTAGGAATCTAATTTTATATTGACCCTTCTTGAATATCCAGGGCAGCTCTGAATGTCTACCAGTCTTCTCTACAATTCCTAGACTGTGGTGGGGTGGGTACTAGTGGAGCTGCAGCTACTCCATAGTTTCCTCCTGACTACAGTATTTTAAAAAAGCAAACCATCAGAAAATAATTGTGTTTGTATGCAGAGAGATACCTTTAAGGAGATTTATGATTGTAGAATAGAAAAAATGTGGAAACAATTCAGTAATTGACAGTGGCAGACTAAGCAAATGAAGTATATGCTAATTTATTAGGTAGATTAATTAAATGTATTACAGTCAATCACAGAGTAAGCTTAAAAAATTCAGATTCCTTTTCCTTGGAGATTATTTAGTAAGTGGGTTTCCCAAATCTGTATTGTATTTTTTTTTTTTTTTTTTGGTACTGGGAATTGACTCAGGGCCTTGTGCTTGCCCAAATCTGTGAAAAAAAAATTTTCAGGTGTGGCATATTTACATAACATTTAGAGTGGCATGTCATGAAGCATTAAATTGTGCAACTTTTAGTATGGTTACAAAATGTTAACAAAACCAAATATATAAAGAAAAACAATTAGGATTTATACAAATGTACTGAAAATTTTTATAGCAAGAAATTCTTTTCTGTTTTCTAAATTTCATTTGGAATAAACAAGGCTTTAGCTTTTGTCTCTTTTAAAGCTATAAATGCTAAGCTTTCTTTTTGTGAGATTAGTGTGTGGGGTCTCACTGTGTTGCTACAGCTAGTCTGTAATTCTGGGGCTCAAGGGATTTTCCTGCCTCAGCCTCCCAAGTAGCTGGGACTGCATTCTGCTGTATTTGCACAGGTTTCTTTTGATTGCTGCTTTAAGACATTGAGGCAGTTATGTTGCCTACTCAAGAAACATTTATATAAACTCAAAAAGATTAAGCAGCATTAAGTAAACCATGAAAATCATGGTACCCTGAATATGTAAATACAACATCAGTTTATTCTGACAGTACAGCAGGAATTTTTCCTGCAGCCCCTTTCCTCCACTTTTGAATTAAAGAAAACATTTCTAGAAGCATTTCCTGCGATTATTTTAAGAAAAGTTAACTATTGGATGGAAGTACCACCAACCCTGCGATGAGAATGTGGAGGGTTTTGTTTTCAGTGAAAGTTGGAATCCACTAAGTTAAAAAAAAACTACCCATTTATTTATTTGTTTATGGTACCCAGGATTGAACTTGGGTCCTTGGACTTTCGAGGCAGGCAGCAGAACTACTGAGCCAAACCCCTGGCCCTACCCTGTTATTTTATATATTATACATGTGCATATATATGTAAATACATAAATACACATATACACATACGTGTGCTTATATATGCATAGTTTAAATGATTATATGTGCCGTGTTCCAGAGGGTGAAGCCTGCATTTCCACACAGGAAGGCCTTGTCTGTAACATAGGTTGTTAATAGTGCGGGTCGAGTATCCTGTATCAGTAACACTTGGGACCAGAAGTATTTTAGATTTTGGAGTTTTTCTGGGCTTGGGGATGTTTGCACAGATTTTAGTGGTCGAACATCCCTAATCTGAAAATTCAAAGTCTGAAATGCTCTGAATCCAAAACCCACTCAGTACCCTTCAGATCTCAGAACATTTGAGATTTTGAATTAGGGATGCTCCTGTACCTGGTTCCTAGAACGCTTGGTGCACATAGTGAGGTGCATGTTATACCTGCCTGGCAGGGACTGTGCTCTGGAGATTGTAGCCTTCATTAGGGTGGCCTCACAGAGATGGAGGTGCAAGATCTGGATACCAGTCCAAGTCTAGAGTATTGACAAGGGGAGCAGTGGGTGGGGAGAACCAGGACACAGGGTTTAATAGAGCATGCTCAGGTTTAACAGAATGAAGAGACTTGGCACTAAGGTGCCAGGGCTAACAATGGACTCACGCAGGGTAGGCAAGTAAGTACCAAACACAACTATTGTAGATGTTTTCAGTTCCCTGAAGCTTTACTCGGTAGGCTGAACCCTCAGAGGAGAGCTTGGTTTGGGTTTTCCTGGGGGACAGTGTCAGATGGGCAGGAGGCTCTTTGGGGAAACGAAGAGGTCTTCACTGGATTGATGGGTGGCTCCTGAGGCCTTGGGAGGACTGCAGGGACATCGCTGCAGGATGCACGTGTTTGTGTATGTGGTCAACTTTGGGGGAGCAGCCTTGGGCTTTAGGCCCAAAGATCTGTGTGTTTATATACAGATGAGTCCATTGTCATCCAAAATATGGGAAACCTGGGGGAAAGGAGCAGAGATATAGTCACTTCACTGGAATCTGGACTGGCCTGGAAAGTAAATAAGTCTGGATTTGTGTTGCTTGGATTCCAAAGCCCAGCTGGAAGTAGGGAATACACCTCCCCTTTAAAATATTTGAATCTAGAGGGGCCCAAAACTATTTAGACCTGATTCAGACAGGAGATTTGCCCCTCTATATGGCTCTGACAGGAAAAATTGCACCCTTTCTGGGAGATGGAAATAGCTTTTAGTCTACTCTTTTCAGTTCTTTAATATACAACAGCCTGCTTAAAATATATATATAAAAATATGTTATATATATAACATATATACATATACATATATATACATATGCATATATATATCCATATCCATATCCATATATATATATATATATATCCCACAGAAGCAGCAATCTGTGACCTATATTATGAGAAAAGTCACTCGAACAACAGATGATCCAGATGTTTGAACTGGAAGACATGGCCTTTAAAATGATAAATATGTCAAGTAACCTAGAGGAAAAGATGAACCCAGTGGGTGAACAGATGAGGACTTTCAACTGAGACGTGGAAATTCTAGAGCTGAAAAACACTTTCATTGTTCTCTGTGATGGTAAATGCCTACACGTGCAACTCCTGAGAATACATCCCAGACCACATACACTCTTAGTCATCTGTGTCTAAGTCAGTTTCTCATTGCTGAGACACAATACCCAGCACCTCAGCTGCCTCATAGCAGGGCAGTATAGCAGAGGGCTGCTCAGCTGTGGCAGCTGGGATGCTGTGAGCATCAAGGGAGGTACCTCAGAGGGGGATGTACCCTTCCAGGCCATTCCCCAGGGGCCCTCCTCCTCTGACCAGGCTCCACCTCCCAAAGTCACATTTAGCTGTGAACTCATTGGTGGACTAATCCACTGCTGAGTATCACACACCCATGGTGCAAACACTTCCCCAAAGCTGCACCTATGAGGGAGGGCATCTAGATTTAAGCCTTAGCAGTCTGATAAATATTTATCTCCTCCTAGTCATTTTGTTTTTGTATTTTTGATACAGGGTCTCGCTGTAGTTCAGGCTGGCCTTGAACTCACAGCCTCCTGTTTCAGCCTCCCTAATTGTGGGATTAGAGACATGTGCCACCACGCCTGGCTTCCTCAAGTCTTGCCACTCTGGGATGCGGTTTCTGAAGAGCTGGGCTGTGCAGGTTGCCAGCTTGGACCATGACTCCACTTCTGCTCTGAATTCAGAGTGGACTTCCAACTCCTTAGTGCCGTTGTGGAGCCCCATCCCTCCAGCCAGGGTGTGGTTCCAGGGAGGACTGGCCCTAAGTTCATAGGGGGTGCTGTCTGCAGAGCTGCTAGGGCCTGGAGTGGGGTGCAGCAGGCCTCCTGGTGAGCTTGGAGCAGCTTCTCTGTTTCTCAGGTCTGTGGCCTTGTCAAGGCCCCCAGGAGTTCGAGGGAACAGGTGGAGCATACATCTGCACCCTCCTGGTCACTGGTAGGGCTTCCTTAGGAAAACGGGCGGCTGTGAGATGCCCTTGCACTTTTCCCATCAGGAGCCAAACAAGGCCGAAGCTCATCTGGTTTAGGTTTGAGCGGTAGGAGAAGGTAAAGAAAGAGGTGGCTGGAGGCGCCTATTATGATAGCACATACGTCAGATTTTTGACAGAGGTCGAAACTTCTAGGAAATTATTTTTCTGTATAACGAAGTTCCTTGGCGTCTGAAGAATAACTGCCTTTAATATTAATTTGGCTATTTGGGCCATGATAGGTTATACCGGAATTTATTATTTATTGGTTTACATATTCCCTCCCCCCAAGGGAAGGACTTAAAATATTAGACATAATAAAAGCTGCTCATGGTGTGCAGTAGTATACACGAGTCCGTCACTAGAGGGCAGCGTAACACAAGGAATGGAATGGGAGTACTTGGCTGGAGTCTGAGAGTAATTCCCCTCCACGCCTGTCAAAAACCTGGTTTACTGGACCACTTGAGAGAGCCACAGCCCTTGTGACTAGAAACGGTGGACATCCTAGGTCTGGTTATTCGTCCAGAAACAGTGAACTGGATCTTGATCAACACGTTCAGAACAGTCAGTGCAGAGTCAGTGCTTTAATAAAACAGAGGTTAAGAGGAGGCAGAAATTATGAGACCCTGGAGAAGAGGCGTGATCGTGGATGACATTCAGAAATTGATGGCGCGTCAACGTGATGGAGGGAGAGGATGCGAGGAGCCATTCCAGATGGCAGGATTCGTGGGTAGACTGCAGCCTGTGACAAGGCAGGGTGGCTTTGAGGAAGGTGAGGGATTGATTTCCACTCCTGGTTTTGGTTTTTTGAGGTGCCCTTTCCTCCCTCTTACTGTGAATGATTTTCTGCCCAATGACCTTGTTATCCCCATTGAAAGAGACACTCATACCCACAGAGTAAATACTACAGCATCGGGCAGTGATGTATGGACATGAGCTCATGAATTTCATGTGACAAGTGTCCTTTTGTGTCCCGAAGTAGAAACAAACAAAAGGAGCAGAAGCTACTTAGCGAAATTGCTACCCCTTAGGCTTTATTTATTTATTTATTTTTTGACATTTAGTGACTATCTGGTGACATTTATTGGTGACATCCGGGTTAGAAACCACTTGATTGCAATGTTCCCTCCTCTTCCTCCTCACAGGAGAACAAGCATTTGTGACGTGGAGGCCAAAGGCAGAAGGGATGGAAGGAATGGTGAACTCCATCCACCATGTGCCAGTCGGAGCCTGGTGCAGCCACGGCGCGCATTGGTGGGAGATGAAAGGCAGAAATAAGGGGACAGGGCCTGGCCCCTGCTTAGCAGGAAAGGTGGCTTCCTGAGCAATATAATCCAGAAGCAGCATGGGATGCTGGCCCCTCAGACCCATTAGTGTGATCATCAGCAACTCCTGCTTTAGGAAACCCCAGGCACCCAAATTCAAATAATGGGGATTCATGCTTCTGAGTGGAGCATAGATTTCTCCAGAGTTTTATTTTAAAATGGCAAATACCCCTAGAGAGGGTCATAAATAAGCCCTGCGGTGTGACAAGGTGAGCCCCTTTCCTGGCAGCTGAGCTGTGACTAATGGAGTCAGGATGGAGGTGGGGGCAGGAGGACCTGTAGGAGGAGAAGCCGAAGCAGGGAGGGGATGCAGACCAGCTACACACTTGGGCTCTTTCACCCTTTTCCCTTCATGCTGGAACCTGGAGTTAGAATTTCATCTGGTGTGGATGGAGTCACCAAGAGCTCAACTTATCTCTGTTGGATGTAACTGGGGACAAATGAAGTGTTTTTCTTCATTATTCCCTGGCCCCCCTCCCACTGAGGGTCCTAATAAATGATTGCAGAAGACTGAGCGCTAGAGAGCTCATTGCTTTGGGAGGTGCTGGACTGCCCTTCCTCCTGGAGACACACATGCTTTCCTTGGGATCACGGACCACAAATGTCTCATTGTGCTTGAAAGATTATCTGCTATTGATGGTGAATCTCAAGCAGAGACCCAGCCTCGAGGCATAGAACACAGGAGGCACATAAATTCTCTCTGATGCCCTGGGAGGCCCTTCCTCCTCCTTTTTTTTTTTTAATTAGGTAATTGATTAGTAACATTGATCAGAAAAAAATTATGCCTTGTTGACCATATTCTTGGATGAAGATCAATGATGTTAATTTTCAGTACATCAATTCCTGCATTGGGCACTAATTGGAAGGGATAAAGCTGTGTGATGTATTCCTGGGTGAGACCCAGGGCAACCACACCCTCAAAGGAGGTCCAGGAGATGTGATCTTACCAACCTGTTCAACAGATAAAGTAAGAAACTGCTCTGGGTAGAGGGGCTCTGAGGATTGAAGTTTAAAATCTTGCCCTGATGCTGCTTGATGTTCCCTGGGCTACAGTGAGATAGGAAAATGACTCTGGAGAGTTTGGGGCACCCTGTGCTCCTGGAGCCCCCACCCCCGCCAGCCAGCACACCTTTTCTTCCCTAAACCCTGTATTTTGTCACCATTGTAAGAAAGTTGTAAGTTGAAAGATGACAACGGACTGAATCAAGTATAGAACAAGTCAGAAATAGTATAACAGCAAAGGCATCTAGAGTTTTAGGTACAACATTGACCAAGTCACTGTTTTCTTTTTGTGATGCTGAGGATTGAACCCACGTTGTTTGTACTGAACTACATCCTCACTCCTTTTTAAAATTTTATATTTGGAGACAGGGCCTTGCTTAGCTGGAGTATTTAGTAGCTGGCCGGGAAGTGGATAGAGGAGCCAGGGATTCCTGGGTGCTGTAGTTTGGATCCCGAATGCCCCTGCAAAGTCTCATGTGTTAAAAGCTTAAGCTCCAGGGTGCTGCTGTTGGAACCTTTATAACATGCCCCCTCCCCAGTGGAGGGTCCTTTGGTCATTGGGTGAAGTCCCCTCAAAGAGGCTTTGGGGACCACAGCCCTTTCTTGACCTTTCTTTCTTTCTTTCTTTCTTTCTTTCTTTCTTTCTTTCTTTCTTTCTTTCTTTCTTTCTTTCCTTCCTTCCTTCCTTCCTCCCTCCCTCCCTCCCTCCCTCCCTCTCCCTCTCTCTCTCTTTCTCTCTCTTGCTTTCTTGCTTCCTGGCTCATAATGAGAACAGTTTACTCTGTTATAAGCTTCCCACCATTGCCACCCCCACCAGAGACTCAAAGCAAAGGGGCTGCTGAATTTTGGACTTGAGCTCCAGAACTGTGAGCTAAATAATCTTTTCTCTGATAAGATAACTGTCTCAGGTGTCTCTTTGTCGTAACAGGAAGCTGGTGAATGCACTGGGATGTAGGACCCTCACCTGTCTGCACCCTGGGGGTGCAGCTGTGGAGTTGCTGGGTTGGCCTGTGTGGGTGCTCTAGGGAGGAAGAGTTCCAGCTGCACATGGGGGACCCAGTTTGCATCTCAGACTTGCGTTCAGTGGGACCATTCCTCTGGTTGCTTTTCCAGACTCAGGTTGTGGCTGAAACTTCTAGATTCTCAGACACTAGGTGGGGGAGATCCCTTAATCTGAGATAGCTCAGCTCCTACTGCCTTAGCCTGACACTGAATGGTGATGAAGAATGTCTTCTGACTCCTTGGCATGGGCCACTTTAACATTTCCATTTTCCAGCTGCCCATTTGACTTTCAAACATGCTAGGGCAGTTTTTGGGAAAAAACATTGTTACAATACCAGGTGTTGTCTTCAATGGGATGAAAAAGTCAAGAAATTTAGTTTAGATGAACTCAAAAGGAACTGTGTTCTGACAATCGATCAATGCAAGCCTCAGGGTACATTGGTGTATGAGAGAGGGGATGAGGAGGGTTTTAGTTTCCCTGAGATTTTTAAGTGGAGAAGCAGCCATCTAGTCTAGATGATGCTGGCTTTCCTTCCAAGTGGCAGGAGGCTAAACCAGCTGCTGTTCAGCTCTGCTCAGCTGGGGACTTGCAGGATCGGTAGGTACTATAGGATAAATCAGTAGGCGTAAATGTCTTGGGAGTTCTTGGGCACAGGACCCAAGGCTGCCTGCTGTGAACTGAATTTTGCCCTCTCTCATTCAGATGTTGACCCTCCCCTGCCAAGTGATGGTATTTGGAGACAGGACCTTTGACAGATAATTAGGTTTAATGAGGTCATGAGGGTGGGGTCCTCATCATGGGATTAGTGCCCTTATAAATGGAGACACCAGAGTACCCCTCTCCCATGGAGGACATGGTGAAAAGGCAGCTGTCTGTAAGCACTGCAGAATTGTGAGAATGGGATTTCTGTTGTTTAAGTACCTCTGTCCCCCAGAGTGGCCCCCATCCCTGTGTTTTATTTTATTTTTTTGTGGTGCTGGGGCTTGAACCTACTGGGCCTTTGTTCTGAGCTACATCCCCAGCCTTTGACTTTGACTATTGACTTTGAGACAAGGTCTTGATAAGTTGCTAATTGCTAAATTGTCCAGGATGGACTCAAATCCACCATCCTCCTACTTCAGCCTCCCAGGGTACTGGAATTACAGGAGTGTGCCAGCTCTCCCGGGGCCAGTTTGTGGTATTTTGTTATGGAATCCTGAGGCAAATGAAATGCTTCCGGGAAGTTCAGACTGCTTGTCTGCAGAGGAACTCGATGGGCTGGGTGAGGAGGCTTGTAGCCCTAGGTGGCTTTGGTTAACACCTGCAGGGAGTGTCCTGGGCTCACAGTCTAAGCTTTAGCCATGGTTAAGCACGCCAGATCTCCAGTTTCATTGTTGCTGATGGAAGACACAAGATTCCTGGGTCAGAGCCAAGGGACTTTATTCCCACAGCAGTGGTAGTAGCCAGAGTATCAGTACTTGTTCCCTGAATTCTGATGTCCCCAGGGCAATGCCAAGGTCCAGGGCCACCTGTACATGCAATGGGTTGTGTTACAGGAAAGGAACATTGAGGATCCCTGACTTTTAAAACAACGGGTAGTCAGCATGCCTGCTCTTTGATCCAAAGGAAGAACAACTGTACTTCTATCTTCCAAGGCTGATCATTATACAAATACCCTTAGAAAGAAAGTCCCGAACACAGCAACTCTGCTCACAAGATGTGCAGAAAGGTGAAAGACCCATGAAGAATGTCTCCTAATTCTCCATGCCCCAGGTCCCCAACCTTACCTCTCTTCACCTCCACCTCCCACTTCATGCTCATTCATGACAAACTGCTTGTGGTTCCTGGGCAGTTTGTTTATGATGGCTCATAGTGTGGACTGTCCTTTCTTCCCAGACCCTTCTTGCTCACTCCCTACAACTACTGAAGTGCTACTGTCTCCATGACTATGAACTCTGTGAGCACCTGAGTCCTGAGAAGGGGATGTGGCACATTTTTTCCTGGATGAAGACCCCTCCCCTAAGTTCTCCGTGGTCATTTTCAACCAATGACACTGCAATTGATCCTTGGCAAATTCAGATTTCAGTGTGGCTGATTTTTCCCTGTGAACATCTTCCCTGGCTGGGCTGTCTACAAGCCCCCTGAGGACAGGGCTCTGTGTTAGACAGCTGGGCTGAATGGCAGCCAGGTAGTGAACACAGGCTAATTCCTCTCCAATGTGTGGGCAGCTCAAAGCCTGTGACTCAGCAGGAGAAGTGAACAGGCCAGGTAGACATGTGCTGATCTGGGCTGCAGGGAGGTCCCTCCTGGAATGTTGAGATTGTCCGCTGGACACAATTTCCTGAAATCAGTTGCATTGACTTTTGGACTCTTTGGTAAGTAGCTATTGTCTTTGCAAAAATCATTCCACGAATCACACCAAAATGGTTGAGATCTGGGCTGAAGTGGTTTCTGTTAATTGAAGAGTTGCTTGTCTCATCATGAGCTGAGGAAGGGAATTATTTCTTGGAGAAGGAAATATCTCTGGGATTCCAAAGTTTATCCTACATCAAAAGACACATTCATGCAATTCTGGTGAGTGTTTATTAAGCATTTACAGTGTGTGTGTTGGGGGGAGTGTGCTTAGGGGAATAAGCAGGGAGAGGGGATAATTATGACCTGGCCTCTCCCCTCAGGCAGCTTCTGCACAGTAGGGTAGGAACACAGCCCTGAGCATGCACTGCAAATATAGAGGGACAAGACTTGTTTGCCTGCATCTGGAAGTGGAGCTTCATTATTTATTACTGCATAGTCACCCCCAAAGTATAGTGGCTTAAAAGAACATTTACTCCACTTTTGGGGTCAGGAATTAGTAGTTCTGGCTCAGAGTTTCTCCTCTGGCAGTCAGATGGCTTCAGTCATCTGAAGGCTTAGCTGAAAGTAGAAGACTGCTCCCAAGGTGGCCCACCCACATGCATGAAGGCAGGGGCTTCTATTCTTTGTCATGTGCATCTTTACAGAGGACTGCTTTTTTGTCTTGTTTTTGTGGTGCCGGGAATTGAACCCAGGTCCTGGTGCATGTCAAACAAGCATTATACCCCCAGTTCCCCAGAGAGCTGTGTGTCTTTTCAACATGGCAGCTGGCTTCTTCCATATTCAGTGATCCAAGAGTGATCTAAGGCAGAAGTGCAGTATCTTTTATGACCTACCCTCCAAAGACAACATCATTTCTGCAATATTCTGTTGATGGCACAGGCTGGTCCTACTCATTGTGGGAGCCAACAAAGATGCCAAAAGACTAACAGAGGGACATAAGGTACATAACAACCCCAGTTATTTCTGTGTCTGTTCTCTCTCCTAAACAAGCAAGCCACCTGTGATGGATTAACTAATGGTCAACTTGGAATGTCCACCTGAACCGAATCAGTGCGGTCTGGGTGTGGAAAACCCGCCTGAGGAGTGTTGCCAATAGCATAAAAAGAGAACTGGAGGGGAAGATCATTGGCTGTTGATTTTCTTGGAGAAGCATGCTGGGGTGGTTTTCCTGATGGGAACTTGAGTGTTCTCTCATCATAGGTGGAGCTTGGGTCCTTGTCACTTGGAATGGCTGCTGTTTTCCTCAGGGAGCTCTGGTCTTTGCCATGAGCATCACTTCCTGGCTCCAGTGCAGATCTCTCAGCCTGGTGGCCCAAATCTAGCACCCCACTGGTGCAGGTTTTCTAGCTTCCACCACTGGCCTTCCCGGTGCAGATCCTTGATATCGACATGCATGAGACATTGTTGTCAGCTCTAGGCCTCTGGCTGGACTCATAGAGGACATTGCCTTGGACTTAAGGCCTTCAGCTGGACTTGTGCAGGACATTGCTGTGGGATCCGGCCCTTGGCTGGATTCTTTGGGTCTCTAGGGTGTGATTAAATCTCTTGCACTCCTCTGCATTTGACTTTTTGGGTGACTATTACAAAATAATTCTATAAATTATGTGTCCTGTATTAAATCTATTCCCTTGCAAACCCTGATACAATATCACCCCTGAAAGAACTACTTTTGCCTCCTCTTTCTCAGGCTCCAAATAGTGAGGGGACCTCAAGAGTCTGTGCTAGAGATGTTGCTGGTCCTGCTTATGAGGATAGAGATACCCCTTGCTGTCCTGGAAGAAGGTGGCGGGATGGTGGGAGGGATCAGTAGGTAGCCTCTGGAGCCTCCCCTTGCTGTGATAGCTCATTTTCTTCATTTTTTTTTTTTTTGTAACTGAAGAGTGAAAGCTTCCTCCACCCTTCATCCAAGCTGTGGTTCAAGTCTCTTGAAAAAATAGGCTTTTGTGTTGCTGACCTACACTGGTCACAACAAAAGCAAAGATGCATTTTACCCCAGGCCCAAGGCAGTCAGCTCCTAAATGAAGTTTATTTAATAAAGGAATTAATTCCAGTTGAATTCTTGAGATGGAATTATGGGTTCATTTGAAGGAAGATGACAGGGGCACCAAGCTCAAAGGTCGAGGGGAAGCTAATGAAAACTGTTTTCAAAGCACACATGATGCACTGTCTGAAAAATGCAATGTTTCCAGAATGACATTTTCATTTTCCAAGCTTGTAGCAGGCTGCCTTTCTCCTTCACAACACAGTACCTCCTTCTTCCTGTGTGTTTTATTCCTGGAGCAGTCCTCCCAGGGCTTATGCCTTGGGTGAGCCCCTTCAGAATTCTTCTAGGGAGTGTTAGTTGTTTCCTGTAGCTACTCCCCAGTGCAGGTAAACCTTACCTGATTTTTGCCTGGGGATCCCTCACCCCACTCTTAGCCTATGTGCGTACAGTGAAACTAATTCCATCCAGGGCTCACTGAATAAGCACATCCCCTCTCTCTGGGTCTGGTGATTGGCTCAGGAATAGCACGTGATCCAGGATGGGCCAATCAGAAGCCTGATGACTCAACTCTGGGACTTTTGTTGACCTGGTGAGCCTGCTGCCAGCAGCTACCACTGCACCAACCATCTGTGCATCAGGCAGAGTGAGAGGTGGAGAAAAGAGGTGGTGGTCTGACATTTCTGTGCTCTGGATCCAGCTGCAGTGGAATCTAGCTCTATAAATTCTCTTTTGGCTTAAAGAAGTTTGGATTGCCAACTTTTGTCAGCCATGGGAAGTATCACTGATACATGTGTCTTTGGTAGAAATCAGACGGTTCCTCCTCTCCTACAAGGGACCTAATACTTCAGTTACAGATGCTGAGGAGAATAGAATTTTTTCACTGGTCTCTGGCTCTCGGCCAGCCAGGAGCGAAGCCAGGTTTGTCTGTGCAGCTCTGGTGCTCATACAGCCCGGAGTCAGGCATGCCGTGACTGCTGGACACATCTACCCTGAACCTCACAGCTTTTTGTGAGACCATTCTGCAGCAAGTATAGCATGAGATGCCACCCAGGCTTGGTTCTCTGCTGTCTCTCTGATGTGGAGAGAAATGAGGTATCCAAAAAGGCAGCTGGAAAGGGAGGCTAGACCCTTGCTGCTGTCTCTGGGCCAGTATTCCCAACTCTGGGCTTTGCATGGAGAGTTAAATCATCTTCCCCTCCCCGGCACCACAGCTTCCGAATTATACACTCTATTGCTCTGCAATTAAGCAATAATGCAATTAGGAATAATGGCAGTGAAGACGATGTTCTGTGGGTCCCAGTCTTGATGCTTCATTTAAATATTGAGTTCTGTGCAGACAGAGAATAAACACACATATTTCTATTTCTTTAATGTAAAAAGGAATTGTGTCAAAAGGGTTGTGGGTTATGAGTCATTTCTCCCATTCTGGCTGCACTTTTCTGCTGTGAGTTGCATTGGAGAAGTCTCTTCCTTGTGGTATCCACCATGCTCATAACCACCAGGCAGTGGGGGTGGTTCCGCAGGCAGAACACGTCCCTGGCTGCTTTTGCGCCCACTGAACCTCTGCCATGTCTACCTGAGGACCAATGACAGCTCCTTAGTAACATCCACCCCCCTTCCTCTCCCAGGAGCTCCTAGGGCCTGGCTGCTGGGTCAGTGTGATAGAGAATCAGCTGTGGACTCTGAGTTTCATCCCTGGAGCACAGGGTTTCTGGGGCAGTGGCCGCAGAATGGGCTTTGACACAGTGGGGAAGTGAGTCCTGGACACTCCGGGGTGACATGGCTCTCTGGCTTCCAAAGTTGGTCCCATGAGCTCAGCAGAGACAGCAAAGCAAGTTCTTTGTAAAGTATCAAGTGTCATATTCTGAGATGTGGCTCTTTACCTCTTTGGTTAAAATGATTTTCCTATTTACAATGTTGGTAGTAATGCAGTTTTTCAATCTGAAATTGGCTTCCCAAATTGTGTTATACCATGTGAAATTGCCAAAATTGAATTGTTTTGAACCTATAAAAATGGCAAATTTGCTATTATTTGCTCATTTTGACCAATAAAAATGACAATATTATATGGCCCAGTCTAAGGACTTTACTAATTCAGGACAAGCCAAACGTCTGGGACCCCCACAGTGTAGAGGAAGGATTTTTACACTAGGACTGGCAGGTGTACAGTCTAGTTTGCCTTTTCCTTCCAGCATCTCCCCTCATCTGGATGATGCTGGGTCTCATGGTCCACATGCTCCCCATTACAGGGTCACATGAGATGATGCCCATCAAATCAAGCAGAAAAGCACCGGTGAATGTTGAGTGAATGAATGATAGCTGGGATGCCTCTTATGTGCAGTGATCAAATCCTTGGCCTAGGACTTTTGCTGTCTTCCGAGTTCTCCCTGGATGCTCCATCCCAGGAACACAATGCCATGCGTTTCCTCCTGGGCCCATGTATGTCTGTTTCTGAGGCTCCGAGGGTGGTGTCAGGTTCATCCCTGCTGTCAGCAGCCTCATAGAGAGGCGGTTTGCAGAGTTTCTAATGAGATTGCACTGCCCTAAATGGGCACTGCCTTACACTCCATGGGTGGCTTAGAGGGAGTCTGTAACCATCTACTGACTGGCTGGTAAGGAGGGAAGGTCTGCAAAGGGCAACACTGGTCACATCCATGAAGAACAGTGAAAATAGAAGAGTCAGGTACTGGTGGCAGTTCAAACCAAATACAGGGCAGAATAAGACAAAAGCAGTTGGGGAGGATGGGTTGGGAAAGGAGGGCACAGGTGTCTAAGGCTCTAGTATGACTTTGTGTGGGCTGGAAATCAACTCAGGTGAAGGCAGAAGATGCCAGGACTGAATAAGGAGGAGATTTACAGTGGGCTGGGGCCCACGATTGGTAGCTGAGGACACCCTGGGGTCTGCGTAAGGGAAGCGGATGAAGCGGCCCACTTTGACATGGCTGGTTGAGGTAGCTGAGCCAAAAGTGCTGTGACAAGATGTAGAATTGCTGTTTTTAATTGATTGCTGATGTTCCTATCATAGTCCCTGGCAGAGGATGGGGTGAGGCTCAGGGCTGGGATCTGATTTGATCTGGTTTGATTATTACTTGGTGAAAGTAATTACTTGGCTGAAAGTTTAATGGTTTGGTCTGTAGGCTGTGTTAAGTGTGCCTGTGTTAAAAAAAAAAAAAGCCCCATCAAAATGTCATCAACAACTCATTCCTTATCATATCTAAACTAGAAAAGAAGTCTTCCTTTTAATCTTTGCTGTTCAGCAAATAGGTTTCTCTTGTGGAGTGGAGGAGGGATGGGCAGCTTACTCAGTGAGCCTGAAAAGGGGAAATGTGTCCTTCTTAGCTGATTCTGTAATGCCCTGCTACTCAGGCTGCACATGCCACTGGGCAGCCTCAGCACCTGAGAGCTTGTTAGAAATTCGAGCTCTCAGGCCTGAACCCAGACTCAATGAAGACCTGCATTTTAATAAGATCCTCCCATGCTCTGTGTGCATAGAGACATTCTGGGAGGACTGCTGTTACAGATATTCCTTATGGCATTTTTCAGGTTACAATGGCACTCTGTCCTCATCAGCAGGAGAGGGTGGAGCTGATAGCCATACTGGATACCTGATAGCTTGTCATGGTTGATTGGGTTGTGGCTGGTCATCTGACCCAAGCTGGGCCAATCAGAGCTCTTCTCTGGAGATTCAGATTAGGACTTGTGTGTGTGTGTGTGTGTGTGTGTGTGTGTGCGCGCGCGTGTGTCTATTTGTATGTGTGTAAGAGAAAGGAGAAAGGAGAAAGGAAGGGAGGGGAAGAGGAAATTGGAGAGGAGAGAGGAAAGGGAGGGAGACAGACAGCTCTTCTTTAAGCAGCTGGGTATGTGTCATTTATACCCAGGAGTGAATCATTTTATACTGGTTGCAAGGCCCTGAGCAAAGGAAACTAGTGGGTAGAGAGCTAAGATTGAGGCATATGTGTTAGACAAGGGACAGTGACCATGTCTTAGTCCATCTGAGCTGTGATAACACAGTATCAGAGGCTGGGTGGCTTATGAATAATAGAAAGTTATTTCTCACCGTTCTGGAGGCTAGGAAGTTCAAGATCAGATTGCCAATAGATTTAGTGTCTGGAGAGAGCTCTTCCTGATTTTTCAATGATGCCCTTATATTGTTTCCTCATGTGGAAGAAGGGGTGAGGGGTGTCTAGGGTCTTTTTGATAAGGATATGAGTCCCAGGAGATCCCTCATGACCTAACCACCTTCCAGAGGCCCTATCTCCTAACACTACCACCTTGAGTCTTAGAATTTCAATGCATGAATTTTCTGGGGATGCAAAATATTCAGATCATAGCAGATAGCTTTTATGTTCTGCTCCTAGTCTCATCCTAAAGTAAAGCTGAAATTTCACCCTTGGGCTCCATCGAGCATCCCTGAATCTTGATACAGACCTGCCAACCATGTCAGCTAGGATTTGTGGTGGCATCAAAAGAACCCAACTCTGGCTGTCTTCCATTGGGGAGAATCTCTTGGTTGGGGGTGGTGTCAGAGGCCCATGGGAGGTAGGTGATACTAAAGGAGCCGAGTGAGTCAGACTGAGGAAGCCACATCCAGGGCCATGAGGCAAGAACAGTCTAGTAAACAGAAGTCACTGCCACCAGAGATTGACCACGTGGTGCCCTGGATCTACTGTCTATAAAACCCACACATAGGAAGAGCACGGCCATTTCGCCTGGGAACACCCAGCGTGTGCCATCATGAAGGAACAATATATGCTGGGCAGTAAAAACTGCAAAGGACTGTGTCCTGGTCTCTGTCCTGGATTAAGGATTTGGGGGAAGTAACTTATTTGGTGGTGATTCCAGAAAACAGGAAGGAAGGAGGGAGCAGATAGAGTAAGCCTGGAGTCCGATAAAAGATGTGTTACTCGGTCATTGCTGTGGGCAACAAGGACTCTGCTGGTTATTGAAAAGCAGGCAGAACACCTCTGAGGATGCTCTTCCTGAGGCAGGGAGGCAGGAGAGCCCACCTCTGAGGACCCCCGAGTACCACCCATCCCCAGTATGCTTCCACTGTGGCCCTCTTGTGGCCTTGTGGCTTAGAGGGAGCTCTGGGCAGAAAGCAGAGAAACACCGGGTAATATGCCCTGAGGAATCTCTCCCCTGTCCAGAAACTTTGGTCAGTGCTCTGGAACCTTCTGCTCCAGCACAGCTGAAATCAGAGAAGACGGAGGGAATGTCACACATGGCACAGAAACACCTTCTGCAGTCACAGCACATCTAAATGTCACATCGTCTTCTCCTCAGGGCCTAAGTAACCCAGACGCTGGGAACACAGTAGATGCTCCCAAATTGGAATGGCCGCGTCATTATCTCGGGTCATCGGCCTATTATCTTCCAGTTAAAATTCCCCCTTTTGTCTGTACAAACGGAATAAATTGGGCAACTGAGAACTTTATTCATAGTAACAAGCAAGGACAAAATCTCTCAACTTTCTCTCTTTTTATAGATTTCTATGATTTTTATTTTGTAGGAAATGTACATCGTAGCATGCCAAACACCATACATCTCTTTAATAAATAAAAAGCAATCACTGAAACATTTCCTGCTCAATAGATCATTTTCCTAGTTCCCGCCTCATAAAATTTGTGGAGGAAATGGCAAATTTCTCATTTATTTGACTGATTTTAGTTTTCTACATGGTCAACAAATGCATCTTTTGGACCTGGATCTTCCCATTCATTTGCAAAATCTCCACGTGGCAGCCCCGGTGCTGTTGTCTTGGGTGAGTCTCTGTGTACAGAATGGCCTGCTCTGGCAGAGGTAAGGGCTGACATCTCTTGTTTTCTTGGACTGGAGTTTTCCTTGTTATTTTGTTTTTGCCTCATTGTTTTTGTTATTTCCTTGCCATGCCCACACACCTGTCCCTGTCAAGACAGGTGCCCTCTGATTCCCCTAGTGCAGCTCTGTCTCTTTGGCAGCCACCACCTGCCGAATTGCTGAGTGCGCCCCTCTCTGTGGTCGACTGGACTCTTGGGGCATGCAGCTGTCACAGCTCTTGTCCCAAGGTTTACCCATGTTCCTGAGTGGGTTCTGACTCACACAGGCTCCTTTTGGCTCAGACAACCCATGACTCACAGACTCTTGTTTCCATATCTGAACATACCCTGAAAAGAGATCCAATAAGGCTGTCGTGTCTGGTGACAGCCGCTTGTGAAAAAGCAGAGTTTTGCCTAAGCTCCGGTCACTCTGGGTGTAACGAAAATCCAACTGTGTCTATGTGTGACAGGACTCTCCAAGTATCAGGGAGAGGAAGGCAGCCTCTTCAGGCCCAGCTCAAATACCACTTCAGTTCAATCCCACAGATACTTGATGAGACCCTGTTATCTCCCCCACTCCCTGGGGACCCTATTGCAATTAATTATTTCTCCTCCTGGGTTCCTTTTAAAACTCATTACTGTGTTTATTGCAGTCTGGCTTAAATTCCAGTTAAAGATAGGCGTGTTTTTTCTTCTTGCTAGATGCCAGCTCCTTTATGGGGTAAGGAGAGTCATTCTGCAGTTATCTATTTCTCTTCCTAAACACAGCTATTTACAGAGTAAGAATCAATGTGTGCTTGTTGAGTGAATGCATGTGGTTTATGTCCAGGGTCTACCATGTGGGCGCATGGTCCCCAGGACAGCCTACATTCCAGCTACCCCTTTGCCTGACTTCTGGTAGCTACCCCTCTAGTCCTTGAGGTGGTGGGGTGCTGTCCACTAACCCCAGATGTGCTTCTCACTTCCCACCCAGGAGACTGGCTTGGTGCCTCACACTTAGCCACCAGGAACTGGGATGGAAATCATGTTCCGGGTGGTTTCTCCACACAGAGTAAGTTCTTTTGAGAACAAGTGGAAAGTTACATCTTTACAAATGGAATCTTAACTCTTTTTTTGGTGAAATTGTCTGTTGTTAAAAAAAATTAAAGATATTTTATTGCTTTCATCATATTACAAAAGTAATAAATGCTGGTTATAGAAAAGTCAGACCTCAGCCAAACCTTAAAGTCCATACAGTTCCTCCTGCACGGAGACATAAATTTTTAACACTTTGGTGTATAGTCTTCTAAATCTCTATTCTTGGGCATGTGTGCACCCTCTCTCTCTCTCTGTCTCTCTCTCTGTCTCTCTCTCTCTCTCTCTCTCTCTCTCTCACACACACACACACACACACACACACACACACACACACACGTACTTCTCTTTCTCTGTTTAATAAAACTGGGATTCAAATCCTATTTTAAACATTCTCCAGGAGCTTGCTATTTAAAGGAATTCTAAAGTGAATCCTTTTGAGAGGCGAATAATTCCCTGGGGATTTATTTGTGCTATGGGCTCAGGTAAAATCCAGAAGGCATAAACTGTGTATGGTTGGGAGGAGGAGAATGTCTGACAGTCTGAAAATTTCTGTTGAGGTCTCTGCCCATCCATCCATCCATCCATCCGTCATCTATTCGTCTATCATATATTTCCTAATTGAGTGTTGAGAGACTGACATAAAAAGGCAGGCAGGAAAGCCAGAGATGGGTTGATTGAGTGCCCTCCACGGGGAGCCTCACACACACAGTGCCACATATTTATGACGTTCCCCAAGGACTGGATTACATGGCGAAAGATTAACATCCCTGCTGCACAAATTAAAAATGCTCTATTATTTGCAGCATGGAGCGGACTAGCTGAAGATCAGCATCTTCTCTTTGAACAACATAATTGAATGTCTCTCAGCCTGAACCCCTCGCTGTATTGATTTGAATTAATTATTTGTGCATTTATAATCTCCTGGCTTCCCCAGCGCAGGAGTGCCCTGCATCGCGCCACTGCACGGCCGCTCCTCCCAAGCCGTCACCCCTGGTCTGGAAGCCTTTGACAGTCCTAAGGACAATTAATCAGTCAAATGGAATCAGTTTTTGCTGATAAAGGAGAGCCTGGCTTGTAAAACTGACATCCCATTTTATGGGAATTAACGTTCTGAAAAGCAACTGTGGTCTGCCTTAGTTAAAAGCACCGATTCATTAGATTCCCGTTCAGAGAGGCTCTGGGGGGCGGTGGTGGGAGGGAGCAAAGTTTTATTACTGAGGATCCTAGGGCTGGGGCTGCAATGAGAACTTGAACAATCATGGCCAAGTCTTTTGGTATTTAGAGAGCAGAAATTATGTAGCTGCAAACGGAATTAATCTGTTATGTAGATAAGAAGTTAGCAGATTGTGTTGTAGACACATTGCAGATTTTCTTCCAAAACAAAATAGAACATTTCATATACTAAATTTGTCAAAGAGAAAAAAAGGTACACACACACAAAATCAACATTTTCAAGGAAAAAGAGACTCAAATAATTTGTGATCCAATTTAACTTTGTTGCTGAGTTCTCAAATTGAAAACTGGACACACCTTATTTTGAAACATCAATGACCTGATTCAGCAGTGGGATTGTGGTTAGCCAGAAAACTTGTTTTGCTTCTGCTGTCTTTTGAGGACTTCTCTGAGGGGTAGTGATGTCTACTGGCCATATAAGGCCAGTAGGGTGACCACAGCTGGTAGAGGTTGCTGAGTAGAAGTAGGACGGTGCTGGCCGAGGACTCCTGGTTGCAAAATCTTAACCTCATAGGTGCTCAGAGACCATGTGCCTGCAGCGGGGAGCTGGGCAGGAGTGGATGGCAGGGTTCAGAGGGAAGTGGGGAGACAGCATTCACTATCAGGGGGCAGCTGCTGACAGCACTCACCAGTTGTTACCAAATCAGAATATGGACCCCATGTAGCAACATATTACGATTTTTTTTTCAAGAGAAGCCAGAAATTTGGATTTTTACTTGAGCGTGTCTGATATTGTAAGGTAATAATAAAAATCCTTATTTTAGACAAAACAAAATGTACCAGTGAGCTAGATGTGCTTGTGAGCTGTCAGTCTGCAACTTCTGGGTGGGAGGTGGAGTTAGATGTAAACTTATCTTGGATGTGGTGGAAAGGGACAGTTATTACTTTTTTTTTTGTTTGTTTGTTTGTTTTGGTACCGGGGATCGAACTCTGGTCCTTGTGCTTGCGCAGCAGGTGGCGAAACCACTGAGCTAAATCCCCGGCTCCAGTTATTACTGTTTTTGTTCTCAGAGAATAAGACTGATAAGACTGTCCTTTTTTTTCACTTTGCTTTTAACCTGCATGAGTTGAATAATCACTACCCTTGTTTATGAGATGCTATCATCATTGTTCTGAATAGGACAACATTCAGTCATTTATTCATTTGTGATAATGCAATAAGTAACCTGTCCCACCACTCAGCGTGAAACTACGATCTTGATAGTCACCTTCATCTGCCGGAGGGGTCCCCCTCTACCCACCCTCTGCCTTTCCACACCAAATTAACCATGGTCTTGTATCTATTTATCACTCTCTTGCTTCTTCTTCTTCTTTTTTTAAAAATAGTTTTATCTTAACTGTGTATTTTCTTAAATCAATCAATCTATCAATCTATCTATCTATCTATCTATCTCCATCCATCTATTCTCACCCTTTCTTCTACCCATCCAGTTTTTTTTTTTGGTTCAGTTTTAACTTTTTATCAAAAAGGGTATCATGCTATATGTAATCTTTTGGACTTTCCTATTTAAACTAACAGATGCTAAGACCCACAGTTTGGTTGCTTTTTTAGTTCCTGTGCTTTGACTCTTATGTAACATTCCATCATGAGACTACTCTACAACACATTCATCTACTCTCCAGTGTATGAGTACTTGTCTATTTCCAGGTTCTATGAAGAGGCTGCCACATGGTTTTGTTCACATGTTCCCTTGTGTATATAAGCAAGAATTTTTGCCACTTAGGAGTTGACGCTCTGGGTCATAGTGTACATGAACATTCAATTTTAAGAGTTAGTGCCAAAGTGTTTTCAGATGAGGTCATACACAGTTAACACTCCCATGATCGATATGTAAGCAATCTTGTGGATCTGTATCCTGTTTAACATTTGTTATTGTCATGTTTTAAAAAATTTGGTAAATTAGTGAGCATAGTTATTGTGGCTTTGATTTACATTTCTTTTTATCAATATAGAAGCTGAATACCTTTTCCTGGTCATAGTTTTTCTTCTATAACATGGTGATTCATATTTTTTGTCCATCTTCCCATTGTTTGTGCTTTTCTTTACTGATATTTAGGAGTTCTTTACACATCCTTGACACTAGTCCTTTGTTGGTTGTATTTTGCAAACATTTTTTCACTTTCTTAAAGGTAGCTTTTGATAATGTAGTTACGCAGTCAAAATTATACATCTTTTATTTTACAGTTAATACGTTTTGGATCTCATTTAAGAAATCCTAACCTCAAAATCTAACAGACACCATCCGCATTTCTACCAAGAGTCTACCTGCCATTTTCCCTTTTAAAAATAATCATTTGTAGGGAACAAATCTGACCATTGTTGGGTTTTTGCTAGTTGGTAGCAGGTTAGACTTGGTGTGAAGTCACATTTTCTATGACTTGAAATATATTTTTGGTGCTCCCTGGGTCTTTGTCATTTAAAAGAGGTCACCTCTGGCAATGTTTCTAGACTTTACCTCATGTTGTGTCTGCAGCCACAGAGTGGGGTGGGTCTCTCATAAAGGTCATGGGTTTTCTTGCATTTTTAGGGCCCCTGGGATGAGGTAAAGGGTATCCTTTCACCTAGTGGGTGGTACTGACTTTTCTTGGCTGATGACAGCAGGGGACTCTGAGGGGCAGCAGCAGTGCTGTGCAAAGACTGAGTGTCCAGGTTGGCTGAAGTTTCCCGTGTGCTGTGTCATTTCTGCTGCGTGTCACTCTCTGGAAGGAAGGCGAGAGTGTTCCAAAGCAGCAGACTGCTACACACAGACAGGTGTGAGCACAGAGGGTGCAGTTGCCTCATGCTTGTTACCACTCCTTATCTGGGAGAAGCAGGGGGTGTGCCCCCCGAAATGCTGAGGAAATGGATACCCAGTGTTTGTTGCCTGATTTGCACAGGGGTCTGTAGGGGCGAAACCATGGAAAAATAATCAAGAGCTGTTCCCCTGCCTGTCAGTTCAGATGCCTCTTAGCTCCAACCCCAGAAGCTCACAAGTGGCTCATTGGTTGCAGTCCAATTTAGGGCCATCTTGGATCAATTAGTCTTTTTTTCCCCCCTGGGTCAGAGCTGTAACTTGGAATGTGGGGTTGAGATAGCACTGAACCTCCGAATGTTACCTCTGATCATATCTTTCCTATCAGATTCTAAGAACTCCTGTCCTTCCCCCAGTGTTATACCCCTGGAATACTGGGTGCTGGCTGCAAGACACAGGTGACTGGGCCACACAAGTTGCCACCAACCAGGGGCGAAACCCTTATCTTGACTATAGGATGCAGGGGAGCCCTCACTGGATCCAGGACATGGGTGACTTCCCCAGCATGCCTATCTTATCCACACTTGCCTTTCCTACTCTTCTCCACTCTAACTCAGTGATGGTTCCGTTCCCACCTCATGTCCCTTATTTTGGTGTTAGTTACAATGCTGAGCCATAGTTCTACAAGGTTTTGAAGCAGATCAGCAGATCCTCATAGGCTGGGACCAGACCTCCTCATTACCTGCAGTGAGTTCTTCTCAGAATCCAATCAGCTTGTCTTCAGATCCTGGCCAGGTCTGTCTTGGGCTGACACCAAAATGCAAAGGAGGAGTCATTTTGTGGAGTGAGCCTAATGCCATGCTTTTCATTTCTCACAAGTGATTGTCCTTCCTGGTTTGTATGCATCTGATAAAAGCCACTGCAGGCTGCCCACTTGTTGTCCTCATTCTTGGAAGGCTACACGAGGACTCTGGAAAGCAGGAGCCCATGGCTGCATTGTGAATTTGCAGGTGTGCACTTAACTTTTCCTTCATGTCTAGGGCCCTGAGCCATCAGGGAAGCTGGCAACAGTTCCATGGCAGGGCCTGGGGGATTTGCTTTAGCTTTCTGCTTGGCCATGGCTTCAGTCTGAATTCCATTTGCTTGTGCTGTTAGGGTGCAGGTGGGGCTAAACTTCCCCATCTGGGAACTTGCCCAGCCCAGTAATTTCCTTCTCCTGGTTGCCAGCAGGCAGACATAAGCACTTGTTCCTTTGTGTATGAGGTGCTATTTCTTGAGGAGAACAAGGGTAGCCCAGGAGAGCAGTTTCTCCAAAGCACACCTGCCTTGCCCTCCCCTCTGCATCAGTCTGGGGGCAGGAGCTTCCAGGCAGGAACCTGACTGACTCTGCTTGTGAAGGGCAGTGAGGTTTGATGACAGGAAGTGTTTTCTCAGCTCCTTGCCCCCTGGAGTGATCTGGCACAACATCAGCCCATCTCTGACACATCGCCTCCATTCAACCTGGCATCCAGAAAGTACTTTTTTCTTTTCCAGCACAGAGGGCCAGTATTTAGCATGACATTATCCTGTTGCAGTATTGAGTTAACTATAAAAAGAGATGATCCTTCTGGACAGAATCACTACTCACCAGACCAAACAATTAAATTTACAGTTTGATTGGTACTGATCAATAGAAATGAAGTGTGAAACAACTCAATGTATCCATCAGAAAGAGCAGTCCTGAGGTTTTCTTCACACAGGCATCCCAGGACATCAGTGCCACATGGAGAGTCTCTGCGTGTGTGGGATTCTCCAAATGCACGATTTCTTTTAACTAAATACAGTCCATTAACTAAATACTGAGCCAGTCAGGATAGTCTGGGGTATACTGTATAATAACAAGCAAACCCCAAAGCTCAATGGCTTGAAATGGCAAAGCCTGGTTCTTCATCATGCTGCATATACAGTGCTGGCCAGCAGGGGAGGCTCTGCCCATCACAGTCAGTCAAGGACCTGAGCTAGTGCAGCACTATTTTGAATGTTGCCAGTCATCATATTAGAGGAAATGAAGGCTCTGGGAGGCCTTGCCCTGGATATCATATGCCTTGGCCTAGAAGTGATGCAGGTTCTTTCTGTTCACAGCTCATGGGCCCCATATATCATTAGAAGCCAGAAAATGTAGTCTTACCATGTGCCTGGTTAGCAGAGGATGGAGGTATTTTGGTGAACAATATCAATGACAACACATGTGTTTAAACTGCAAGTGCAAGAATCTGGCTAGGTTTTAAGCAAATCCTTGGGACTGGCTATTTAATGGTAGCCTGCCATGATGTGAAGACCAATAGTTTCTAGGACATGCCAGTTTCCTTAAGATGTGTAACCTGCCCTCAGACCCATGGATTTCAGGGACTCAAAGCAATCTCTAGAGGCATGGAGAAAAGAGTGTGGAAGGCTCCACCTTCTCTCCAAATTCTCTAACCTAGTAGTAAAGTCAACAGCAATAATTGCACCTTGGTGTATAATCTCCAAGTGGGCAAATGCATTGCACATTTAATTGAAAGCAAGAGTGGAAAGAACGGTTGTTGATTCATATAGTGACCTCCTTTCCTTCGGGATCTAGGCTGAGGGGTTCTCTCCCTCTTGCTGCCATGAAGTTTCTTGTCCCTAGGGGAGGCTGGGCAAGTGCCCCTGCTTGCTGTGGCCTCAGCCAGGTGCCCTGGGCTGTCTTCCATGCTGGGAGACACCAGCCAAGAGTACAGCTGGTGTTGGAGAACAGGAGGTTATGGCATCCAGGCTGCAGCGGGCACTGAGGCTGAACAGTCATACATGGCTGTAGAAAGGTTATTTCAAAGTTGTTTTTTTATTCAACTGTTATTCAGCAATATACAATACAGTTTATAAACAAGTGTCTGACCTTGTTTCCAATCTTTATTTAAAAATAAATATTATTGACAGTGAATTTTAATTATGATGTGCCTTTTTTAATCAAAATGTCTCAAAAGAAA
Organism: Heterocephalus glaber; assembly: GCF_000247695.1. The sequence continues at coordinate 4,762,247 of NW_004624794.1, read as the reverse complement.
TAATTTAATAAAAAAGAAAACCCCCCAAAGGAAAAGTAAATAAAAAAAATCCTAAACACATTAATCTACTAAAAATATTTTGCTTTGTCAGAAAGGCTTTGACCCAACATTTTTTACATATTATCCTAAAGATAACTGCTCAACAGTTCGTGCAACATGAAGACTTGGAAGGAAAGTGTAGAAAAGAAAAATACATTGAAGTAGAGAAATCATTGACCCCATGCTTATTGCATGGTCCAAACTCCATCTTATTTGGAAACTAGATGCATTATTTTAGCTGTTCTACGTTTGCGTGACTTCCTCAAAAATATGATTTATTTATTTTCTGTGTGTACTTCTTCATGCTTCTCAGTCTCTGTGTGTCTGCCTGGCCATGTGGTCCTCTCTGGTGTGCAGGCAGGAGTGTGCCTGCTGAGGTGCTCAGGTTGCCATGACTGTCAGTGCCCCAGCAGCAGGCGAAGGAGCTTATGCAGTGCTAACAGGAGCAGGGACAGGAGCGGGTCTGTGGCAGAGCTAGGGCCAGTGCCTGCAGAGGATGAGAAAACAGGAGAGGTGAACCCTCGAACTAGGAAAGCTGGGCAGCTCACAAGCAGCCAGGCAGAGTGAAACTTCCCAGGGCCACTTGACTGCAGCACTCGGCTGGAGGTGGCACGTGGTGGTTTTGGGTTAGTGACAAAGCATTTTGTTACTGCTGTTTGTTATTTATAGACCACACGTTTTAGGAGGCTACTGCGGACAGACACCAGGTGCCCCTGGCCTGAGGGGAATGTGGTCTATTGTAGTTCTAAAGTCCAAGTCCTTATTGTAATAAAAAAGACCATCTGCTCCCCTTGCCCCCTCCTCCTGCATGAGGATGCCTTGCTCACATACAGATCCACTGTGTGTGTCCCGTCTAGCTCTCTGCCTAAACTACATAGTTCACTATTTCCATAGGTCCCGTTTTAGACGTACTGATGATTCCGTGTGAGTCTTTTTTCTGAAACTACATTGCCAATCCACTCATATTGCACCAGGGAGTTCAGAAAACACTGGTGAAGGTGGGGGGCTAGGGTCCTGCAGAAATGACTGCATCGCTGTCTGGGTCAATCCCTCCTGCTTCTCCAACTCAGTCATTAACCTAGGCCCCTGGCCTCCTCTGAGGCCCTAACACCAGCCTTCCTCTCAGCTTACTTGGGCCACCTGCCTGGTTCCCCATCTGCCGTCAGGTTCCCAGCAACTACAAGGCTTCTCGTGCAACCAGGGAACACCCACCTCTGAGCTTCATCTAGAAATAACGAGGCTCTCTTCAGGGTCACCAGGAGATTGAGGGACCCTCTGAGCAGCTCGGTGCCTGGTGACCTCACTGCTAATTGGCTGAGAGACCAGCAACATGAATGGAAGCAGTTTCCAGCCTCCCTGTGCTCACCTGCACTTTCTCGATGCCTTTCTCCTCCCTTCCTCTAACCAGCCAGCTTCGCAGGAGCCCCGTGCCTGGGATGGGCCATGGGAGGCCCTTCCTTGCGTCAACACCAGATGGTGCAGAAGGCAAGGCCTCCTGCACACAGCTGACTGTGGGAGCTGCAGCCAGTTCCCTCTGGTCTCACTTGGTGCAGATTTGTGGCTTCCCTGACAAGGCTTGGCCTGAATGCATGATTCTCCTCTCTCCAGGTAAAAGCACTTTAGTCTTTTCCACCAAAGGCCTTTCTCCCACCCTATCATTCTTAATCTGGCTCCAACTGTTGGTGTCACAGAGTTCATGCCTGGGCCCCCACCTCCCTTTTGTAAAAGGAGGAGATTGGACAAATGATCCAACTTGAAACTTCAGGATTGCATCTGTCCATCTGGGGAAACATTTTGGGTTATGTTCAAGCCTCTGCATGGAAAGGGGGCTGGGCTGTCTGCTGTGCACAGAGCTCTGAAGCCCTGCTGAGAAGCCCAAGGACAGGTCAGATCTAGATGTGCTAACCTTCCTCTTCAGATCTTAATTTTCCAGACAGTCCTCACTCCCAGCCCTCCTGCAGCTTGGCTCAGGTTGCCACTCTGCCTCTGGCCATCCATCAGCGGGAAGAATCGCAGTGCAGTGGTCACCCCAAAGACTCTGAATCTGCTCTGCTGCTCCTCGCTGTCATACATCACTGGGAAGGACGAGAGGTGGACGTGATGGGCGAGCTGATGGCTGACCAGGTGCCTGGGTAGCTCTCACCAAGGCTCAGATATATGGAAAATGGGGATCTGGCCAGCAGGGCAAAGTGCTGCCTACTGGGCTCATGGGGCTCCCAAGGCCAGATGGGCCCATGGCCTCCTGATCTCCTGCTCAAGTCTTCATGCTTATGCAAAACCTGATGCTCAGGCAAGTGCAGGTGAAAGAGAAACAACCCATGTGAGGTGCTTAAGAGCAGGTGTATATGTACTTAGGACTCCAGACCCTCAAGGTACACAGCAGCAGGAGAATGACCAATGTGGGCACAATTAGGCTGGCCTGGTGGCCTGGTGGAACTGTGGACATCGGAGATTTGAGGAGAGAGCCCCCCAGTAGTGCTGACTGGTCACTGCCACTGTACCAGTCTCACCCACTCAAGTTTAAAAGTTTGAAAATTGCTCACAGCTTACAAAAGGCCCTAGAGTCAAATAGCCAGCCTGGCCTTCTGCAGTGGGGCAGGGAGGAAGCAGCAGGGCCAGGAGGGCTTCAGTGGTGGCTCCTGGAGGCTGGTGTGTGAGGATGGTGGGGATCAGGCTCTGCAGAGTCTCTGCTGGTGGATGTCTGCAGGATGGCCATGGTTTGGCTCCTGGGGGGCACCTCATTCTCGCACTGCCATGGGTACCAGGAGAGGTGGTTTGGGGCAGTGAGCTGGCATTAGAGAGATGGGCATCTAAGCCTTGCCCTGTTGCCAGGTGCTGTGTGACACCAGGCAATACCTTTTACCTTTGAGTCTTGTGCTACATTCTATAAAATGGGCACAAGACCCAGAGAGGTATGAGCATGGCTCCATGAAATTAATATGTACATATTAATTTCTCACTGGGCTGTCACACTGGACTGGGGTCCAGATTGAGCAATATTGCAGCAACAGTTTGAAAAAATGGGAACAGGAGTCTTCCCTATCCCCCAGCATCCATACCCTGTGATTGTACCCTCCCACACTAACTGTGGGCTTGGCCAATGACCTGCTTTGGCCAAGTAAGCAAAAGCTTGAACAGTGCTTGTGTATTAAAGCGTGCCCTCCCTCGTGGGTCTTGGAACTCACTGCCACGTGAACAAGCCTTGGCTGGTTAAAGGAGAAGAGCTTATGTCCTAGCAGAGGTCCATGTGGATCAACCAGCTCCCAAGTGAATTGGTACTGATTGCCTGCATGAGTCCAACAGAGACCAGCAGAAGAACTGCCCATCAGAGCCCAACCCAAATCGCTGAAACACAGAATCATGAGCTAAGTAAATGGTTATGGTGTCACACCAAAGCCACTGAGTTTTAGGGTCCTTAGTTACATAGCAAAAGCTAATGTATACAAGGACGTGAACAAAGAGCCTCAAACAGAGTCATGTGCCTTGCAAACTGGTCTTCAGAAAAAGCCAGTAGAGCTACTTGTCTGAAAAGAGATAGAGAAGAACTAATTTGAGAAGAACTAATTTTTGCCCTGCCTGTTCTGTCTTAGAAACATTTTCTCTTGAGAGCAGGACAAACTACCTTGTCAACCACTTATTGTTAGACATCCTTGGAACTCTGGTGAAAGAACCACCCAGGATTTGGAACTTTTTACCACATGATTCATCAGATGCACAAACACTTTGTGTTGGTTTCTAGTGAAATTAGGGCAGACAGGGAAGAGTGGTCTCCAGGCTTTCCCTGGAGGAAGTGGGATCTTTGCACCAGCAAAGGTTTGGAATTCAGGGGTTTAGAAGCCCAGGGCTCCCCTCATTCCCATGTGTGGGCTCCTTCTTGGAGAATGACCTATGTCTAGTATGTGGCTACAGCCCTTCTGCATCTGGGGCCCAAGTCTCTGCCTCACTGCCTCTTGGAGAGAGCTAGGATGGTCCCCTGCTGTGTGAGATGACAGGTCCCAGCTCATTGTTTTGGACACAAGGTATTACTTTTAGTTCAGGCTGGTCTTGAACTCACTATGTAGCCCAGGCTGGCTTGCGAACTGGCAGAGATCCTGGCTGAGGAAGCCTCAGCTTCCTCCCTAGTGCTAGGATTTCAGGCAGGCACCACCCTGCCTGATCCAGCTCACTTTGACCCCCAGTGCAGGGGTGAGGAGGGGCCATTTGGCTCAGCTGAGGTGGAATCTCCTTTCCCCACTGTGGCCTCTTTTCGCATTCAGCTCAGGCATCTGTGCTCTGGGGCACAGGGCTGAGCAGGCCAGCTGGCTCGGAGTCTGCTGCGCTGATTGGATGCTAACAGTCTCTCAATCTAGTTCTTCCCTTCCTGAAGGGTATCAGGAATAGCGCTGGAACACGAAGAAGTTTATCTGTCATGATTAAACTGGAAAATGAGGCTGCTCAGGAGGTGAGGGAAGCCTTCTGATGCAGGAACAGCTGATTCATCCTGTACATTAAATGAGCATCACCATTTGCCTAATCATTCTTCAAGAAATCAAAGCCTCTTTGGCTCCAGAGTAAGGTGTCAATTAAGATATTAATTTTTATCGTTTAGATAGTGAGCAGGATAAAAGACACACTGGAGCCATTTAAAAGAGATCCCAAAGGAACACAATAGAGGCACTCACTCCTTGGGCCCCCCACCCTCTCACCTTGGGAAATTCCTCATCTCCATTTATCCAGAAATGGCAAATTCTAAAGCCCTGTAAGAAAAGAATATGGAAGCTTTGAGGCCATTCCATTTAGTACCTGGAGATGAAAGTAAAGAGTGAGGTCTTGTTTAGGACATCCTCTGTGACCTACCATTGGCCTACACTGTGCAGGGCATGCCTGTGAGTTAAGCTCCTAGAGGGGCCATGGGATGGAACAACTGGTCTGGCCTGGACTTCCATGTGCATAGGGGTTCCAGCTCGTGTTGTGCAGCACAGGGCTGAGGAGTCCTTTTCAAGGGGCACTGCAGAGCTTGTTCTAGCTGGCAGCAGGGGCAGGGGAAGATGGCCTGGGTTGGCGGTTTGCAAACAAACACCACTCAGAGTTTTTGCAGAGTTGCTCCCAGGCTGTGCTTCTTTCTTTCTTTTAAAGTTTGAGAAGAGTAAGTAAAAATAAGATATTTTAAGGTCAGTGGGCTGAGTGTGGCTCTTGCAGCCTGGCCAAGTTGGAGGTTCATTTTGCAGGCTTACACTGTAATGCTTTGCCGTCTTTGCCTCTCTCCTGTGCAGCACGAAATATTCTCACATTGAGCAGAGGAGCCAGAGAAGAGCTACTCCAAGGATCACTATGGCCCGGACTTCAGTGGGCAAAGCCATTCTGACAGTGAGCTTGAATGTTGGAACACGAGGACTACCACAGGGTCTCAAGGTCAGGGCGCCCCTCTGAAGAGCAGATCAAGGCCACTCGCATCTGCTGTGCACTTTGTGCTGATAGGACACGGCTTCTGAAGAAGGTTTTCTTGGCTAGAAAAGCCCAAGGTTGTCTTTTGCTGCCTTCTGAGGAGACAAAGGAAAGTGCTGCCTCCAAGTGGCAACAATGGCTTTTAGGGGCTGTACTCTATTCCTTCCGGGCTGCATAGGCCTGTCTTTTCTGGGCTCCATCCTGCCTCAACTGCCCTGGACCCACTCTGAGCACAGTTCTTAAGGACAAGGGTCCCTCTCTGAGGAGCCATCCCTGTCTCTGCATGTCGTACAGAAGCCGAGGCCGCGATCAAAGGCAGAGTCAGCGGCTGCGGTTAGCCTGGCCCTGTGCTCTTCTCCACTGTTTCCCACTTCCCGCCCCACTGGTTAGAAGATGCCACTTTCCACAGACTCTGGGAACAATGTAAAGGCAAAAGTGGACGCTCGGATGCTTGAAGATGAGCCTGGTTTCCAGAACCGTCGCGTTTGGGGCTGTCATGATAGATAGGTAGATTTTATTTATGACTGGTGATTGAACTCAGGGCCTTCACACTGAGCTACGTCTCCAGCCCCTCCCCCCTTTAAAAATTTTGATATGAATTCCCACTAAATTGCTAAGTTGCCCAAGCTGAGCTCCGACATGTGATCTTCTCACCTCAGTCTCCCAGAGTGGTGTGTGCCATTCAGTTTTGAAAGTTGTAAATTCAAATCTGACATATAAAGTAGGGGAACTTCTGCATAAAAGCTTTGGTACTGCTTTCTAAAGGCCCAAGAGCCAGTAAGCCTGGGCTTGCTTTTCCACCAAGCTGTGGTCAGCTGGGTGGGCCAGTGGCTGGCTGCCCTTCTTGGCAGAATCTACCTCCCCTCCTCTCTCCCTCCTGACCCACAACCGAGGCCTGGGTGAGCTGCCAGTCACAGCCCCTGTCCTTTTGCAGTTGGGCTCTACGGGCCGAGCCTGCATCACTCAGACTCATTACCTACACTGCATCCTTTGCTGCTGAGAGCTTGAAGCCTCTGAGCCAGCCCCGGAGCAGGATGGGAGGGGTGTGGCTTGCATCCCATCTCTATGAAGCAGGCCACCTCTCCCCTGATGTGGGCTGATGCTCCCTGCCAGTCTGGCTCTCTGCTCTCCCCTGGATGCTGCCCTGGTCCAGCTCGCTGCTGAGTGAGATTCCACCTCGCCAGCCTGCTTCTCTTGTTGACATTTTAATTAAAGTCTCTTCATGGATATTTATTCAAAGGGAGTCGGTGAGGAATAATTGAGCACTAACAGTATTTGTTTAGGTAGAATTAATTTCTGCCATAAAATTAACGTGTGCTGGTAACTTGGGCAAAAACTAGCAGCAAATAATATCTTCAGGTTTTAAAGAAATAGGAGTATTTTTAAGAAAAGTTCAGTGTGGGATGTAGAACCACTGACCGGGTGAAATATGGGCCTGTGTCCTTGCTGACGGTACCTGTGGGGGGGCTTCCCCCCCCCCCCCCCCCCCCCCGCTAGAACTCTTGAGTGCCTTTTACGGGCATGTCTGGGCCTGCTGCAAGTCTACCCGGCAACAAGGAAGTAGCCCCAGTACCCTCCCCTTGCTCCTTCCCTCTAGCCCTACGGTATATATGCTGTAGCAGCTTCTGCAATAAACGAGACTTGATCAGAAACCTGTCTTGTCTCCATCTCTCGTGTCTCTTGTCCCTTGTCATTCTCACTCCCCCTCTAGGGTCTCCGTTGACTTACCCGCGGGTCAGGACAGGTACCCGAAGTGCCTCTGCTTCTGCCCAGTTCATCTTACTGCCCAGGCCTAGCAGCTAGCTCCTAGGTTTGTAGACAAACTGCCCTCCTTGCGGACATCAGCCCACGGGGCATGGTGCCTGGATGGCAGCCTCAAGGTCCAGGCAGGGGAAGGAGCCCAGGTCCTCCTGGGGTGAGCAGAGGCAGAGGTTGAGCCACCTACCATTTTAGTCTTTCTGTGCTGCATGCTCTTACCTGGCCATAGCCCCATAACAGCAGTGACTTAAGACTTCATCACCAGTGCCCACCCTCTCCCTTCTGACCACCTGGAGAACGCTCCCAAGGGGGCAGATTTTCGCTGGGTTTCCTCTGTCTGCAAGAGGAAGAGACAAAGGTAGGGTTTCTCCATGGTCCTTCCCAGTCCCCTTGCTCTCCCCTGCCACCAGCCACATGCTGTGGTCGACTGCTCTCTGCAGGCCCTTGGAGGCTGAGCCTGTGGGATAACTCCCCGGCCGGTTCCTCATCCAGGTCTGACCAGTCTCTCAGGAGCCCTCCCTGCACCCAGGGACAATTCTGTGCTGCTCGTGTAGCCCTTGCATCTGTCCCCCTATAAATGCCTTCCTTACACATCCTACCTCTCTGGTCTTCGTAGGAGCCCACGAACCAGAGGGCTGGCCTTGGCTCCCTGGCAGGAGCCCCACCCACAGCCAGGAGAGGAGTCTGGAGACTTGCTGCAAATGTAGCCTGCCTGTACCAGGGTCAGATGCTGAGCAACTGCACTGCCTTTGCTCACTTCCGCCCTCTTGCGGTAGAAGTTACCCTTTATCCCTGCTTTGCAGATGGGAGACCTGAGCCCCATGGGGGCAAAGTGAATTACCTAAGGCCGTAGGTTGCCAGGACACCCAGTCACATTAGAGTTTGTGGTAAACAATGGATACTTTTTAGTATAAGTCTGTCCCAAATAGTGCTGGAGACATACAAAGGTATCAAAATATATGGTGAATGTTTAAACTTTAAAAAATGTATTGTAGTAAAAGACACATTGCCATTAATCTCCCTCAAAATAGTCTCCCTTGTTTCAAACACATTTATCATGACTCTTACCACTTTATAAAGCCATTCTGGAAGCCCTCTTTCGTGTCTTTATGGGACGTGATAAAAACAGTGAATGCTGAGGGCCATCCAACAGAAAGGCAGGTTTGTAAAAACATTATGGTGGGTGCCCATCCCCCCCAATTCACCAGATCTGGCCCCATGTGACTTCTGAGTTTTCCCCACAGTCAAAATGACCATGGAAAGTAAACGTGTTAGCTATCGAGGCAGTCACAACAGCACAACTAAGGGTATTCAGGAGAGGGGACTGCTAGGACTGCTTCGGAAAGTGGCAAAAATGATGGAATAAGTGTATTCAAAGGGTGGGAGAGTGTTTTGAGGGAAATTAATGGCAGTTTGTCTCTGACTGTAATACATTTTTTTTTTGAGACAGGGTCTTTCCATGTAATTCAGGCTGGGCTTGAACTCGCTATGTAGCCCAGGCTGGCCTTGAACTTGAGGTTATCCTCCTGCCTCAGCCTCATGAGTTACTACATGAGGGACTACAGGCATGTGCCACTATGCCTGGCTATAATAAAATTTTAAAAAATATAAACATTCACCATATTACTCAGTCACACCTTGTACTTATATTGAGGTGTTATTGATAGTTTATCTAAAATGCAAGTTTAATAGGACAACTGGCGGTCCTACCAGTGCCACACTAAGAGAAGCAGCAGGGCTGGGACCTGAACCCAGCAGTCTGGCTCTGTGAACACACTGACCTTCAGCATGCTTACCACCGGTCAGGGCTGAAGATGACTCCTCCCTGATGGCCTCTGCTGGAGCCCAGCCCCAGCTACTTCCAAGGGGGAAGACAGAGGAGGAGGTAGTTTCCCTGAGTTTGGATGTTCCTGACAGCTTGCTAACTTGGCCAACTTTGTCTCAAGCTTCTCTCCAGCTTCCTTTTCCTTTCGAAATGGAATCTTGCCCCCAGTGACCTTTTTGTGGTGAACAAGTCCTTTCTCTGTAGTGGGGTGACTGTTGCAGGCAGGGCCACAGCAGCCAAGACCACAGTGGACGTCACAGTGCTCACCAGGCAGGGACTGTGGCCAGTGAATCCCTGGTTCCTGGGAATTAAATCCAGGCTCCCCAGCTGCCTGCAGCCCTGACTCACTGACCAGACAGACAGACAGCTCTTTCCCTATCTCCACACTCTTGAGTGCTCCAAGATCCAAGCAAGCAGGGGTCCTCTACAGAGGGCAAACGCATCCAAACTCTCCTGCCTGCAACCTTTGTCAGACCATGCACTCCTGCACAGGCCAGAGGCTCCCACAAGGTGACTCTGGAATTCTGGGACAGTTTGGTTTTGGCAGCACTGGGATTGAACTCAGGGCCTTTGTGCTGAGCTACATCCCCAGTCCTTTTTATTTTTATTTTGAGACAGGGTCTCGATAAATTGCCTGTGTGGGGCTTGAGCTTGTGATCCTCCTGCGTCAGCTTCCCAAAGTGCTGGGATTACAGGCATGCACCACTGCACCCAGCTTGGGACAGCTCTTCATCTGCCAGCTTCCTGCCCTTCTGCTGCTCTGTGCCACCTCCGCCCTGGTCCTTTATTTCTCTCTCCCACTACATCAGCCATCCCCAGGCAGCTTCGACAGCTCCTTACTGCCTTCCCCATGCACTGACCCCACCAGGCCTGGCCGCCATGCGCTGCTGCAGCTCCAAAGGACAAGCCACTCCTTCACCCAGCTCGAGTGACTCCTCCACCTGGCTCTCAGCCATGCCCTGTCATCCCAGCCCGCCTCACTCCCCACCCCGCCCTCTCACCTCCATCACCCACCCACAGTGCTGGCCCTGTGTCCTCCTCCTTCCCACCTGAGTCTCCATCAGACACAGACCCAGAGGATTCCTCTGGTCCACAACACAGCTTGGGAACCACTCAGCTCAGGCTTTCTCATAACCCTTCCCAGTCTAAACTCTTAGACTGTGGATTCCAGAGTTCGGATGTGTTCCTCACACAGACTGGGAAATGGGGGCACAGTCGGGGTTTTGGATAAGTGGACATTGCCCCTCCTTATTTTAGTCCACTGCCTGGGGCCCCTTGCCTCACGCCCCTCAAGTCGGAGTGTGCCCCAGGTCTCCTGGGCCTGGCAGACAGTGGGGTCTCAATGCCTGCTCACTGAGGGCTCCTCAGTGTGGGGCCTGGGCCTTGGCTCTTCGTCCTGCTCATGGGAGGAGACCTGGCCACACAAGGATTATGGACACAGTCCCGGACTCAGGGAGGAGGGCAGAGGTCCCTGTGGCCGGCATACCCAGGAGCCCAGTGGAATAACAGCTCTTTCCTGTTACAGCCTTCCGCTAGGATCCGCCTCAGAAAGGCCTGAACATTTCCTTTTGTTGCTCACCGAAGACCTTTCTTTAGCAATACAATTTAGCCAAAAAGGTTAGCACATTTTAATTGCCCAGGGATAGTGCTCTGAAAGTTCTATAACATGTGCTCATTAAATAAAATTAGCACTGAGGAGCTGCCCAGGATATGTCAGGCATTAAAATATGACTCTGTAGAATAGAATGCATTATGAATTATCGCCTTGTGTATTTTTTTCGTTACATTAGTCTTTAATGCAAATACAGTTATTCATCTGCCCACCTGGAGATTTGATTTTGTAAATGCCTGGAAAAACACAGCTACGTTAATTTTTACATGGACAATAATCAGGAAGTCCAGGCCAGGCCATAACTAGCAGGGTACTTAGTGTCTAGCACATGGAGGGGTCCCCTGCTCCTGCCCCCGAAGGCTGAGGGGCTGGGGTGGCTGGAGGCAGCTGGGAAGTGGGTGTGGCCGCTCCCTTGGCCTGTCCCTCCTGTCTGCGCATGGTGGCCCAGGCCTGCAGGCAGAAGCTTGGGCTACCCTGGAATTCTGGCCACCTGGAGCTTCTCTTGTAGGGCCCTGTTCCTAGAAGATGTGGCCTGAATGTGCAGCACTGGTACCAGGGACCCCAGTCTGGGCATGTCTGCAGTTCCAGTCCTACCTTCTCGGAAGGGGCCTAATTCCCAAGTTCCACTTCCACCCATCTTTCCATCTTATCTGTTATCCACATATCCACTCATCCATTCACCCATCTACTTACCATTCACTGGCTCCCTTCCATACATTCATCAGCTATTTATTTTCCCCCCATTCCCAATCCACTTCTCCTTCCATCCATCCACATATCCATCTACCCACCTGTTCCATTCTTCTATCCATCCACCTACCCATTAGGCCTTCCTCCCACCCATCCCCTATCCCCTTGTTCAACCATTCACACACCTTTCCCTCCACCCACTTATGAGCTACTTGTATTTCCACCTATCCACCCATCTAGACATCCATCTACCCATCCAAATTAGCTCAATTCCCATGTCTGGGCTGGATGACTGACTCTAAAGTGGTCTTTCCCCTGCCTTTCCCATCTCCACACTGCAGCCAGATGGATCATTTTCAAAGGCATCATGCCCTGCCCCAGCCCTCTGGTACCCCATACTGCTGCTCTTAAGGTAAAGCCCAAACCCTATATTCCCCTCATAAAACCTTACAGCTTGATCCTATTTGACCAGTGAACTCTCCTTTACTTAATTTCCCCTTTGCCTCTCCTTGCTTTCTCTGCCATACTAATCTTTTGTTAGGCTGTCAAATTTCCCTGGCTCTATCTTACCACAGGATATTTGCACATGCCATTCCCCTTCCTTTACCTTACCTCTCGTGTTACCTAGCTAACTCCTTTTAAAAAATATTGATTATGCTTGCCATATCTAATAGTTACGTTTGTTTTAACGTCACTATTTATTTATTTTGTTACTGGGGATTGAACTCAGGACCTTGCACTTGCAAGGCAGGCGGCGGCACCACTGAGCTAAATCCTTGGCCCAGTTATGTTTGTTTTGACGAATTGGTACACATGTATGAGGTATGATAAAATATGGTGAATGTATAAACTTAATAAAGTTTATTACAGTAAAAGACACATGGTCATTCATCTCCCTAAAGGTACTTCCCCTCATTTAGAATACACTTACATATTGTTATTGCACTTCTAAAGCAGTTCAGAGATCTTTTATGATTGTCTTTCCATCTTTCATAATTGTTTTCAGTTGCCCTGTTGCAGCTGCCTTGATGTCCTGAATTGATTCAAAATGGTTATCTTTCATGGTCATTTCAATTTTGGAGAAGAGCCAAAAGTCACATGGTGCCAGATCCAGTGAATAAAGTGGATGAGGACTCACAGTGATATTTTTATGAGCCCGCTTCTCCGTTGAATGGTACCCGGCAGCAGCATTCACTGCATTTTTGATCACACTTGTAAAGACTCATGAAAGAGGACTTCCAGTACTGCTTCTGAAAGTGGCAAGAGCACTGGGGTGAACGTGTTTGAAGTGAAGGGGAGTGTTTTGAGGGAAATTAATGGCAATGTGTCTTTCACTATAAGAAAACGGAACAGTCACCATATATTTTGATGACACCGAATGCATCTTGATCATTTTTGATCCCTTTCCTATCCCTTTCCTCTCTCCCTGTGCCTTCCTCTTCTTATCCCTCAGAACCTTACCCTGAATGTCAATCTCCTTATTTTCTACCATCTCTCCTTTATTTTATTTTCCATTTATATTTTGTTTCCCATATAAGACAAACTGCGCTATATTTGGTTTCTGTGTCTGAATTATCTCATCCATTTTCCTGCACATGGCACAAATTCATTCTTCTTCATTTACTTAGCCAACTCTTAAGAGTCTTCCAGAAGAGCATAGCTCAGATATCACTTCCTCAGCGTCAAGCCCTCTACTTTTAGCTCCGATGACTCTGGGTCTCTCCTTTAACACACGCCCGCCATAGTCACCGATTTCCACTTGGGACGTGTTGGTTTGACTCACATCCGTCTCTCCCTCTCCCAGGCTCTCAGTACCTCATCAATCTTATTCAAGGCATTCCCTCAGTGTCTGGAACAGTTCCTACAAATAAACAATGCTTGATGGACATTTGTTGAATGAATGATGAGTGAATGAATGAATGAGTTTCAGGTCTAGTGAATGTAGGGTAGTAGAAATATAGCAATGGAAAAGAATCAGGCCTGGCCTCCAGCAGCATCATTCTGCATGGATTATTCAGCTAGGTACTAACCCCGGGACAGGAAGGAAATATTGGAGATGCATCCAGGAACTCCTGGAAGCTCAGGGTGGATGAGATCCCATTCACCACAAGGGCGTGGAAGCTATGTTCGCAACAACCAGTTCACCTTGGTCCTCTTTGCCCCAGCTCCTCTACGTTCCCGCTGAGCCCTTTCATTCTCAGAGCACCCCCTGCATGGTCTGGCCACCAAGGCTAGACTGTGAGGCAGGGGCTGGGTCTCTCTGATGCTCTGAAAGCCAAGTACAGCTGGCCAGGGACCCCTTCCCAGTTCAGATGGAGCCCTGACGTGACATCAGCTCCTTTCCTCTAGGTTTATTTCACATCCTCCTTCTGAGCTAAGCAGCCTTTGTACAAGAATCAATTGCGATAAAAGGCTCTCTGAGGGGACTGGCACAGTGACCACTGGGCTTTTCTGGCTTAAAGAAAACCCTAGCTTTCCTCCTGAGGAGACCCGATGGGCAGTGGACCAGGGGTCAGCACAGGGAAGGGCTCTGTGTCTTTGGAGCCAATTTCAGGCAGGGGGTTGTGTCTGCAGTGAGCTCTGAGCTAGGTGGAGCCCAGCCACATGGGGCATCCTGGTGTCTGTCTGGACCCTGAATGCAGCCTGCTTATAAGTGCAGCATCTCCCACAGGTGGTGTGTTCATCCTGTATTCCTCTTACAGGTCCCCACGGGCCTCTGTTGGCAGGCATCTGGCCCAGATGTAAAGCCAGTCAGGGAAGATGAGTGAGATGTGAGCATGAGAAGCAGATCCAAGCAGAAGAGCCAGTATACACTCTGAGCCTGAGAAGGAGGCCCTGGCTCTGCCGCCTTACTCGCCATTCCTCACTAATCACCCCATCTCTCGTGGTATGATCCCGAGTGGAGGGGACCCCAGCACCTCCTCACCGGTCCAGACCTTTTCTGGAGGCTCATGGGCTCCTGCTCCCATTTCCCACGGAGATGCAGGTGTCCAGTCCTGCAAACACCAGCCTTTCCTCAGAGCCTGGCTCGCTGCATGGCGCCTCACACACAGCATCAAAACAAGGCCAAGAGCAACACAGGTGTGGCTCCCTCACACAGCCCCCCGGCACAGCCGGGCCTGTGGGGCACCTGTGCAAATGTGCTGATTTAGTTGTCTGGTGGAGCAACAGAAACAATAATGAAGCTGTCCTTGTTCACCAAGGAGCTCTCAACTCAGGGAAACCATCCCAGCCAGGGAAGGAAGAGAACATGGCATCACCCCTCACTTCCTGTCCTCCTCTCCCGAACCAGGGACAGAGAGGACGGGGTTCTCCAGTGACGGCTCAGTTCAGGGCCACCCTGTCTAGCTTATTTACAGATCCTCTATACTTAACACCATTCCCACAAGACAACATCAACTGAGCATTTGCTAGGTGCTAGGGTCTGTGCTATGCTGACATCCATCTACAGGTTATCTCTTCTGACCCTGTCACCTTGCCCCTGGGAACTGGACTCACGCAGATGATAACAGATAAGGGAACTGGCATGTGGAAAGTGATGGAGCCTAGATGTGAATCCAGGAGGTTGAACTCATCTGGAAAATGGGAAGCATGGTACTTATGAACCACCTAGGTTAAGGAGAGAAAGGCACACATACTGTGTGGAGTGAGTTGAAGCCCAGAAATAGAGAATCTGTCAGCACTCCAACCTGGGCTTGCCTGTGAGTGAGCTCTCTGAACAGTAAGGAACATTTAGAATGCCAGGAGAAAGAGAGATCTGGCGGCTGGAAATGGTGGTGACTAGGACTTCTTTGGGAATGTCCTCAGCCTGTATAAGGTTCATGCTTTGGCTCTTCCATCGGAATGGGCAGCTTTCCAGAGGACTGACTTCTCTGGGTCATTTCCTTTGGACTTGATCCCCAACAACAAGCATTGGGTGCTCAGCTGGGTCCTTTTAGGGGAGCTCCTGTTGACACTCAGCCTTCAAGGACTGCAGAGCAGTCTGTCCTTCAGGGCAGACCTTCTGACAAGCTGGTCATTTGTGAGCTGGACAAAGCAGGACTCAGGATCACTGGAGGGTAGGTGTGTGTAGGGATGGGAAAACACTTCTGAAATATCCATTTTGGCTTCTTACTTTATGCTGACACCAGGCCCCCAAGAAACCGAGCTGGGAGTGAGGGCACATGCTTATAAATGTAACACTCTGGACGGCTGAGGCAGGGGACCACAAGTTCACTGTCTCTGAGGAAAAAAGGGGGCAGGCGGCTGGGGATGCTCAGTACAAAGGCCCTGGGTTCACTTTCTAATTTCCTGGTACCATTTGCCCTGCCCCCCAAACCCCTCTGCTTAAGCCACCATAAAACCAGAACCAACTGCAGCCAGTCCAAAGTCCCTCGGATGTCAGCCTAGAGAATGCTAATGACAGAACAGACTGACCAATAATTTCCAGAAAGAGTTTCCACCTAGAAATGTGTCGGGGACAGGCTTGGCAAGGCCTCTCTCAGGGGCCATCTCCTGGACGACACTGGCAGGAGAAGAGGCCTGAGCACAGCCCTGGCCTCATAGTCCAGCCAGCTGTTGAGAGTGCCTGGTCGCCGAATACCAACCTCCTGCAGCCTCCTCCATTGCTCAGTGCCCAACAGCAGCTAAGCCCTAACCCAGGGGAGGCCAAATGGGGTGATCCGTCTTGGTATTTATAGCACATCTTCTCTAAAAGCACCAAAGCCTCTGACAAGCAGGCTAATTTCCTCAGAAACACCACCGGAGGGAAAGAGGTTTGTCATCCTTCATAAGGAATAGGTAGGAATTGGAGTTACAGGGGCCAGGCCTGCCTGCTTATCATCTTCAACTCTCCTGCAGCCCTTACATAAGACAAAGTGAAACTTCTCCCTGTTTTGGATGTGAGTTTCCAAGAGATGCCTGGTAAGAGTCAGCAGAGCATGGATAAAAAAGACAATACTTCATTTTTTTCCCTGTGCCACAAAAATGTCTTAAAACCATGCTGGCATCTCCCATAAAGCTCAGGGGTTTAGACCAGAGCCAAGCCCTTGCCCCCGAACACATGGAGAGAACTAATCAATATCATATTACAAAAGCACTTGACCTCGGTTATCCTCATGGATGCTTGGGGAATCCTTAATATTCAGAGCTTTAAAAATGTGTGCCTGGCCTATTTAATGGGAAGCTTCTCAGTAGGTTTGGTTCCCGGTGACATTTAGAATGGCTGGCTCTCAGCTTCTCTCCCAGGGGCTGCCACTCCAGCTGAGGAAAGGGCCTGGGCTCTGGCTACCAGCAGGGGAGGGAGGAGATGTGTCCCTGGGGATGCAGCAAGGTAGCGTCAGGGAGAGGGGAGCAGGGTACGAGGAGTGCTCACTAGAGAGTGAGGATGATTACATGTCCTCATGAGAATCTAAGAGCTGCTGATTCATCCTTTGGGCTCTCTCTGATGCTGACAGAATGGCTGTGCTTCGAGTCAGCTGACCACCAGTGAAAGATGTGATGGACAAAGGATTCCACTTGGTGTAACTTTCTCAGTTGATGGGGTACTGGCTGGGGGAAGGAGAAGAGGCAACCAGAAGCTACCCCAGGACTGACCAGAGCTGGAGGGTGTCAGTCCCCTGCACCTCTTTCAAGCATGAAATTGCACACTGCCTGCAGGAAGCCTCCCCTGATTGCCTCAGGTGAATTAGGGCTGTCCCCACCAGGACTCCCTCGGCACAGTCCCTTTATCCTGGAATGACCTGGATGCCCTGACTCGATTAAGCACAAGTCCATGGCTGACATCTCTGCTTCCTGCTCCTGGCCTGGCTGGTGAGGGAGAGGAGGCTATGTTGCTGATAATCACATGCTTTTGCTGCTACCGGGGATGGTGCAGGCATCTCTCCACAGCTGTGCAGCTCAGCCGTTCCCTTTATGAAATCCTTTAATTTTTCTCCTTCAGATGCTCAGAGAGCTCATCCTCTCTTCTCTAGGACATCTTTTTGGCAGATTTATTTTCTCGTTCATTATGATCCTCATGTCACATCAGAGCTTAGGGAAAAGTGGATTGTTTGTTTAAGGCAATAGTTTTGGGGTCCGTGTGGGTCCAGGGTCCCTGGCCCTGCTGGTAGGCCCTGCTGGCAGGGATAGAGACTCTCTCTGCTGCACTGTGAATCTCCAGGGTCACACTGGCACTATTTCTGACAGCTTTGTCATCTGCCAGGGCATGGGTTGAGTTGTTCTGAGTGTCTTTACCTTGCCCACAGTCCCCTTTGGTCACGGTTTATGGTTGCCATGGTGACACGCAAGGATACTCCTCTTCAATGGCTCCCAGCAGCAACGGTCTCTCAAAAGCCGTCACACCTATGGCCTCGGCTGTCTTTCGCTCATTATTAATTGAAATATTGAGAGTCAGTTCTCCATGCGGGCACCAGGCAGCAGTTTGCCACATCCAGTCGGCTCTCTGTGGGGGCCATGGCGCCTCTCCTTGGAGCCAGAGCCCTGAGGCTAATTAGAGGTTCACACACCATGATCTAATCCTGAGGTCCCTACAAAGGGGAGCCTCTTGCCAACACACAAGCCATTCAGCCGGAAACTGTATTCTTTGCAGGCTCTAAGGCTTCACTGCGGCGCCTTTCCCAGTTACAAGCATTTGTTTGGAAGATCCTCCCTCCCTCCCCCATGGCAATCAGCAACAAAGTGCTTCTAACAAACCAGTCAGTGTTCAAATTAACCAGGAGCCAGATTTCCAAAGGTGACTGAGAAGGGGCTCAGCCTCCAGTGCCTGCTCTGCTTTGCTAATCTAGCCCATGTTTATTTTTAAGCACAAATTCCAAAATGTCTCTTGACAAATGAGACGTGAAATGAATGAGTTTTTGCACATAAACTTTTAGTGCAAATATGTATTTGGCTGAGCTGGTCACATATGGTCAAGAAGGGCTTTCCTGCCCGGCTGTGCATAGTTAAAGAAAGAGCTGAGCAAATCTCCCCGTCTGCCCCCTGGCATTCCTAAAGTAGCTCACTCAACTCCTCACTCAACACCAGACTTCCTTCTGCTGGCTTTCTAGGAGCAGGGATATAATGGGAAATGTCTGGAGAGGTGTGCTGAACCTCTCCTAAAGAAGTCACCAATCAGAAACAGCCAGAGTGTCCACTCCACCCTGGTCTGGGGTGAGCCTTTTAGTCCCTCTGATCCTCCATCTACCCTCCACTCTGCTCCGAGCCCTGGGCTGACCTCCATCGGCTGCTTCAGTCTGGAACCCTTGCCCTTGACTTCCAGTAGAGTCAGGCCAGTGGGAGGCTCTGATAGGAAAATGGAGGAGAGGTTAGGAGGAGGTTAGGAGGAGTGGGCTGGCTGTGTCCCTCCACTGAGGCCCCAGCTCCTATCAGGCAGTCCATCCAGCTTCCTCTTTGACTTGTGCTAATTACTCCCTTCCCTTGCTCCTTCAACCTAGGGGTGCTGAAGGCTCCCACTGTTGCTAGCCCTAGAGACCTGCAGCCATCCTCTGCTGGCCACCCTGACCCTGTTCACACCTTATAAATACCCTTTCTCAGCTCCCTTTGGTGGCTTTGAACATGCCCTTTATTTCTTCCAGCACCTTGACTGATACAGACTCTGCAAACACTTGTGCCTATTAACCATGAGGACTGCCCCCCACCCCGCCCCAGCCCCAAGCTGCTGAGAAAACTGTGGGCTGGAGAAGTCAGGTTCAGGTCGCTCTCCTCCAGCTCCTTCTCCAGCCTATGGCACAGGAGGAGCTGAGCCATGTCTGGCTGGCTGCCTCCTGGGAACGCTCAGTGCAACCCACGTTGGCCTCCGAGCTCCAGGCACTAGCCGGCAAGACAGTCCTGCAGAGAGGTTATTAATGTCTACCACCCACAACCGCCTGCAGGCTTTACTCCCTGCCAGCCCAGGGCCTGGGTGACCTTGGGTGGCTGGGAGAGATGGGACACAAGCCTGGGCATAGTTTCCTCCTTGGGACCAAGGCCATTCAGATGCATTTTTGGATTACAGGTCATGTAACCTACTTCTTTCTGCTCAGAGTAGGACACAAAGTGCCTTTCCTAAGAGCGTCACATACAGAGCTGAGGACATGGGCTTTCTGACCTTTCAGCTGAAGACTCACCTTCCAAATCTTCCAAAGGAGAGCAGGAGAGAAACCCAGGGCTCCTTATGAGATACACCTGTCCAGTTCCTGGCCTGTTGAGGAGCTGGCAAAGGTTACTGGGTGATAGAGACCCCAGAGGTACTGCTGAGTTCAGCCTGTTGTCACTTTCTGGGTGACAGTGAACACTACGCACCACCTCAGGAAAGACAGAGAGGAGATGCTGGCCTGACCTACGTGAGCATTACCATAGTGCCTTGCAGCTGGCAGGCGTCCAAGGCCCCACTGGCTGGGATGACCCTGGCCCTTGTGCCATCAAGACTGAGCTCATGTGAGGACCCCATGACCCTGGGACTTGTGCCACTGAGACTGAGCTGATGTGGGGACCCCACGTCTTCTTGGAAGAAGGGCACCTTTCATGGGTGGGTTCGCAGTCATGGGAATGGAATGCCTGGAGCTTTCCCCCTCTCTCATTTGGCCCTGTGGCCAGCTCAGAGATTGGAAACCTGACGGGCTGTGCTAGGCTCAAGGGTCCAGGAGAAGAGGGATGTTCAAGTAGGAACAAGTTCACAAACTTTGTCTCATTACCATTTTTTCTTTTTGGTACCAGGGATTGAACTCGGATCCTTGCACTTGCGAGGCAGGTGGCAGAACCACTGAGCTACATCCCCAGCTGTCTCATTACCATTTTGTGGGGAAGACCAAGTTCACTCTCACGGATTTCTTTCATATGGTGCTTCCTTCATCAAATCCTTCAACCAATCCTGTTCATTCTATTTAGCTTTTAAGCCCTGCCATAGCTTAGCGTCCAACTGCCAACCACTGAGGTTTATTCTCCCCAATTCCTTCCCCTCCAACCAGGGGAGCTAAAGGCCATGGTCATAACAGTGAACGTATGTACAGCGATTTCCATATCAAGTTCCCTCTGAGGTCGGGGATTTTAGATGCCCATTTTATAGATGACCCAGAGATGTTAAACCACTTGCCTTACCGGGGATTTAGCTCAGTGGTTACGCTGCTTACCTTGAAAGCCCAAGGACCCGAGGTCAATCCCTGGTACCAAAACAAAACAAAACAAAACAAAAAACCACTTGCCTAAACTCACATAGCCAATAAGTGGTTGAGGTACAACTTATACCTAGGGTTTCTGTCTTTCAAGTCTTCCACTTTGCCACTGTACTCATGGTCTAAGAGACATCCCAGAGTATGTTCTAGCCTCTGCTGCTCAAGTTTACTTTCTGGGGCCCAAAGGAATAGGGTGAAAAGGTCTTTCACCAACCGGCATCAATGAAGCCAACCACTCTGTAAGTCAACAAACACCTTTCCAAAGCATCTATTAGACACTAAGTAGAGGTGGTCATCTCCCCCAAAGTGTCAGTCTCCTATTTCACGGTGAACAGAGGATGTTGGGAAGCAGTTGCCAAATCAACAAATAACATTTTCCAAAGATCCTTTTATCTGTATTGGACCACGGGATGGGAGAGGATGAGGGCAGAAGCAACATTTTCCATATCTAGGCCTCCTCCGGAGAAACTCACCTTGCCATTCTCAACACCTACTTTTCCTTGAGAGGGTGAAACACCACAGAAGAGTTTTGAGAGACTATTTTCTCAGGTTCCCAGGAACAGCACACATAAAGGGCCGTTCTAAATGCATATATACAGCACATGCCTTACGGTCTTAGAGCATCATTCTGTCAGGGAACTGGGTCAAGAAGGGCCACTTCTGTCTCTTCCCTCCTCTGTTGGCCACGTGTCCCTTCACAGAGTGACTCTGGGAGACACTGGCTGAGGCTGGTAGAATCTCTGTCAGCCTGAGTGGGACTAACTACATGGAATGAAGCCACCGCACCCTATTCCAGACTTGATGTGTATGAAAAAAAAAAATTGAAATGTGTCAAGCCACCACATTTTGAGGTTTGTAACAGTAGCTAGTGTCAACTGAAATTAATAAAGGGGGTGGAATGTTCCAGGCCAGGTAGGTGAGCTTGGGGTTGTTTGGCGAGGCTCTCTACAGGTTCCAGCTGGCTCACTTCCCCTAGCCTGGAGGAAAGTCCCGAGAGCCCCTGTGCGGTGCTGAGAGGAACGAGGCCTCCAGATCCAGGCAACAGCCTGAGATACAGGCAGCTCCCACAGGGGAATAAACGAGCGAGAACCAGCACTGAGCTGACATGCAAGACAGACAGCAGCTCCACACTGTTCGTGGGGTGAAGAATCAGCCAGGGAGGTGGGATAAGACAGTGACAGGAGACTGTCTCCTCCATTTAGCAGTACAGCCAAGGCCTGCCTGGCGGCTGGCAGCAGGTGGCAGCACTTTGAGCACTGTCCAGAAGGACAATGTGTTCCATCACTCCTGCCCAGAAGGTTTTACATGTGACTGTCCCAGCCTCTCAGTGCTGTATTAACAGCAGAGATGCTCTCCTTGGGACTGCATCACAGGAGACGGAGGGTGGGGTTCAGGCAGGGAGTGACTTCCTTACAATCAGACCCGAAGAGGGAGCACTGGAGCTGAGCCCCTGACTAAGGCCCACTTTGGAACGGGGGGGGGGGGGAATGTCGAGGGGGAGGGACACACTGGGCAGCAGGCCTTTCTGCTCACCACAACCCACTACTGTTGGGCAGCCCCTGAGGTGCCTGCCATGGCTCTCCCACAACCCTCCCCCAAATCCTCTCCTCCCCATCCCACTGAGCTCCCTAGCACAGCCAGTCTTAACCTCTGGTGACTTCCTAACGCGGAATGGGGCGCTACCCTTAACCCCCCAGAGCCAGCACCTTGGACCCTCCTCAAATTAGCCAGGCCTGTCCACAAGGTCTAGGCTAAAGTGTGTTCAACTGAGCTTACACTCAACTTTAGCCATCATTCCCCAATCTCAGTGAGGGGCCAGTCCTTTGCCGCCGCCCCCCCCCCCCCGCCAAAAGCCCAGAGGCACACGTGGGGCTCCAGGAATAACGGTGACCAGCCCGCGCTAGGAGCGCCGCCCACAGGGCCCAGTTCTCCAAACACAAGAGACAGCTCCCAGTACTCCAGCCTCGGCGCCACAGGGCAGCCCCGACCTTCAGAAATGAGCTTGGTCGAAAGCTCCCAGAGGCCACCGTAAAGACAGACAAGGGGCGGGGAGACGGCTGGGAAAGCGCCGACAACGACTCAAGGGAGGCAGAGGAGAATGACCCAGGGCCACAGCCTGGCCCGGAGCCAGCCCGGAGCGTGTCTTCTCCCGCGCGCCCACCTTACCTGAGCCGTGTCTCTGGCGCAGAAGCACCGCCCGGCGGGGTGGCGGAGACGCCGACGAAGCCGCGGCTGCAGCCGCCACAGTGGTGGTGGCCGTGTGGGCCACGGAGGCGGCAGCGGCCTCGGGGACTTCGGGTCCGTGGGCGGCAGGAGGGCTCCCAGGCAGCTGGCTCTTGTCGCTTTGGCCGGGCTCAGAGGTGGTGCGGCCCGCGGTGCCCGCGTGGTTGGGGTGGGCGGCGCCGTGGCGCCGTGGACCGCTGCTCTGGATGTGCGACACAGCCTCGGCAGCCTGCATGTTGGGCGGCGCGAAGCGCGAGAGCACGCGCAGCAGCGCCTGGGCCTTGTGCTCCTGCGTGTCGTCGTCGCTGTAGTCCGACACGCGGCACTCGTACACGCCCTCGTCCTGCAGGCGCACGGCCGACAGCCGAAGCCGGTGCGAGATGTCATTGCCCTGGACGCGCACCGTCTGCAAGAGAGCGGGGTTAGAGCCGGGGCTGGCAGGGCTCAGACCTGCTCCTAAGGCTTGAGCTGTCAGTGCCCCAACCCTGCCACCGCGCCCCCTTGCCAGTGCACCCCTCCGCAGTCGTGTGGGAGCTCCCAGCTCTGCTTGCCACTGTGTTGCTAAGCCCACTGCCCTGAGTTCCCCGTTCCTCACCGTACTGGACGCCCCATCTTGCATACCCCCACCACCGCCGGCCCCACACACCTGCCTTTCTCATCTTTCCGGAGCTTTCCCTTCCCCATCCTACGACCTTCAAAAAACCTCCCGCTGGGCCTCTGTTCGCTAAGGGTCCACGTCTTTCCAAGTAGGTACTCTAGCCCATTGTCCCCAACCCCCGCCCTCCCAAGGGGGCAGGCGACACTTAGCTGCTGCCTGGCCCCCTGGCCTCCTGCTAGGACCAGTGCCTACAGCAAATCGAGCCTCTCGGCCCCGGTGGAGGAGGCGGGGGAAGGAACCACTCAGTGGCCTTCGCCCAGCGCCCAGGGGCCCCTCGCCTCTTCCCCTCTTCCCAGAGCCGGGGAGGAGGCTGTCCTGATCTCCAGGCCCTGCTACTTCCGCGCCCCAGCTGGGAAAGCTTGGGTCAGTCTTCTCTGGACCTGGGCCCTGCACAACTCGGAGAAACTGCACACCATCCCACCCTCCACGAGCCTTCCACGCTCAGCTCTCGGCGGAGGGAGCGGGGTGTTGTGAGGCACTTGGCCGCTGTGCTGGGCGGGGCAGAGAGGGTGGCAAGCAGCAACACGGGTCGCGGAGAGGGCGAGCATCCGCGCGCTCGCGGCGCTGAGAGAAATGGCAGCAGAGGAAAGGCGAGCAGACGGAGCAAACTGAGCGCGTGGTCCCGGGAAGAAAAGTTTACAGGTGAGCGCCCGGCCGAGTTGGGGAAACTCAAGCCTTGGACTCTTGATTTACACAAAAGTGAACCTGACCGTGCTACCGGCGACAGGTGGCGCTCAGACATGCCTAGCAGCCGACTACGCCTGGCCAGGAGCGCGGGTCTGCACCGCGCTGCCGGAGAGGAGCGGTAAAGGGGAGGGAGCTGCGCAGCGCGAAGCGGCCAGAAGGGGGCTCCCGCGGCCCACGCTGGGCTCCACACTTACGCTGATTTTAGTTGCATCCTTATTTGTTACCTAAAATGCAAAGGGGAGGGAAAGACATTAGGCTGGTGGTATTCGGACTTGGGGAACTCAGACCCGCCTGCAGCTAGGGGACCCTACCTGGGCAGGCTGGTCCCCGACATTTCTTGGAGTTGGCAGGGGCTGAAGGCCCCAAAGATGTCAGGATTTCCAGCAGTTTGTTAGGAAGGAAGCCGTGTTTGGAGCAAGCAAGGGGCCTAGGCAAGAAGTGGCTATCCTACCACGCACTGGCACCTGAAGTGGGGAGCTGGGTTCAGTGTGGGAGTGGCCCATCTCTCGCCTGCAGAGCACCGCACTGCCTCCCAGTTCCTCCAAATCTTCAACTTAATTAATTAGGAATCGTGAAAAACTGGATGGAAGGGCCGGTGTCTGGGCAGGACCGGATGGGAGTCATGAGCAGTAACTTTGAGTGGGACCCTGGGGAGAACGTAGGTAGGTGTGCAGGTGTGAGTGTGTGCTGGAGTGCATGTAAGAGAATATGGGCGATAAGGCAGACGCGATATTCAGCCACAGGGAAGCCGTCCCCCGCATCCTGGGGAAGCGAGAGGTGACCCGGCTTCCCCGTACGTACAGTACACGGTTCTCTGCCGGCCTCTGGAATGCAGCCCGGAGGAACTTAACTCGTTGGCCCTGTGCCCCGAGCGAAACTCAGAGTGGCAGAGGGCAGCGAGAGACCGGTGGGATCAAGCGATTTCCCCTCTGCAACCAGCACCCTATCCGATGCTAGTCCCGCACAAGAGAGAAAAGGGGAGCTGGATGAGGTGTCGGTTTTTAGGGGCTAGGCGTGAATGGAGTTCCGGGAGGTTGCAGAAGGGAAACTCAAAAAGAATTGGCAGGATTTGAGGATACCAACGGCTGACTCAGAAGATGCTGTGGGGTTGCAGAGGGTGGGCTGCGCGACAGGGAGTCGCCCTGGGTCCGTGAACCCCGCTGCTGCCTTATTCCCGGGGGTAACCCTCTCCGCCCCCGGGCCTGAGCCGGGTGCGCGCCGGCGCCGCGTGGGCGGTGGGTTACCTTGCTCCGGGCGCCGGGCACGCTGAGCGCCAGCTCGTGCAGCAGCTCCCGCGGCGGCTCCTTGAGATACCACCACTGAATCTCCAGCGAATATGAGGTGGCTCCACTGGCCCGGAACGCGCAGGGCATTTCGATGTCGTCTCCCTCCCGTACTGTCACATCTTTGGGGACTTCGGTGAACGTAGCTGGGGGCGGGGGAGAGAGAGGCGTGACCAGCTGCAGGGCGGGGGCTTGGGGCAACCCGAGGCGAGGCGGTCGGTCTCCCGCTCGCTCGCTGGCTGGCCTTGGGCTCCCCCTCTCCCCAGCTGCTGCGTGGTCCACGGCCTGAGGCGCCAGCAAAGTTCAGCGGAGCAGCTGCAGGGCGGGCGCAGAGACCGGCCGCCGGCCGCCGGCTGCTTCCCTCCGAATCGGGCGGGGCGGCTGGGGAGGCACGCTTCTCCCCCGCGTTGGGCCGCACCACCAGAGCCCGGCCGGGGCGCGCCAACTCTCGCTCCCCGCATCCTCCTTTCCGAGGCCGGACCCCCAGCCGGACTCTCCTCCCCCTACCCTTCCAGGCCCACGCTGCACACTGGAATGGCTGGAGACCTCGAAGCCTTCCCTTCCTTCTCTTCCTTTTTTTTTTTTTTTTCCTGTGGCGGCCGAGGCAAGCTGTCTCCGGCGGCCCCCGCCGAGGGTTCCCCGAGCCCACCGCCGCGGCGAAGTTCCCGCGCTCACCGTCGGCCACGTAGAGCAGCAGGGCGTGCAGCAGCAGAGGCGGCAGGTATCCGAGGGCGCCGAGCCGGTTCCGCTGTTCCATCTCCCGCAGGGGCGCGGCGGCGGCGGGGGCCGGGGCGCGAAGAGGCGGAGGTGGCAGCAGCGTGGGCTCGGCTCCGGCTCCCGCTAGGGCTAGGACGCCTCGGAGCCTGCCATGGCCCCGCACGGCGCCCCCTCCCCTGGCCGCCGGCGGCCGCCAATCAGCCCCGCTCCCTCGCCCGCTGGCCCGGCGCGGCTCCGGCGGGGGGCGCTGCGCGGAGTGCGCTGCGGGCGAGGTCCCGCCGGGAGGCTACTGGTGATCGGTCAGTGTCTCCCTCTGTCCGCTGGTCCACAGCACGACGGGGATGCGCTGTTCAGTCTCCTCCCGGCCGGCCGGGAAGGGGCCGGGCTGCGCCAGGACCCATCCCTGGCCGAGGGAGTGCGCAACTCGGAGCGGCGAGCTAGTGTCTCCCGTTCTCCTTCTGCTTCGGCTCCCGACTGCCACCTCTTTCGGCTCTCGCCGTCGCCCCCGCCGGTTTCTCCGCGGATCTTTCCGCAACGCGAGTGGGCGCTCAGCCGCGGCGCGCAGACCTGGCGTCCGACCCAGCGCGGCGCGGGCAGAGAGGGTCCGGCGTGGCGGCCCCGAGCCGGAGAGAGGAGGGGAGGGGGAGGGGAAGCGAAGGGAGGGGGCGGTCAGTGGCTGGGCGCCGAGCCGCCTCCGCCGCCGCATCCCCCCCGCCCTCCTCTCCTCTCTTCTCCCCTCCCCTCCCCTGCCTCAGCCCGCGCCGCCCCCGCCCTGGAGCGCTCCCTCCTTCTGTGGGGGTCGCTTGGAGGGACCACCATCTCTCCGGCTGGAGCGCAGCTCCGCCCCGCACCCGCTTTGCTTGGGGGTCCTCCCACCTAAACTCTCCCTGGCTTCTTCTCAGTCTCCATCCCTCGAGACGGCCGCCTGTCCCTGCTCCCCATGTGTCCCCGGCCCTCTCCGCAGCCCCCGGGCCTCAGCTCCTTACCCGGCTTCGGGTAACGAGCTGCACCACTCTTTGGCCCGGGCGAGGGCCATGGTGGGTGGGTGGGCTCCGGGGGCCGGGAAGAAGGGCGGAGCGCTGTGCCGGGCCGGGGACGAGGCCGGGTGACGGCGGCGACGCCGAGTCTGCAGTGTGTGAGCCAGAAGTGAGCGCACAGCGCCCGGCGAGCAGGTGCCTGTGGCGCGGAGAGCGCACCAGCGAGCAGCGAGCAGCGGCCGTGAGTGACGGCAGAGGCGGCGGGGGTGGGGGGGTGGGGAGCGCCGGGCACGACTCGGGCCCGGGAGGTTTCTGGGCGGGGGCGGGGTTCCTGCCCCTCGAGAGCCTGTCCCAGCGTCCTGCACGCTCTTCGCCGGCCCTCGCTCCCTCTTTACCTCGCAAGGGGGAATCCCGAGGCAGCGGCAGACAGAGGTCGCGTCCACAGCCGCGCTCCGGAGCCCATCCCCCCTCTCGCAAGCCCAGCAGCCCAGTGCCTCCCTCAGCGTCCCCCGGAGCCTGCCAACCCAGCCACCGTGGGAGTGCGGTTTGGTCCTCGAAGGGAAATGTGCGGCGGCTGTGTGGTTCGGGCAGAGCACAGAGTCCTAGGGCCAGTCCCATAGCTCGGCTTGGGTCTCTTCGCATTCTCTTCCCCGTGGGAATTCCCGGTCAGTGGATTTCGGTATCTCCGTCCCTACCCCAGGGCCAGACCCCAGCAGCTTTGACCTGAGGTTGGGTGGGGCAACTCAGTGGATTCCGAGTCTGCCTAGCCCATTCACCTCCCTGAGGTTTCCAGGGAGCCTGGGACAAGGGGAGCCAGAGGGAAGCCACTTTCCGGCAGTCCAAGCCACCAGTGAGTGGCACAGCCTCTGAGAGGAAGAAGCTGCAAGCCCCTTCTCAGCTTTGTTCTCACCAGCTGGTGCCCCTGGGCACCACACGCCCTTCCTTCCTGGGTCTTAGTGTTAGATAAGGATCCATGACCAAGGACCTCTAGGCCATCTCTAGCCTTAGGTCTTGGGTGCTCACTGCTCACCAAGGTCTCCTGGTGGAGCAGGAGGAGGTGCAGGACCTAGCTCCTCTCCCTGGAGCGCATCTCCAGGGCTCTGCAGAGTCATTTCTTCACCGGCTTTCCCTTGGGAATTCCATCTGCCCTTGGGAGCCACTTGGGACCCAGGAAAGTAAGACCCCTCAGGGACATTGCTGTCCTCAGTGTCTGAAGGGAGGGGGCAGACTTGCACTGTGCCACACGGATTCAGGCCCATGATAGGGTTCTAGGAAAGCAGATTTCATCTGGAGATTGCTTTCTGGCAGGGCTCTGATGGCAAGAGCTAGCTGTGCAGGGGACCGCCGGCCTGCAGAGGCAGCAATCGGAGGCTGAGGGCCAGTGATGGGGATGTGCAAGCTAGAGAGAGCACACCTCTACTTTTAGGTTACTTTTAGGGTTGGCCGTCCACATCTGTACCGCTGTGTGGAGTAAGGTGGTACTTGCCAGTGGCCTGAGTTAGTATTATTACTCACAAGAGGAATAGCTGTGTGCTACAGCCTGCTTTTCATGTAGCAGACACCAGCTGCATGCTTTCCACGCCTCAGTTCTCAATGTGACAACAGAGAAATCCTTCTCAAACCAAGAAGATCAGCCTTCTGTTGCTCACAACCCCGCAGTAACTCCCGTTTCACTCAGCATAAGCACCAGGGGCTTGACAAGGTCAAATGATCTGCTTCCCCAAACCCCACTTTCCTCTCTGCTTTCATCTTCTCACCTTTTCTGTCATTTCTCTGGTCACACTCCTCTCACCACAGTGTCTTTCCTGCAGTGCCACACCCTGGGTTTGCTCCCACCCCAGGGCCTTTGCATGAGCCATACCAGCTGGCTGGAATGCTCCTCCCTCAAGCACTTGCTTGGCTAACTCCATCAGGTTCTGGTTTTTGTTGGAAAGTCACCTTCTCGATGAGCCCCACCCAGATAGAGCAGCTTACCCACTCCTGTCATCCTGCTCTCCATGTTCTCTCTTCCTTTCCCTTAACCACCTTCTGACATAGGTGCAGTAGTCTCATTTACTGCGTTTCTTTTTCAAGGTCTGTAAAGCTCTTTGCCCTGATGTATCTCCAGTCCGCTAAAGCAGGCTAGGTATTCAGTGGGTATATTTTGAGTGTGCAAGTGGGGTTATTTCATCCCTATAACAACCCCATAGGACAGACATTGTGATCTCACCCCATTTTATGGATGGGGTGACTGAAGCTCAGAGAGCATATGGAACTTCCCTGAGGTCACACAGCTAATAAGTGGCCAAGTGAGGTGTCAAGCCCGGCCTGCTTTACTCTGGGATGCTGGTTCTTTGGGATCTTACCCCTCCAGGTAAGACTCTGGCCCCTCCCCTATGCCCAGAGCTGGCAGAGATAGCAAGGTTCCCTGTCCTGAGCCGGTGGCAGCCAGGAGCGGCCTGACTCAGCCAACGTCTGCTCTGCCTGCCCAGCCTTGCACTGAAGGGTCTTCGTGCTCTTCTGTCCATGCTTGTAGACTTGGGGGCAGCGATGGGACCTTTGCTGTGTCCCATCTCAGCTGGGCCCGATGTATACTCAGGGCCCGAGAATGTTTGAATTGGGGGTGTCCTTAGGAGCAGCGGAACAGGGCACTTTGTTGTCCTTTGCTGGGGATTTCCTGCTGGGTCAGACAGGGACTTTGGCTTAGCCTTTTGGCCGGCTGGAGGATCTGTAAGCAGAAACCATAGCTCCCACAGGTCCTTGCTCACACCTGCAGGGGAGTCAGGGCCCGGTGGGCTGAGGGGTCTCCCTTGGCGGCCATAAAGAGGTGTCTCTGGTGGAGCCTGTGTGTTGCTTCTCCCAAGGGACACTTCTCTCTAGGGACACAACCATTTGGCCCTACCAACTGCAAGTGCCCCTTGAGCTCCCACAGGATCCCCAGTTGAGAGTGAATCTTGCTTACGTGATCTGAAGTAGGGTCCCTGCTGTTAGATTCATGAAAGCATTTCACAACTGCTTTGTCTCTGGCCTTGATTGCTTGTCAGCAGGTTGGGAGAAGGGCCTTCCCGCCTCGCCTCCCTCCTTCCCGCCTCCCTCCTTCCTCCCCTCCCCCTCCATCCCCCTTCCCTCCCAGCATAGCTCTGAAGTGCTCCTGGGGTCTCTGCGGACAGGTGTCTGGAGGTGATACCTGTTGTTATATGACCTGCAGGGGCCGCAGTTTCCCTGGCTTGTCCAGGGGGCTGTGCCCATGGGCTTGCTTCTGCCAGGGTCTGGTGTCTGTATGCCCAGCCTTGGTGTGCCTGTCCACGCCTGCCATCATCGTTGCTGCTGTTGCTGGGCTTCAAGTTGGGGTGCTCAAAGTTTGTTGATACTGTTTCGTGGATGGCTTCTCTGTGCTCTCAGAGGTCCCTCAAATACTGCCATTTAAAAAGCCTGCCTAGCCACTTGTGAAAGCGCTGTTAAATTACAGCCCTAAGTGAATGTTGTTCCTGGAACTCACTTTCAAAATTTATTTATTTTAATGCTCAGGTCCTTTTTGAGTTGGGGTTTCGGTATTCTTGTCTTGGCTGACCTTTCCTGTCCTCCCTGTGGCACATACAGCAACATTGATTTTGGGTAATGTATTTTGATTTTAAGATGCAGCCCATCCATAAACTTTTCTATCAATAATCCTAGCACATTCTGTGTACTCGACAGCTTAAAGCAAAATATCAGATTTATGGAGACTTTTATTTTTGGTCAATTTAGTCGTTCACTTGTCATCGGTGTCAGGGCCTAAGTCCGGCCCCAGTGGACTCCCCTCCAAGGTCACACGTCAGGTCAGCAAGGGTGGGGGCCTGGCCCTCTCTGTGCCCTGTGGAGAGGACAGTGCTCCCAAGCAGGGGGAGGGCAAGTGAAAGGGCTTGAGTTTTGTTTCCTTTGTCTTTTGTCCCACCTCATCACCACCGTGGAGTCCCACATCCCACGAGGAGGTTAGCCAGGCTTTAGCCTGGCATTGTGTAGGCACAGAGGGTCTCTGCTCTCCCTAGGCCTAAGGCCCCTCGGGAGGCAGCCGGGCCTGGCCTGGGTACCCTTGGCAGAGCAGGCCTGGCTTCCAGTCAGTCTGGGCTCAGCCAGCGTGGGGTGGGGACTCACAGCTTTGAGGCCCTGGGGTCTGGCCTGTCATTGACCATTGCTGTGTCAGTGTCACCT
Organism: Heterocephalus glaber; assembly: GCF_000247695.1. The sequence continues at coordinate 4,731,056 of NW_004624794.1, read as the reverse complement.
GGCTGGGTCCCCAGAGCTTGGGGCTGTTTGCTTGTCAGGGGCAGGATTGATTTGGCTTGGGGGATGCAGCAGGAGAGAGTCTGGATGAATCTGTTTCACCTTCAACCTGTATTCAGTCCCTGTGTGCCAACACCCTCACCTGTTCTCTGGGATATACCTCTGGACACCTGCTTCACTCTGTATGGCCAGTGCTGGGGACATTGCAGCAGGCAGCAGGATCAAGTTCCTGCCTGCAGAGAACCTGCCCTTAATCCAGGGGATGGGAGGAGACAGACCCTCAGAGAGCAAGCAGCCTGATCATCTCCTCCAGGGCCAGGTAGCCTACAGAGTAGTGATGGGGGAGGTCGGAGAGGCCAGCCAGGCCAGGACCTGGGAGAGGAAGCATGCTGCAGGCTGCAGGCAAGCAAGCTCAGAGAGCCTAGGGTGAGGGTGGAGGGTGGCAGAGTGCAGGAGGGAAGAAGGCATGGTGTGGGAAGGAGGCGAGGCAGGGAGGGGCTGGGCAGCTAGGGTGAGTGTTGCTGAGCCGAGAAGGAGACATAGCCCTGGTTGTGGCTTTCCGAGCCCAGTGGGGAAGCAAATCAAGCTCACAGTGATCTTTTTCCTAGCAAGGGACCTTCAGGGAGGGGAGAGGTGAGTCCTGCCAAGGAAGGCTCCCTGACTCTGAGCTGAAGGAAGAACAGAAGTGTGACTGGCTAGGGTGGAGGTAGGGTGTGTCAGCGTCTGAAATGAGCAGCTGCCTTTGTGGGGATGTGGCTGGGATAGAGAGGAGTCCAGGGGGACAGGATGATCAGTGGAGTTGAGGGACAGGCCAGGCTAAGCCTTTGGCCATGATGACAAGGAAGAGATGGGAGCTGTGACCCATGGCATGGGGTGGGATGCTAGGGTGGGAGCAGGGAAGCTGGCAACACCATGCAGAGTCCCGCAGCATCAGCAAGGTGGTTGCCACAGATGCCTCCTTATTTGGGCCCTGCTCCAAGAAAGGTTACCACCTGTCACCCTTCCCTGCTTCATGCTCCTCCTGCACTTGAGAGCTGGCCTTGACAACAGCAGCACACCCAGCACAATTCAGGTATGAAGGTTTGAGGATGAACCCCATGGTGCTGAGTCTGGGGGGGTCCTGAGTGCCCTACCCCACCTTTGAAGCTCTGAATTTGGTTGGGAAAACCAGGACATCGTCTCTAATGAATGCCATCAAAGCGAGATCTTGCCGTCATGGCCTGGGTTGTCTGTGACTCATTGCACAACTAAGTAGAAAGCAAAGCAAAGCAAAGGAAAGCAGAGGAGGACAGGGTAGGGCCCAGGGCTCTGGCATTAGATAGACCTGGGTTCAGATCCTGGCCTGGCCTTTCAAAGCCTTGGTTTCTCATTGGCAGAAAGGCAGTCCTGGCTGCAGAGGGCCACTGGCAGGCCTGATCTTGAGAGCAGGTCACTCAGTGCTGGGTCATAGTGCTGACAGCAGCCATTCATGCTGTAAAGCAGGAACCTTGTTGGCCTTGTGTTGTGAGGCTGTAGGATGGAGCATTTCTGGGTGCTGCTGTCTGATGCCCTTGGGCTTGGGGTGGTGGGGAAGGGTGGTGTTATTGAGAGGAGAGGAGGAGTCAGATCTTCCAGATGACCAGTGGAGCTGAGCATTCCCTAATGGATTTTATGACAGCCTCTGTGTGTGTGTGTGTGTGTGTGTGTGTGTGTGTGTGTGATTTAATCACTTGCTGAAATAAATCTTACAGATCCACGGAGAGTTTATTTTTTTATTTTTCATATTCTCAGTACACTAGAGGTTTTATTTCCCACTAGATCTATTAGTTTAATTTAGTAGAGGACAGACAGTATACTTAACCAAAAATTGCTTTGACATTATGGAGAATTAAGAGGCTGGGGCCAGATGGATCAGAAGGGATCGATCTGTTTGAGATAAACTCTGTATTTCCCCATGTGCTTTCCTCACCTTAATGGTGAGGAGGGTGATTAGAAAACACGAGGCTGGCTAATAATGACTAAGGGTTGGCCAGAGGGTCAGGACGTTGGCTTCTGTGCTTTTTTTGGTAGCCACTGAGAGGTCTCCCCCTTGGCTTGATGAATCCAGTGGAGATGCTTTTGGGGGTCAGGGGCATGTGGCAGACCCTGGTATCATTCCTGCCAGCCTTGGCCTCCCAGTGACTGACCAGGCTTTTGAGGAGTCAGCCTCGTGTCACTGGAGAACCAGGGTATGAGCTTACACAGACCCTGGGGCAGGATGCTACAGAAGCGGCTTTGCTGGGGAAGTTGAAGCATGGGGGCAGATGCTGCCTCTGAGGGTTCTTGGCTGAATTTCCTCCATACTGAGCACCAGTGCCTACTGTCAGAGAGCACCGGGGCCTCTACCTCCAAGGGCTGCTGCAGCATCAGCTAACAGGTGCCTGGAAAGTAACTTTGTAAATCATCATGGGGTAGACAAATGTCAATGACTATAGTCTTGTGTCCCCTGCATTTCTGGATCCCATGAAAATGGTAGTCTCATTTGAGGATGGTTCCAGGACCCCAAGGTTCTGACGTCCTTCTATGTTCTGGGCCACCACCTAGAAGTCTCACCAGAGCATTCCCTCTGGGAGCAGGGTCAGGTAGAGGCACTGAGGCACACAGGAGCCTTGTGGGCACTCAGGGACTCATCTGTGAGCCCAGGGATGGCTCTGAATCATGAGGGGAAGAGGAAGGGCCCTCATTTCCATCGATGCTGTCTTGGGCTGCGTGTCTTCTACAGTTCTAGCACAAGGCCACCTCTGGCCCCACCTAGAAGCACCAAGGCTGAGCTTGGGCACTGACCCTGGTCCCAGGGAGCCCAGTGTGTTACGCCAGCTCTGGCTGTTAACCTGGCTCTCATGGCTGACTCTGGCCAGTTGGCCTCTTTCTTCCTCCTGAAACCTTCCTCATCATTTCTTCCTTCCACCACATCTGCTTGTCCTTGTGTTTTGTCCTCACATTCAGAGTGGGCCTCTGGCATGACTTAAAGCTCTAGCTCCAGAGAGGGCCAGACCTGCTTTCGTCTCACAGCTCAGCATTCTGGAGGGTGCCATGGCTGTGGAGTCTTGCTGAGCAGGGCTCTGAGGCCACATCTGGGCCTGTGGGAAAGTGTGGTGATTAGTGATGTCTGCCATTGCCGTGGGGCTGGAGCTGGAGATTTTCCACCTCTGCAGTGGCTTTGGGGGCCTCCCTGAGACCGGGCAGAACTTGTGCCTTCTCACAGCTGCCCGTGCCTTACTGCAGCTCTGCTCCCTGCATCTGCCCAGGTGGGGTTACTTGGGGGAAGAGATGGCTGGTCTGAGCCTTTCCAGGACAGGAGCTGTGCCCTGTCCCTCCTATCTGTATGGATACCTTGCCTGGCGTGCAGCAGGTGCTCCATGGGTGCAGGGTGACAAGAAGCCCAGACAGTCGCGTGGCTTCTGCTGGGTTCTCAGCTTTTGCTCTCTCAAAGGAACCTTTTTGTCTTTCCTGGTCGAATCCTGAAGCAGGCCCCTCCCCATTGTGGGCCCACAGCATGGGGGCAGATGACAGTCCTCACCCGATTTGGATTTAATGTTGTCTTCAGCTTCAGAGCCTTGTTAGGTCTGGGCCTCCTGGAGGTTGGTTCATCTCCCCCACTGGAATGTGTGTGGGCAAGTTCACATCAGGGTCCAGAAGGGACAGCATGGTCATGTGGGGGCCCCTGCTCCCCTTGGTGCTAATGCCAGGGCCTGGCAGGGGCTCCCAGGCACTGCGTGACCTTCACGCCTGACTTGCCCCTTAGAGTTCCTTCTGCCGATGGACTGGCAGCTGCCAGCGCTGCTCAGTCTGTGAAATGTCAGTGGTTTAATATCAATTCTGGAGGTTTTATTGCCTTCCCCCCCATTTTCCAATGGGATTTTAATCCAATCAAGGCCGATCCAGAATGAAGGTAGATTTGTGTTCCCTTTCAAAGTTGACAAAAGGTCACCCCACCTGGGGAGCGGGGGTGGGGTGGGTGGTGGTGGTGGTGGTGTGTGTGAGTGCTTTCCTCAGGGGTGCATCGGCAGGTGGGTTTAGTGCTCTACCTATGGGGCCGCTTGCTGGGCCAGGGCAGCTGGAGCTTTAAATCTGCAGTTGCCAGCCACAAAAGGGCCGGGTTTGATTTGCAAAATGCCCGGGTTTGATTTGCAAAATGCCTTTGATGCTTCAGATCTAACTTAATTTTTCCCAATAATGTTTCAAAATGGCATTTTTCCTTTCTGGAATAAAAAGTTGTTGAATGAATTTCTGTGTTTGGGGGAAGTCTTGGTGCCAGACTATGCTGGCCTATGCCCAGTCCTGTCTGTGACTCAGCTCCCTGCAGGGAATGAACAGACTGTCCTGCTGCTTCCAGGACCAGGGGGCTAGCAACAAGGGGCAGCAGGTGCAAGACTTTTTGTCAGGTTTTAATCTAGTCTCATGCCACTTGACAGAGATGATATCTGGAGACTCAATAGCTTGGCAGAACTTCAGGGAATGCCTGGTGTGTGAGCAGCCTGGGGTGGCTCAGGGGCCAGTGGTAGACAAAAGTGGTCCCAGTGGGCTCCGAGAGCTCTTGTCCATGCTGGGGGAAGGACTGGCCCATGGGACTTCAGCAGCACCATAGCGGGTCAGGCATGCAGCGGGCTTTCAGAGCCCTGTTAGCCCAGGGATGGGCAGAGGGAGACCAGGGTGGCCAGGCCAGGGCTGGGGAGGCAAGGATAAGTCACACTGCTGAGGCGTGTATCATAGTAAGAGAGAGCAGAGTGCACTGGGAGTAGATCTGGAGGCTAACGCTCCATGCACACCTGCCCCACCTGCCTGCTATCTCTGGCCTAGGTAGGGGCTGGAGATGCTGTTGCCCTTGGGTTCCAGCTTGAACTGCCCCCAGCCCCTGTCTCTCCTGCATTCTCTCACCTGTAGACTCTTACCTTGAAGACAGCCTGGAGCAGGCACACTCTCCAAATGGGCCCCAACCTTCTCTCACATCCAGGGCCAGGGGCCCAAGGGTGCGTATCAGGACCCAGGTGATGGGCATGTGCAGATAGTGCATATGCAGAGGTGATGTATGTGTGTGTGCATGTGTGTGTGTGCATGTGTGTGTGCAAACAGTGCAATCATGTGCGGACAGCGTGCCTGTTGAGTGTGGGCAGAGTGTTCCGATGCGATACCTCTGTGTGTGCAGTGTGTGCACAGATAGCATTTGCTTGCTGTTAGACAGAGTGGCAGCTGGGTGAGCAGATAGCACAGGTGTACATAAAAGATGTGCCAATACCAGGACAGCATGTGTGCAGACAGCGTGTATGCACACAGAGTGTGTGGTGTGTGCAGGGTGGTGTGTGCACACACAGAAGCAGCCAGGCAGCTTCAGCTGGTCTACTGAGCCTCTCCTTCCGGGCTGGAGGAGGAGAGGAAGTGGAGACAGCTCTAGGCAAGGCCTTCTGCTCCCTCCCTTCCTCCTCTTTCACTTCCTTCTCCTCATCTTTTCTTTTCTCCTCCTTCCCTCTGTTTCCTCTCCTGTCTTTCCTCTCCCCTCCTCCCCCATCCTTTCTAATGGTACACATCCCTCCTGCTCCATTCCTGCCTCCTTTCTCAGAGCACTGACTCCCCTTGTGGAGATGCTGATCCTTCCCCTTCCACTCTGGCAGACCCAGTGGCCTGAGGATCTGCACCCAGGCCCTGCCCCAGCCACAGAAGAGGGCCCAGGGCCCCCTCCACTTCACACTGCTTGGAAGGTTGTGTCTGAGATCTCTTGGAGGCCTGGGGTGGAGCACATGGACCTGTGAGGGCCAGGCAGACATATAAAGAGGGGAAGGGGCACATTGGAGAGAGAGTGGGAGAGGTGGAGGAGTCAGAGGTGCCTGTCTGTGGATGCAGCCTGAATCCCGAGAGAACACACACTCTTTAGCATTCCTCTGACAAATATTTACGAGCCTTCTTCTATATGGGAGGCACAGTGCCACTTTCGGAAGAGGTGATGGAGGCCTCATCTCTGCCACCCAGCCCACATGCTCAACCTGGGGCCAGAGGCTGCTTGCTTAGCTCTGGGCTGTTGCTGCCATGTGGAACGATGGCTCCATGTGGCAGCTGATCTGGGGAAGTATCTGTGCAGGTGGTGCCAGCCTCGGGGAAGTGTCTACACATTGTGTTGGAGGACTGGGATGTGCAGCTGGTGCTGGCCAGGCTCCATGCTCGCATTGTACCCTCATGGAACCTTTAAAAAGGTGTGTGTGTGTGTGTGTGTGTGTGTGTGTGTTTGTGTGTGTGTGTTTTGCTGGGGACTGAATCCAGAGCCCTTGCGAAGAGCTACATCCCCAGTCCTTTTTGAATTTTTTTTAAACTTTGAGACAGAGTCTTGCTGAGTCTCTAAGTTGTCCAGGATGGGCTTGAATTTGAGATCCTCCTCCCTCAGCCTCAGCGTGCTGGAATTACAGATGTGCACCATTATGCCTGGCTAGAATTGCTCTTCTTTTTGCAAACAAGGAAACTGAGATGTGCGGAGAAAGAAGGAATGGGAGCCTGGGTGGGATTGTTTTCCCTCACTGCCTACCTTGCTTCTGGCTTCTGGGTTTGAGGCTGGGGAGGAAACACATCTTACTCCAGGATCTCCTGGCAGAGGCTGATAGGGGCCACCACCTTTCTCTCTCTGTGTGTTCTTTACCTTTTCCCCTGTAGCTCTGCAGCCTGGCTTCCACCAAATTCCTGAAATGACTCCTGGTCAGATGACTTAGAACTCTTAAAAATGTTTTTAAATTAAAATTTTTGATTGACACATAATTGTAGGTCTTTCTGCATAGTATTTCAATGCATGTATACAGTATGTCATGATCAGATCAGGGTAGTTCTATGGGACACATTTTGTCCTCATCTTGACTTTTTGGCACATTCTGCATGGTTGAGCATGGCTTTTTCCCCCCTGTGGTACCAGGGGTTGAACTCAGGGTTTTTTTTTTTTTAACTGAGCTGCATCCCCAGTCATTTTTGAATGTTTTATTTTGAGATAGGGTCTTGCTAAGTCACTAAGTTGTCCAAGCTGGGCTTGAAATTGAAATTCTCCTGCCTCAGCCACTCAGAGTGCTGGTATTACAGGCATGTGCCGCCACACCCAGCTTCTCTTGGCTTTGTTAACCCAGTCTCTTGATTTTCTTCTCCATGCTCTGGCCTGTTGCAGTCTTGCCCCATCCCAAACCCCTGAGTGTTGGGTTACTTGAAGCTCAGTGTGCAGCCCTCATCTCTACCTTTGTCTTCATGATCTTCTGCCTAGATGTCCCAAAGGCACCTCTCGATGTGCACAGCAGGCTCCTGGTTTTATTTACAAACCTGGCTTCCTACAGAACCTGGTCTACCACTAAGCTGACTTTGCTGTGTGACTGACATGGCATGCTTGTGGGCTGACAGGAGGAATCTGACGTCTTTTCCTCCCTGACCCCATTGCCCATTGCTATGGCCTGTGCTTTACCTTTGGGTTGTCTCTCAGATCTGCCCACGCCTCTGCACCTCCTCAGCCATCACCGGAGCCCTGGATTCCATCGCCTGTAGGACGATGCCAAAGGAAATCTGCCATGGCTTTGGCACCTGGCACCGTGTCTCCCACACAAAAGAGGCTCTGTGAATGGCTGGTTGCTGAGGAATGCTCTTGGTGCTGAGGGTGAATCCTCAGGGCTTGGGGTGTGTCTGGAGATAGACTTCGCTCTGGTTTTTTCTGCCTTTTGTTCCTGCTGGAGCCATTCAGTCCTGAGATGCATTGTCGCCTGGGGCCAGGAGGCACCCACAGACCCGACCTGGTAGAATGTGCTTTCTCTCCCTGCTCCTCTTCCTCCTCACTCCCTTTTAATGAATACCTACAGTATACTGGACCGAGTAGAGCTGCAGTGAGTATTTTTTGAATTAGCAGCAGACGAAGGTCTAAATAAATGTATTACCTTTCCCCGTCAGGGGGTTGCTGTCACCATTCTCGTCTCACAGATGAAAAGTCTGACTTTGGAAGCCAGAACCCACACCAGGACTGGTGCACAGTGGAGCTGCACAGTGGAGCTGAGGCCAAGCCTGCCCCCCGCCACTCTGTAGAGGCTTCCTAGGTCCCCCACTCCTGTGCTTGGGGTCTCGTCTCTCCTCCTTCCCAGTTGGAGTGTTTCTCTCTTAGTGTCTCAAGTCGGGAGCTGTGTAGACACAGCCACTGGGTTAGTTGGTGCAGACTCTGGTGAGCAACTGGGTAATTATTTCCAAAAATATTGACTTGTAATGTGAAGAAAGCTCTTCTCTCTGCCACCCGTCAGCAGAAAATTGCCTTTGGTATTAACATTTCATCAACCGCATAATGTGAATTGATGTAAATGCATAATTAGAAATAATAGCCTGGGAAAATTCACTCTTATTTATAAAATTGGGCTTGTTAAATTAAAATGAGAGCTAACGACTTCCATCTCACTGTTAAAACAGTCCGAGGCTTTGCCTGCTCGGCTTTGTGCGTCCCATCATGGAGTGCTCCCCCGCTGCGGCTCCTGGGGGGGATCCTGGTGAGGAAGCACCCTTGGAGGAGGCATGCACACCACCTGTCCTAAAGGTGGCTCTCTAAGAGCATGAATGGGCCTCTCAGAAACATCTCAATCACAGTGTAATGAATGGCAATCCCTGAGAAAAGCAGGCTGCGTGACACTTTCCTCGGCCCTCATTTTTCTTTAGAATGAGGAATAGCTCACCTGGTTAGGTGATGTTGTGAGATTTTCTCTATGGAGATGATAAACCCCTTCTCCACCAGGTTCTTACTGGCCAGTACTTGGCCCCATTCTGCACTTTCAGACACAAAAATAATGACCTAGTCCTTGACAGTCAGGATGCTTGACACCAATAATAGGTTCAGGAACGCATAAGGCCTCCACTGGGCCTACTTGAATCATAATGAAGAATGACCAGAAAAGCAGTCCTGAGAATGGCTGGAGCCATCTTTGCACTATGTGGGGACAAGCCAGAGCAGAGACACAGAGAAGGCTCCTGTGATGTTAGGTCATCGGTGCCACTGCACCTGGTGGGCAGTGCACCAAATACCATGGCCACTGCCCTCTTTTTCAGTTTTCACACTCCCACAGGAGCTCAGTTTTCTGTCATTTAAATGCAAGGAGCCCTGGCAGGATCTGTCCAGGTCTTTAGCCCATTTAAAAATCACTTATTAGGGCCAGGGATTTAGCTCAGTGGTTCCATCACCTGCCTCGCAAGCGCCAGGTCCCGAGTTCGATCCCCAATACAAAAAAAAAATCACTTATTAAAGAGTAGCTGTGCTTAAATAGACTAGAGGATGTGGTCAGAGCACACACCTCCAGTTGTTGCTGTATTTGCAGAGCACTTGATGTAATGGTGGGTCCAGAACAAACCCCCATCTATGGGCTGTGGTCACAGCGGGGAAATGAGTCAGCGTAGGGCTGGCCAAGCAGAGAGGTGAGGCTGGCTGGCTGGGGATGAGATGGCCCTGAATGATGGGCAGAGTGACAGCACAGCGGGAAGAGCTGCCTGCCTGCAAGGAGTTCACCTTAATGAGCCCTCTCCCTCCCACCAGAAGCCCTTGCTGATCAGCAGACCTAACCTTGTGGGGCTGCTGTCTGCCCCTACTCCAGGGTCGGGCGCTTGGCCCTCTCGGGAAGGAAGACCCATGTGCTCTGCTGCTGAGTCAGGCAGTGCCTGATTCTCAGGGAGAGCATCCTATCTGCCTGAGGTGAAGTTAGAGGGCAGAGAGAGCCTGTCCTGGGAGAGAGAGAGAGAGAGAGAGAGGGAGAGAGAGAGAGAATACCACAATAAAGACTGGTGCCGAAATAGGTAGATTTCATATTGCTGAAGAATGAAGTCTGTGATTTATGATAAAAACCAGGAAGAGGAGACATAAAAAAGAGAACTTCCTTAGCTGGTTCTCAGAGGATCCTGCTGAGGGCCTTCTACTCCCACAGCAGTGCGCTTGGGCTCCATTGGGGTGGACTATCCCGCATCTTTAGGGTTTCTGCTTCATGTCCTCCTCGGGCCTTAGGAGCAAAACATGCCTTGGGCCTACATTGCTCCTTGGCCCAGGCTGGGCAACCGGAACTGGGGCCCTGGTCTACCTCCCAGGCAGACTCGATGTCCCTGTCTGGATCCTCACCTTGCTGTGTCCTGTGTCCTGTTCTTTCTCCTAGGAAGCTGACCTTGCTAGCAGATGGCCCGCTTTCTTCCTTGAAGCTCTTCCTCTGCAAGCATCGTAGGGAATATTCTCCAACTGCTACTTTTTCAGTGGAGAAAACTGAAGAAACCACACGAGGGCATGGTGCAGGCCCAGGGTCACACAGGGGTCGGTGGCGGTGGTCAGGCCTCTGCCTCCTGCAGAGCTGAGCCAGTGACGGGTGTCCAGGTGGGGCTGGGCAGCATGCTCAGGGCCAGAGCTGCTGTCCCCTTCCTGACCCCACCTGGCCCACCCCTGGGCACAGGAGGCCCAAGGAGGGCGCTTATATTCATGCTGGGCCTCCCCTGGGCCTTCCCTCCTCCGCTTGTCCCTTCCCCCAGGACACAGGTTCCCTTTTCATGTGGGAAGAAAGCTGTACACTTGTCTGCAGGAACAGCTGGGCCTTGTCCTCTCAGCTGTGGCTCAACGCCTGCCGAGTGCTGGACAATCCCGGCTGTGTCCCAGGGGCCCCTGGGCTGACGGAAGCGCCTTGGCTGGGACCCAGGAGCTGCAGGGGGCATTGGGCTGAGTGAGGCTGGGCCCCAGGAGCACCCGTTTCTATGGGGCCTCCTGGTTTCTCTCAGGCCCCCCAGGGGAGTCAGCGCTGACATCCTGGGCCTCCTGGCTCCCTGGGAGGTGTGAGGAGCAAGTGAAAACAGCTTCGATCTGGCCCCCTCTAGTTGCCTTCCCTGGAGCTGCTTCTCACAGGGGCCAGAGCCTCTTCTGTGGGCCGCCAAGGAGGAGAGCAGTAGGAAGCAGCTGAGCCAGGCCTGGTTCCCCATCTGGGCCTCAGTGGTGCATTTGTTTCGGCCTCTTCTGCCCTTAATTCTTGGGGGTGGGCAGCTCTTCCCACTGCGCTGTCACCAGGGACAGAAGCTTCAGTGCACCGTTCAAGGCCAGCTCATTGTCCTCTGCCCAGCCTCAGCTCTAGGCATGGCCAGCCCTGAGCTGACTCACTTTCCCACTGGTAACCACAGCTGCAGGCAGATGATTTGTTCTGGACCTACTGTTACGCCAGCTGCGCTGGAGACACAGCAATATCAGGATGCATATGCTCTGATCATGCTCATTCTGTGGGTTGTGGAAGCTGAGACTCAGGATGGTCAAGTGACTTGTCCAAGGCCACACAGCTGACATCCTGGATCTGTCTCATGCCAAGGCCTCTGCCCAGACCCAGTAGCCTCTTTGGTTTCTCTGGGTGTCTTAGCTCCAGTAGCTGTGTCTTCTGTCTGGAAAGCTGTTTTCTTTATTCAGATGACGATCATTTATTGAGTTCCTACCCTGTGCTTAGGCATGGGCTTACATTCCAGAGGGAGAAACAGCTCATAAACATATGGATAAAAGGAAGAGAAACAAATCGGATAACGTTAACTTCCATATAGAAAATTGACAAAGTGCTGTGCTGGGGCCTGACTGAAGGCACACTTGCAAGGAAGGGCACCGTGAGGATTTGGGATCTGGGTGACTGGGGGGGAATGGCTGTACAGAGACCAGAGGAGAGCGTGCTGTCAAGCAAAGGCCTGGGCTGTGGAGGGACACAGTGCACTGCAGGAGCAGTGAGCTGTGGGTCTTGGAACTGCAGAAGCAGATGTGGCATGTGTAAGGAGGGGCACGCAGAGCTGCTGGAGGAATGAGCCTCATGAGGCCTTTTGGCATCAGACTCATGTCCAGTCTGGGCACTGGATCCACAACAGCCCCTGCTACTCAGGCGCCAGTGCTGCAGAGGAGCCATGCGGACCAACAGAGAACTCTGCCAAGTAGTCAAAAGATTGTCATGGGAAAGAGTTGCCCCGCTGCCAATGGCCCAGGCACTGGAGTGGCCTGTGGTGGGAGATGCACTGGGAGTGTTGAGTAGCTCCAGACACCCAGTGGGAGCCCTGCTTGGAATCAGGACCTAGTGTGACAGCTGGCCCCTGGGGACAGTGCAGGGGAAGCTGAGTGCTGGCTGTGGCCAGGCTGACACTCCGGTCTCTCACAGTGGCCCGGGTGCAGCCCGAGTGTGGCAGGCTGTCCACAGTGGAGAAAGGGGTGCACATCTCCAGGGCCTGAGCCCTGGGGGGTCGGTCAGACTGCAGAGTTGGCTCCGAGCTCTGGTCTGGAATGTGTCTGGTGTTTGATAAATTTTGTCTCTTGATTGATTTCATCCTGGCCCTGAAAGGAAGCAAAGGGAAGATTTCTTGATTTGAGGGGACCAAATTAGGAACAGATGTCTTTTCAAGCTATTAATAGGCAGTCAGGGAACAATGGGGCTTTTTTAAAGGAGCCCACTGCATGTCGGGTGCTGCTGACCCTTTGAATGTTTGGTGTGGGAGCAGAGCAGGCTTGTGGCAGTGGAGAGTCAGTGGCGGGGGATGATCAGCTCTCCCAGTGCTCTGTTTAGATCATCATCAGCCGATCAGATTTAACCTCCTCTTCCCAATTACTCAGTTTCACAGTAAGGATTGCAGAATACCTCATGCTTCTGATAAATGGGTATAGCACAGAGTGCTTTTCCAGATAAGGGGGGACATGGAAGATGTGTATAATTGGCCCAAGTCATCTTATTCTTCCATATAGAAATCTGGAGCTGGGCTTTGAGGCAAATGAATATAAACCGCCATGAAAGCTATTAGTAGCATTAGCAGCATTATTCACAATCACAATGGTTGAAAATTAAAATCTGTGCGCTGTGTGCGCGCACTTTTTCTCTTGACTGCAATGTAAAAACCAACACTACTTAGCTCATCAAAAACAATACTAGTGAGGAAAATGGCTTTTCTTTTAAAAAATCCCCAACATTTTGCCTTAAAGTGTTCCTTTGAAGAAAGTAAAGTTAATTATGAGGCAGACTAGAGAATTACCTGACTTGATTTCACATGACAGATTGAGCCACTGCCCCCTCCCTGCTGCCTGCTGAGACCTGGGGGCAGAATTTTATTCTGGGCCAAGTGTGACTTCTGAGCAGCCACCTGGGGACGCAGCTTCCAACACTCCCAGGGCGCTGGCAGAGTCCAGCAGGAGGCACCCAACTTCCCTTGTCACCTGGAGCTGTCTCAGCCCCATAAAGTCCTGCTTCGAGCCTGTGGTGGACACTGGGGGTGTGCTGTCTGCATCCCCGTCGGCCATTGTTGCCCCTTGCATAACGCTCAGGTACCCTCAGTGCCTTCAACTTTGCCTGCAGGATGCAGGGACCTGGCTGGGGTGATGAGGGGGTCCTGGTTCCCAGGAGCAGCCCTCCACTTCCTCTCCTCTTGGGACATCTCCCAGGTCTGTTCTGTGCAGTGGCCCAGCGGTGCCCCACCAGCTGGAGCCCTTGCTGTTCACAGCAGTAGATGCTCAGGACCGCAACCTGTGCCTTTTCTCCCTGTCTCATTTCCTGCCCCACTAACAAAGCATCTCAGGGTTTGCTTCCAGGGTTGGTGGTGTGGGGTCCAAGCGGCAGAAAGGATGGAGGTGTTTTGTGGGGCAAAGCCAGGGGATATGACTGTGACTGTGTGGTAGGGTATCCAGAGTAGGCTGTGCCTGGGGACATGGAGGCACTAATGGGCACATCGCCTGCAGGCTTCTCCCACAGCCTCCATCATCTCGGTGCCTGGAGCACTCAGTCGGGTGGTCAGGTAGGGCACATCTCCCTGCAGTGGGCACTCTGCCCCGCCATCCCCTCCCCACTGCTCACTGGCTTCTCTGCAGTTTAGGACAAGGCAGGAAAGACCCCATGCAGATACTGAAACATGCAGAACCCCACCCCAGGTCAGTGATGGAGTCAGAGGAAGCCAGGAGCAACGGGCCCCTGAAGGTGCCATGGGAGCCATGGCCCTACTCTGGGCATCTTTCTCTTTGTTCATGGGGTATCTTTGTCTCCTTCGCCCCTGTCATATCCTTCCTACTTGGGGGGGCTTTGTTCCCTCATGCACCATACAGTTCCTGGGGCTGGGCTGGGGCTGCTGCTGATAGGAGAGGTGGGAAACAGCAAATCTCATAAGGTGGGATATGACTATAATCCCAGCACTCTGGGAGGCTGAGGTAGGAGCATGCAAAGTTCAAGCCCAGCCTGGGCAACATAGTGACTTAGTGAGACCCAGTATCAAAATAAAAAAAATTAAAGGCTTGGGGCCAAGGAAGGTCCTGGGTCCAATTCCCAATATTGCAAAGAAAAAAACCCCTCAAATGTGAAGCAGCAAGACTTCAGGAATGAAGCTGGCTTCCTGGAAGGGTGGGGAGGGGAGACAGGGACCTCCCTGATGTCCTGCCCATCCACACAAGACTCCTGCTCTTCCCGAGGCTCGGCCCCTGAACTCACACATCCTCCCGCTTTGCCTGATCTGGCCTTGTTTAGGTTTCTGTCACTTGTCACCAGAAGTCCTGACTGTCACATCCTCATTAAGATGTATTTATCTACCCATAGAGGTTCCTTGCTCTTTGTAATCCTAACGACTGACTGCAGCAGCATAGAAGACTGTCCTTTGGCAGATCTGTTCCAATTGAACCATTCACTGAATGTCACTTGTCACTAAAGCACTCTGAGGCAGTCCCCATTCCAATCAGGAGACCTCAGGGGAAAAAGCCAGGCTGAAGAGAGAATGGAAGGGCCGAGAGCCATGGTCCCTTCAGCTGCCATGGGCCGTGGGGCCAGTCAGCACTCCTGGGAGGAGAGAAAGGGCAGGGCAGTGGGGTGAGGGTCCCCATGCGCTGGCTCAGCCAGCATCACTGATGCCCAGGGAAGCTGAAGAGCACAGAGCACCTCTGTGTGACAACACGGTCCACGGCAGGGGTAAGAACCGCTCTCCAGTCTGAATTCCCCAGATTTCAGGTCTGACCTTTGCTTCCCATTTATAAACAACTTCTCATCAGATTCTGGGTCCCAGTCAGGGTTTGGGGAGGGGTTACCATACAGACAGATGTACACAAGTAGGACTGGTGCCAGGAAGGCAAGGATGCTCTCCATTCAGGGCTCGGAAGTCTTCAGGGACCCCAGACGAAAGGCCACATCCCTAGGAATCATGAGCCCCTCCCTGCCTGGGCTCCGCTAGGTGCTTCCCTGGAAGCCTTCTGAGGCTAACTCAGTGGTCATAGTGCATCCCAACAGCTAGACTTCTGGAGGTGCCTTGGCCTGCTTCACAAGGCCAGCTGCTTCTCCTCCTGGTGAATCTATGAGCCCTTGCTACCCTTTGCTCCTGACCAGAAAACCTGCGGAGCTAGTCTTCTGAGAATCCCTAGGAGGCCATCTTACCCACACCTCTGTTCTGTACGGGCTTACAGTCTTCATGGCCATTCACATAAATCGGCTTCACTGGTTGGCCTCTTCTGAGCTCTTCCTCATTCTTTACTGAGGAAGTCCCCTCTGATATCTGACCACAAGCCATCCTCTTGTCAGGTATGGTGGACTGTATTATAAATTTGTGCTTGGGATGAGGATTTTAAAGAAGGAAGAATCACTTGGCCATGATCAAATTTCACTGATTTTGTTTTTTAACAATCAGAAAGGGTCTTCTTTTGACCAGAAATGGATCTTTCTACTTCCCATCTCTCTCTACCTCTGTGGGAGCTGTCACTCCCAAAGCTGCTTGCGTCAGGCCTCTCAAATGTCTGGAATCCTGAGTGGTTTCCTGGAGACAGATGGCATTGATTTTACATTTGTTCCACTCTGCCTGTCTCTCGCAAAATATTAGCATCAGCTATTGACACAGGGCTCCCGAGGACATCAGAAACAATTTAATCTGTGGCTTAAAAACAATATTTGGTAACATACTAGCCATTGGGAGGGTTTCAGAGAATGGACTGTTTTTCAAGCATTTGGAGAATCTTGGAGAGTCACCAAATTGTTGCTCCTTTTTGCCTGTGATCTTATCTCTTGCTCCTGATATTTTCTATAATTTTGTTATGTTTTAGTCATTTCAGGATAAGAGGAAAAGGCTGACCATTGCCCATGTCTCATTGTAGTGGGAAGAGCACTGGGCTACGAGTCTGTAGGGGAGCCTCTGGTGCTGGCTCTGCTGCTAGCACTCCCTGACCCTTGTCAAGTCATTTCAACTCTGCATTCTGGCCCTCCAGAAGGGATCCTTCAAGATCTTCTGTTCTGACCTCACAGAGCCCCAGGTTGGTGGCTGGGGAGGAGGGAACTCACTTGCTCAAGACCCCAGCCTGCAGGGCCCTGAGGTGTTATAACCAGGTCTGGCGATAACAGTGGGGTCTGGGTTCCAATAAAATGGTTTGTGATGCTCAGCTGAACCTGATTGCTCTATGGGAAAGCAGAAAGAGACAGTTGGGTCCAGGCTGGCTACAATCACTGCATGAACTCAGGAAAGGTGAGGGGTGCTTCCTTCCATGGGCTCCTCACCCCCACTTGCCTGTGTCACTTCTACTTAAGGAAACCTGAAAATGCCTGCCTGGTGCAGATACTTGAAGCAATCATGTTGGACAGGAGAGAGAGGAAGTTAGAAGGTCAGGCTGTTGGAATAGGCAGAGATTGCCCTAGGCAGTCTGCTGCTACTAACCTGCTGTCCCTGCCCAAACAGCCTCTTCTTTCCCTCTTTTAGAGGTGTCATTTAGAGGGGCCTGACACAGCCTGAGTGTCGAGAGAGCAGGGACCTTCTCTCATTCATTCATTCACTTACACATTTGTTTATTCAGTTCTGAAACCCGGGCCAAACAGGTTCAGAGATGGGTCACACTGGGCTCCTCACCTTGAACTGGCAGCAGGTGGGGGCAAAGTGGATCCAATGGCAGGCTGAGGGAAGCTAGGAGTGTGCCAGGGATGCCCAGTGTGGGCCAGAAGGCTCACTGTGCCTCTGTCCTGCACCCTTCCTTTATTTGCTGGAGACCTTGGAACCTCAGGCTCTTCTAACTCCCCATCCTCACCAATAGCAGCCTTTGGGGCTGAGTGTACTCAGCTCTTCTACGAAACAAGCTTTCTTGGCAACGTCTGCCTGGGCCTTTACCTGTGGCCTAGCTCTATTTTGTTTTCCACCCAAGCACTCCCTTCCAAGCTTTTGAAGTGGAAGCAGGCCTGGGATGATGTCCCCAAGCCAGGATGGATTCTCCAAAGGATGGTGTGTGTGTATGTGTGCGTGTGTGTGTGTGTGCATTTTGGCCATGTGGGGATTGGCCACATGCAGCATTTGGTTTCTTCTAGATGTCAGTCCAGGGGACCTTGCCACTAACTGCTTTACTTGACACTTGCCCTTGGGAATTGTGCAACCAAGACTCAAATCAGGTGCATTAGCATGAACTTAGCAGGGAAACATTTATAGGTCAAAAGTGTCCCTAAGTCCCACCTTGAAGGGCCTTTGGGGGCTGCTTTACTGAGATGCATGCATTTGCAGATGATTGGAAATCATCATATACTCAATAAAGCAAAAATGGCTGATGTTTCAGGAACTGAAAGGCTCAGGTTTCAGGCATGGCTTGATTCAAGGGCTCAGCTTCTTTCTTTTTCTATATCTTTCTATCTTTCTCTGTTTGGGTTTAATCCCTTTGCAGACCCCACCATGTGGATGCTCTCTTTTTATATGGATTGTCATCTGACCAGTTTAGGTGCTGAAGCAGAAAGAGGTGCCCCTTCTGTGACAGTTCTCACAGAAGCCTTAGGAGTGAGTGCCATCAACCAATTTGAGTAGTGTTTCTGTCCTGAACTTCTGGCAGTGGTCGGGACTGGGATACCTTAACTGGCCAGGCTTGGATCGTTTCCCTCTCAGAACCACTAGAACTTGAGGGGATGATGTGTGCTGACTAAAAGGAACATCCATGAGTTGTTTTGAGAGGTGACTTTGCCAGAAGAAAGCAAATCACATCCTCTGCGGGGGTGATGGATCCCACCCTCCCAGCTGGCAGGGGTCTCTCCATGTGCCTTCTGACTGAGCAGCATCCAGGCCCTCCTCCTTGTGCCTGTGTCCTGCCTGACACTGTCCTAGTGTTCACTCCTTTCACTTGCGCTGCTCCAGACCTTCCTACACTCCGAGAGAGACTCCAGTGTTGAAACACAGTGACAGTGCCTGAGCTGCTCCTCTCCAGCAGGCCATGCCTGGTCCCTCCGTACTGTCGTTTGTCCCCAGCTGGGCTCCCCTGTCATGGCCACCCCTCCAGGTGTGTCCAACTTTTCCTGTCCCTCCTTCAGCAGGGGGCCAGGTCTTGCCCCACCATCCCTGCCCTGACATGCTGCCTCCATTGGGTACCTCCTGGCTAGCAGGTGGTTCTGGTCCAGGGAGTACTGGTCCTTACCCTGTCCAAGGGCAGCATGGGGGTGCAGCTTTAGGCTTCAGGTTGAGGCCATTGCAGGGAAGGAACAAGGGAGGATGCTGAAAGTGAGGCTTCAGAGCCAGACAAGATGGGGCTCAAATGCTGTTTGGGGCTCACCTGTTAGGTGAGCACCCTTGGCTAAGTTACTGAAGCCACCTGGGCTTGCCTGGACAGGTGTGAGAGTCAGAGTGGAATTCTGCCACAGGGTTATCCTAGGGCTATCAACTACAAGCAGAGAGCCCAAAACATCAAGCCTAGTCCCTTCTGCACAGGTTTACTTTGCCATTGCTTTTGAGAGTTCACTGCACGACAGACTCAGAGCTGGCAGGCCCCTTAGGGACCCTCTCCTTGGACAAGGTGGACACTGAGACCAGGAGGGACTTGCCCAAGGTCACACAGTGAAGCCTTGAGCAGCTGGGTCCCAGCCCATGGCTCTGGCCACTCTGGCCTTAGATGGGCTCAGTGGCTTCTGCTGATACTGCATTTGTTTCTGAAGGGAATTGAGGGCAATATAAACAAAAAGTGGGGAGGAAACCTGAGCTTTAGGGCAAAGTCAAAGCTTGACACAAAGTCAGTTCTGCCAAAGGTCCCCTCACCTCCAGAGGAGCCTTAATCAGTCAGAGCAGTGAGTGGCTGGGCTGTCACCACCCTGTGAGTGTCCAGGAAGGTGAAACATGCCAGGGGAGGGAGCTTGAACCCTGATTGCCTTGAAGAACAATGGGTGGGAGAATCTGTGACAAAAGCCTCAGGGCTTTGATGGTTTTCTTTCTTCCTTCTTTCTCTCCTGTATGGGTAGAAAAGCGTGATACTTTTCTTCACCCCCAAGAGGGTCACAGCTAGCACTACTACAACAAAAGACAGGTTAACAAGACAAAGCATAACACACTTATTTAATCAAAGTTTCGTGTGACATAAAGGTCTTCAGAAACGAGACCCAAGACCCAGGGAAAACTATTTTTATGCTCATATTCCATGAAGAACAGACAGCTGTGTGGAAATGTGGCTGGACATAAGGGTCAGTTCTGATGGCCATGACTGGGGCAGGGGGTCACCCAACAAGTCCTGTCGGTTCACATTCTTCTGGGCATCTTGTAGCCTTTTTCCTTCTGGATGTAGGATGCGCCCCCTCCGAACTGAGGGTCTGTAAGGGAGAGGGGAGGAGGGAGAGAGTGACCTTGCTAGGTTTTATGACTAGTTTTGGGAGAGAAGGGTTCTGATACCTGTAATCTACCTGGGGGAGAAGTCTCATTTCTGACTTGCTTTAGGGGACAAAGAGGGTGAGAGATTGGAGGGCAGGAGAAGGCCAGAAAGACTTTGCTTCTGAGGTCGTAGAATCTCCTTCAGTTTAAAGGCCTCAAAAAAAAAGTCCTCAGCAGGCCAAGGTGGGTGGAATACTTTTGGATATCATGTCCTGACTCCCTTCCAGCCTCCCTCTCCCTCTCTCTTTTTCTCCCTTCCTCCTTCTCTTTCTCCTTTTTCCCTTTAAGAATAATGACTTTATTGATTTTACAAAAATAAGTCATCCTAATAAACAATTCAAGTGAAAGAGAAGTGAAAAAAAAAAAGGAGAATATACAATTCAACATCTCACCAGCCAGAAATAGTTGTTAAAAGTAGGTGGTAGTCATTCCAGATGTCTCTCTAGGAATATGTACAGGTGTACAAATAGAAGCAGTTTCATGAAACAGGAGTATTTAACATGTACTATTTTAAAATGAAAGCATTGAATTTTGCTTGAATATCATAGCAGCAATGAAAGACTCAAAATGAAACTGAAACACTGGTTGAATTTGGGAGTAATTTTTTTTCCACATCAAAACATTCATTGTTTTTAGCTGGGCGTGGTAGCACCCGTCTGTAATCCTAGCACTGTGGGAGGCTGAGGCAGGAGGATTATCAGTTCCAGCCCAGCCTAGGAAATTCAGCAACTTAGCAAGACTCAGTCTCAAAAAAAAAAAAGCGTGGGAATGTAACTCAGTATGAAGGCCCTGGATTCAGTCCCTAGTGTGGCAACCAAACAACTCCCCGCTCTGACCTGGTCATTCTTAAGAGTCTCTAAGATTAAGGGAAAATAAAGATTATAAAGAACAGGATGTTCTGAGAGTCATTTTGGTTAAACCGTACTTCTAATTCCATACAATTTTGACTTGCTTTGTACTGTGAAAGATGAAGATTTGAGCATCATTTTTTGTTGAAGGTCCTTACCGATTTTTATTTACTGGATTAGACTTTTACCTTGTCCAAGTTTAGAACACTTGGATTCTCTTTTGTGGGTTTCCTTTAATTCCATATTTTGTTATATTCAATGCTTGCCATTTTTCATGACCTTTCTATTTCAAAGTCCCCCCTCCATTTCAGTGTTTCATTTTACCGTGTAATAGCTTTATTCCCCCCTCCTAAATGTGTTGCTTGAGTTTTGTGTTGGATAGTGCCTCTTTCTTTCTTTCTTTCTTCCTTCCCTTCCCTTTCCTTCCTTCCTTCCTTCCTTCCTTCCTCCCTTCCCTCCTTCTTTCTTTCTTTTTGTGGTACTGGGGATTGAACTCAGGGCCTTTGCACTGAGTTGCATCCCTTGTCTTTTATTTTTGAATTAGCATCTTGCTAAATTGCCCAGCTAGGCTGGGCTTGAATTTGTAATCCTCCTGCCTCAGCCTCCTGCAGTGCTGTGATTACAGGGTCCCCTGGATGAATCTCTTGATTTTTCTCTTTTAAGGACAACTTGAAACATATGTGGTTTTCCCTTTAAAACTGCCTTTCCACAGGCATTGCTCTGCTGTTGAGGATTCCTCCTCCACCCCTCCTCCTCTGTCTCCTTTTCCTTCCTTCCTTCCTTCCTTCCTTCCTTCCTTCCTTCCTTCTTTCCTTCCTTCCTTCCTTTTCTTTCAGCCCTCCCTTCTCCTCCCTGGTCCGGACCCTCTTCCCCGCTCCATCATGACCTCTTCCTCCTCCATCCTCTTCAGGCAGCCCTGGAATTCCTGGCTCCTCTAGTTTCCTTTCCCTTGTGATACACTTTGCCTGGATGTAACTGTCAGTGAGAATTTTAAGACATGTTTCTGGCTGCTATAGTCTCTCCTGTTCTCTGAGAGTGTCTGCCTGTTGCTTTTTATGCTTGAATGCTGAGGTGAAGGCCATGACACTTCGAGTTCATATTTCCACTGCGGTTTGTGGACATTGCTGCCTCATATTTCTCTGCATTGAAACTTGCTGAGGAAGAATTTGAGTGGCTTCATGCATTCTTTCTACCTCAGAAAATACTTCTTTTCCCTCCAGGAGTTCCATGAAGAATTATTTTCTTCATTTCACCATTATATTTCTTGATGTCCATCATTTTGAATACATTTTTTCCCTGAACATGTTGTACCTGTTGGATGTAAAGATGAAGCCGTTCACCTGGAGGCAAATTTCCTGCCTGGCAGGTTGGAATGTCTTTCTTCTTTCATTTTTCACTCCTGTATTCAGGCCAGGCAGGAAGGAAATAGGTGTGAAAAAAGTGGAAATGTTCTCAGACTCATTTTGCAAGGCGAGTCTATTCTAGGCACTAACATCAGACAAAAGTGGCAAAAGAAAACTGTGAACAAAACTCATTTAGGAACAAACGTTACGTACAAAATATTAGAATATCAAATCAAGCACGAGATCATAAGAAACATTTAGCGTGTTCAAATGTGGCTTATTCCAACAACAAATGATGATTGAACATTAGAAAATATACTAATGTAACTTTTTTCATGGACAGATTAAATTGTGTTTCTTTTAATAGAAGCTGAGCAGCAGTTGATGTGATTTAACACCCATTGTGATTAAAAAGAAAGATGAGGCACCATCTTAGCCAGCATTTACTTACTGTCCCTTTGGGAGGGAGCCTGAGCAGTCAGGTGGCTGGAACAACACTTTAATTTGGAGCATTCCGGTTTGCTTGGGACTGTGCGCTTTCCTGGGATGTGGGACTTTCAGTGCCCAAACTTGGAAGCCTGGAAGGTAGTCACCGTTTGGCAGGATCTCAGGGAACAGAGGAAGGAAAGAATGATCAAAACCATTCTGCAGAAGAAAATGAGATTTTTAAAACTGTTGTCATTCCAGAGAGGGAGGGAAAACTAACAGAAAAAGGGAGAAAGAATATAAGGAAAGAGTCAGGGATGTGCAAAGATAGAGTCGATGGGGGCGAGGGGCACCCGGAGGCATGAGCTGAGGATGTTTAGAGGCCATGGCACCTGATGCTGAGTGGGAAGCTGTGTTTTGCTTTGGAGGAAGTTCTCCAGCACCGTCTCTTCCTCCTGCCTGTAGGCAGTGCTCAGGTTGGATCCAGCTGTACAGGCTTTCCACTTACTGGACTGCTGCTCCAGTCCTGGATGGACGCCTTTCATTGAGGAGTTGCCTGGAGATAATTGAGTCCTTCTGTTCCCCAGAGCCCAGGACTGACTTACAAGGGGGTGTCCCAAAAGATGGAGCTGCTACAGACCCATCTTTGAAGATGCCCTTCAGCAAAGCCTACCGCATTCATGTGCCTTTGTTGAAGACAGGGCTGGGTGTCCCATCTGAGACCATGCAGTGAGGGACAGAGACAGTGTGCAGGAAAGCAGGACGATGGGGCGGAGGTGACCACCAGGATTGGCAGAGATCTAGGAGAAGGCACTGGACTTACACAGAGGACAGGGTTGGAGTTTGGGCCGGTCTTATCTGGGCTGGGGTGGATGGGGAGGCTCTGGCCTGCATCTGCACATAGACTCATCAGCTCAAGTAACGAGACCAGAGTCTCCCAGTAAGGGGCAGAGCTGGGATCAGAACCTGATGTGTGGGAGGCAAAGTTAGAGACTAGACGTGATTCCAATCACCAGGCCGAATTGCTGAATGTGTGATTTTGAGCTGGTTTTATCCCTTCCCTGGACCTCAGTTTCTCCAAGAAGGCAGTGGGAGAAGTGGATCAAGGAACATTTCTACTTCTGATGACAGTGTTAGAGAAAATGCTGGGGTTGCTGGAATGTGAGAGGGACTCGAGGTCCATACAGTGCTCTAAGTAGGTTGGTTGCTGTCTAAAGTGGAGGGTGAGCTGGGGGATTAGCACTGAAAAGCAGGCCTGGCTTATTGGGCACCTTTTTCTTTAAGAACAACATCTTCTTCTAAGTAGGTTACACTTACTGTGGCTTGTTTGCATCCTTCTTTGCTTAGAAAGCAAACTCTTTCTTCAAAGCTAAGCCTCCCTCTAGGCCTACGAGATTAGCACCTACTTCAGATTAATGGGGTCCATATTAATGTGATTTAGCACCATGGCTTTCAAAAGCTGTGGTCTACTTATACAGCTACCTTTTCTTTTTTTCTGGACCAAAATTTAGGGCACTTGGGCTAACAAAAGATATTTTCTCAGTTGTGCATTGCAAACATATGGACCATCTTAGAGAGGTGTGGGAAGCAGATTGTGCCTGTGGGATAGAGCAGAATGATACGCCAGTGGGTGGAACCTCTCCGGAAGTCCAGAGTGCACTGCCATGCAGATCCTGGGTGTGATATAGGAGCAAGTCAATGTCTTCAGCTAGATGATGCTTGGAAATCTCCAAAATGTTGAGTGCTACTCAGACTTCCGGAGAGTAAGAGAGCAGGCTCTCTGGAGTCACGCGGAAGACGCCGAATCAGCCCGCTGCAGACAGGCAGGTCTGTGCACGCCCTACCGAGGTCCTGAGTCACGCAGAAGACACCGAATCACCCCACTGCAGACAGGCAGCCACCTGATTCCACATTACCAAGGT
>NW_004624794.1:4634621-4704958 GCF_000247695.1 Heterocephalus glaber | reverse complement strand
AGAGGCCAAGCTGACCAGCTTGTTTTCCGGATGTGCTTGATTTGTTTCATGGCACTGATGAGCTCTGACACTGATGACATTCTTCCCCACGGGCGTGGTCTCAGCTGCGCCCAGCCTGCCAGCCTGCTGGTCCGCCTCCAGCTGGGCGATGAGCCCATCGATCTGCCTGATCATCTGCTGCACCCACTGTGTCAGCGTCTTATAGCTTTTCGATGCCTCCTCGAGCTTGTCCTCACCCATCTTGGAAAGCTCCTTCTTGATCTTGCTGTGGTCCTGGATGTCCTCCGTCAGCAGCACCAGCTCCTCCTCCTCCTTGGTCAGCGACTTCTTCTGCTCCTTCAACTTGGAGCACGCATTGCTCAGCACATCGATTTCCTCCTTAGTTATTTCCTCTTCCTTCAAGCCCTCCAGCACAGGGGCAGTGTCCTTCAGGGCCTCAGAGGGCAAGATCACATCAGGCACCTCCGGCTGCAGCTTGGCCACAGACTTATCGGGAGTGGTGGCACCCACACTTTCTAGCTCAGCGCCCTTCGCTGCTTACACCTCTGCAGCCCACTGCAGCTCCTTCTCGTGGTGTTTCTGCCACATGGTGGCCTCCTCCTGCAGCGTGGCCTCTAGCTTGGCTTTGTACACCTGCTCGCCTTGCAACCCGAATGCTTTCACCTGGGGCTCCTTGGCCACAATCTCCGGGAAGGTCTGGAGGTAGACTTGAGCTGGTCAGCAGGTGAGAGTGTCTGGGAGATTCATGGCCTGAGACCGCACAAGCAGCAGTGTGGGCATCTCCTGGTGCTGGTGCAGATCCAACCACTGCTTCAGCTGCCTCTGCAACTGGTCCTCGGTGACGCCTAGGGTCAGCATGCCCCGCGCCCGGCATGCCGCCTGCAGCTCCTTGACATTCAGGCTGTCCACCCTTTCCTCAGGATCAGCTTGTTGTCGGCCTTTATGGACCATAACGCATGGTGAGCTGGAAGTGCAGGAAGTTGTTGGTGCTGATGGACTGCAGCTCCATCGGCTTGTACTCCGCCACCAGCTGCGGCCACATGAGGTTGTCCAGGGTCAGCTCATCCTTGAAAAGCTTGGAGAAGTGCATGATTTCCTCTTTGCTGGGCTTCTCCCCCATCTCACGTATCTTCTGGAAGAACGCAGAGAAGTCCTGGGTGGCGCTGACCTTGACCGCCTTGTTCTTCAGTGCCATCTCCTCGATGATGTCCTGGAGGAACTTGGCCAGCTCCAGCTTGATTCGCAGCTCCTTCTTCAGCCTCTCTTCCTTGATGGACTGCGTCTTAAGCGTGGATGGCAGCATGTTGGGAAAGAGCTTCACAGCCACAGGCAGCAGGAACTCCATGAAGGGCACCAGGCGGAAGAGGTCAGCATAGTTGTGGAGAAACTGCCTATGCTGCCGGCTGGAGCATGCGCACAGCGATCTTGGCGTCAACCCCTGGCAGGCGGAAGCCATGGTAGTAGCGCTAGAGCTCGTCCTGTACCCTCCGTCTCAGCAGACTTCTTCAGTGCCACCGGGGCCGCCAGGCTCTACATCCTCCAGCTTTTTGTCCTTGACCTTCAGGGACTGGAGTCATCGCTGAGAGGGGGCGATACCGGCCTCCCCGACGAACACACCGGCTGCAGCGGGAGTCCACGGCACTCCTGCCACCATACACAGGCGCTCAGGCCTCGGCTTCCGGCGGCCGCAGGACTTGGCTCTGAGGCACAGGTACAAAGGGTTGTGGTACAGCAGCCAGAGGGGACAGTCCCCTCAGGGCAGTGGCACGGGGCGGCGGGCGGCAGGCACCCGGCAGCTACAGCTCCTCAGCAATATGGACGCCATATGCGGGCCGCTATGGCTTCCGGCTGCGGCCTCCTCCTTGCCCTGCTCCTTGGCTCCTCCCAGACCCGCACCACGGCGGTCTGTTTCTGGCAGCAGGCTCTTGCTCAAGGACTGCCTTGCCCTGTC
The DNA here is from genome assembly GCF_000247695.1 of Heterocephalus glaber. Next base: position 4,703,007 of record NW_004624794.1, on the reverse strand, counting down.
ATCGACGTCCGGGGGCACGGGACTCATTTATTTCTTGATTCTGCATTGTAGTCTATTGATCTACACATGCCTACTCTTTGGCAGTAAAACATACTCTTGATTACAGTAGTTTTGTCACTTTGAAATCAGCATATGTGAGGGTTTTTTTTTGGTACCAAGGATCGAACTCAGGACCTTGTGCTTGCAAAGCAGGTGGCCGCACCACTGAGCTAAATCCCGACTCTCTTCTACTTTTATTCTTCCATCTCAAGATTGTTTTGATTATTCTATGTCCCTTGCATTTCCATGTGAATCTTGCCTAAATTTATCAGTTTCTGCAAAGAAGTTACTATGATTTTGGAAAAGAATTTTTTTCTTTGCAGTACTGAGGATTGAACCAAGAACCTTTACACTGAGCTATACAACTCAACTCTTTTTTTATTTTGAGGTGAGGTCTTGCTGAGTTGGTAAGTTGCCCAGGCTGGGCTTGAATTTAGATCCTCCTGCTTTAGCCTTCCAGATTACCAATGTGCACTACACACATGCTTTTTTTTTTTTTGGTACTGGGGATCAAGCTCAGGACCTTGTGCTTGCAAGGCAGGTGGCCGCACCACTGAGCTATATCCCCAGCCCACCACCAATGTGCATTACAGTGTCTGAGTTGCATTTCTTAATCAATTTGTAGAGTATTACCTTGCTAAAAATTATGTTTTCTAGTCCATCCATAGGGGATAGTTTTATATTTACAAAAGTTTTTCTTAGTTTCTTTCAATGATGTTTTGTAGTCTTCAGTTTCAATTTCATATTATTCATTGCTTGTGTATAAACAATTGACTTTTGTGTTTTTATCTTAAAACTTGGAACCTTAATGAATTCAGTTATCATCCGAAATATTGTATGTGTTATAGTTCTTAAGATTTTCTATATGCAAGATTAAGTCGTCTGAAAGTAGAGATAGTTTTGCTTCTTTTCCAATGTGGATGTTATTTCTTTTTCTTGTCTAATTTCCCTGACTAGAAGCTCTAGTACATTTTTATTAAATGTGGAAAGAGCAGTAATGTGGAAAAAAAAAAAGAGAGCGGGCTCTCTGTAGTTTTCCAGTGTGGCTGTCTGTGCTTGTAGCCACGTATGTGCAACGGGCAGGATTTCCATGCCACAAACAACAAGCCACCAATGGATTCCAAACTCACCATCTCTTTCCTGGTGTGTCTAATGGGAGCTGATTGAGAACTCTCACTTGGGTCGTTCTTTGGCAGCTTCCACATTATCCATTAAGTTTGTGGTTGATTGATGCCCGGGACAAGGACCTTGTGGTTCGTCTAACTATTTCCGAGCTGATTTGGCATCAGAAATAGGTCTTAGAGTTCCCAGTTCCACAGGAGGCACCTGGCGCCCCCCTTACCCTCATGCTCGGGAGATTGTCCTTTCACGGTGCCATTTAACTGTATACGATTATGTAATTACATCTGTGACTGTAATCCTGCAGGACATTATTCTAATTATAGCCCACAATCCTTTTCAGCAGCTTTCAGAGAAATAATTTGTGCAATGAAACTGGGGCTCTTCAGGCTGCAGTAATGTCTGAAATCTGGCATACACAGTCAGCTCTGCCTCTTGAAATCCATATGTCCTTGCCTCTTTCTTAGGAAGGAGAATCAAATCATCTGACCCATAGAAACCTCTCCTCTGGGAAGGACCAACTCAGCACAAGTTTAAATTGCAGACCCCCGAACAACTCTACAGAATTTCTTTTTCTCTTGATAACTTAACTCAGCTCTTAATCACTTCTTATGCATTCTGTAAAAATAGTTTTGAGTGAATTTGGTGGTGTGTAGATTATATCTTAATAAAGCTGTTTAAAAACAAAATAGTTACTAAGTTAATTGTCATCAGGGACAGAAATGTCTGTATCAGAAAGACAGTTGTTGTTTTGGGTCAAAGGGAGCTAAGTGACTTGAAAGCTCTTAAAGTAGACAATGAATGGTTCTAAGATTTAATTAGCAGACATGTAGATGATTAGGCATTTTTCTAGTAAGTTGTTCTCCTCCCTTGACCCCTTCCCGTTCCCTTCCTTCCTTCCTTCTTTCCTTCCTTCCTTCCTTTTTTCCTTCCTTCTTTCCTGCCTTCCTTCTTTCCCGCCTTCCTTCTTTCCCTCTCTCCCTTTTCTCTCCCCTTCTTCTTTCCCTTCTTCTTTCCACTCTCCTTTCTCCTCCTGCTCTACTTCCTCATCATCTCTTATTTTTTGGTTTTGTTTCTTGATAAAGCTGGGATCTTTCCAGTTGTGCTGAAGTTTTATAGAGATGATAAAACTGTGTTGGGTAGTGGGCTTCCTGAAGAGTCCCATCAGCCCTAGGTTCTGTCCCCTGTCCCCTGAGAGCTCACAGGCTGCCGGGAGAGGGGCCACTATCACAGACACTGGGGCCACAAGTGGAGCTGCTTACTCTTCCATGGCACAGCCTGCAGGCTTGTGAGTGTCACCTCGTTCTGCACGCTGAGGATGGAATTAGAATGTTCCAGAGCCTCAGCTGGAGACAGCATTGGGGTCGGTCTTTTGCCGAACCCATGTGTGGCATGTTGTGGTCCCCAAAGTCACCCATCTTATACTTTCTGTATGATCTAATTCAAATTTTTTGCCATCTTTTTAAAAAGACTTTGATATTTTATCATTATGAATTTTATATTAGGGTTCTCCAGAGAGACAGAAGCAATTGGATAAATATGTAGCACTATAGGAAAGGAATGGGCTGATGTGGTTATGGAGGCTGAGTCTCACAGCAGGCATCTGCCAGCTGGAGACCCTGGGACTCGGGAAAAATGGCTTGGACCAAGGCTGAAGGCCCAGTACCAGGGAAGCCAATAGTATTTGAGGTGAAGGCTTGAGATCCTCAGGGCTCTCGTGTGAGTCTTGGAGTCCAAAGCCTGGAGAGCTTGAACTTCTAATATCCAAGGGCAGGAGAGGAATAGTGTATCCCAGCTCCAGGAGAGAGGGAAAACAATTCACCTTCCTGTTTTTGTTTATCCAGGCCCCTGGCTGAGTGGATGTGCCTATCCACGTTGAGGGCCAGTCTTCCTATGGAGTCTTCTTAGATTCACACTCTAGTCTCCTCCAGAAAAACCCTGACACCCCCCCCACAAAGAACACTTTCCCAGTTCTCTGCATGTCCCTTAACCCCATGAAGTTGACACCTAAAATTAACCACCACAAATTGCTACTCTGAATTCACCTTAACATTACCATCACTGATTCACCTTTCCAGATAATCATTGTAGGTTCTAACAAGCCATAGGTGTGTATTAAAAATGGACCACAAGGGGCCGGGGATTTAGCTCAGTGGTTTCGCCGCCTGCTGCGCAAATGCGAGGACCTGAGTTTGGTCCCTGGTACCAAAAAAAAAAAAAAAAAAAATTGGACCACAAGACAAGAAGTGTGACATCAGGGTTTTTCTGACCTGCTGGGTCAGGCCAAGGGTGTTTACTCACAGTTCTGTTCTTGCACATTGAAGTTGTGCTTCGTTCATTTAATGTTTTACACAGAAAACAGTTTTAATCAACAGGTTCCATAAGTAAAACATTCTACAAGATTCTCAAGCAGCTCCTATTGCTTTTTTATGAAAACTGTCTACATGTAAATGAAGCAGGGACCTGTAAATTTCTTTAAGTTGGAAAGCTGTTTATTGAGGTCTGTTCCTTTGCCCTATTTTCTTATTATGTTTTATCTACTGTTTCTAATGTATTGAGTTGAACTCTTAGTTCATTAAATTTTATTCTTGTTCAGTAATGAGACCAAGCAAGGTTATTAATTTTCCTCTGAGTTTACTTTTGGATGGAAGATTACATAAATGTTGATGTGATGACAGGAACATTTCATTGTTCCTTTTTAATAGCATGCAAATTCTGCTTAATCCAAGAGTTTTGTAGGAGGCTTGTAAATTTTTTAAATTAAAAAAGTCTAAATGCTTAGGTTTAAAAATTAAGCATTTATCATTCACTTCTAGCTTTATTATATTGTAATAAAAGAATGTGGCCCATATAATTTAATATAATTTTGGAAATTATGGAGGTATTTTTGGAGTCAAAAATATTTATTTTTGCAAAGCAATCATGGATGTTGGAGAAGTATTTCCTGTATGAAATCAAATTTATTAGATTATAGTCTGATTTTCTATATTTTTTGTTCATTTTGCTTTTGCTAATGCATTCAGTCCAAGGTTGGTCTAGGACTGAGCTGAGGCTCCAGGTCCTTTGGGCCATTGTATGCAAGTGACCAGAGCATGGGGTTGTCCATCTTTTCTTCCCTGCAGTCTTGCCTGGGAAAGAGCTCATGAGTTGGATGGCATAGGTCTGAGCCCTGGCTCCAGCTGCCTCTCACCGTAGTTGCAGTCTATGAACTGGGAATGGGAGCATTGACTTGGCAGAGATTCAAGGAAGCTTAGGTCCTTACCTAGGGGAGGGAAGAATGTCCCCTACCCCACCCCAGTTTGAATGGCCCCTCTTCTGCCCAACACTAGCCTCTGTGGGCTGCTCCTTCCATTCTGCTACATAAGGGGCACTGCCAGGAGCAGAAGGATGCAGGGCTTCTCTCTAAGGTGAAGTGGGGCTGGTGCATACCTCGTGCATTTTCAGACATGTTTGGGTGGTCATGGAGGCCTTTCTGGGAGCTTCTCAATCCCACTGGGCAGGCTTCCTGTAGGGTCTGTTCTGTAGAACCTGATTTTGACTTGGGGTTGAGGTCTTCTGTTCTGGCCAGTCTGAGTGGGTGAGGCCTGGGAGACGTACCCAGTTGGTGGGAGCAAGTGAGAGTCCCTGTGGGATGCCTGGTCCAGCATCTGTCAGTGGGGAGCACATGGATGTGGGAAGGGGATGCAGCCAGCTAGTGATTCTGAGGAGACAGAAACTTAGGTCCCAGTGCCTACACCTATGGGTCGGGACTGTCTTGTTTCTCCCAGGCACCAGGGAGAGGAATAGTGGAAGCTCAATGGATGCAAGTCTGGGAAGGGCCTGGGAATCCTCACTACCTCCCAGGCCCCACCATGTACACTTGACTCAGCTGCAGCCCTTAAGGTCAGGAAGGCATTTGTCAAACAGGCAAGCTACAGTGGTTCCCAGGAAGGCCAGGGAGGAAGCTGGGGCCCCTGGAGCCCTGTCACTCACACCAAACTCCTTGCCTCCACCACCTCTGGCCTGGGGTGGTCAGAGGGGCACCCTGCTGCACTTGCTCCCATACCAGGCCTCAAGGGAGTCTGTCTACACCTCCTCAACCCAAAGCCTCTCCATGGCTGGAGTCCGAGGGCCTGGCATGGTGTCAGCTTTGCCATGAGGCCTTGGCAAGTTATTTTATTTTCTAGTCCCCAGCTTCATTATCTGCACAATGGGCCTGGAAAGACAGAGCCTCTATTCTTCATCATCAATTGTGATGATGGCTTAGATTTGACTTTGGAAAATGTCAGGGGAACATCCAGGGACTTCGAGTAATGTCAGGGAAAGCACCTCAGCCCTTCCAGGGCTGGCTGCCTGTGTTCCTCATCATCCATCCATCCATCCATCCATCCATCCTAATCTGTGGAGACTCCAGTATCCCAAAGAAATGGGTCCCCATCTTGGACCACTTCTATCACTGCTAGAGACAGCCAGGCACTGCATTTTAAAGAATCAGTTTGGGGTCAGAGAAATATAGCCCTGTAACCTCAAAAGAGTTCCTTAACCTTTCTCAGCCTCAGTTTTCTCACCTGGAAATAGGCCCTCCTTCAGAGGTTGGTGGGAGCTACAGAGAGTAGGGGTCTTCCTGTGGCTGGAGGGGCACAGAAACACTCTGCTGTTAGGTGGTCCCTAGTGTCAGTTCCCCAGGTACTGGGCAGACATGGCACACAGCACTGATGGTCCCAGGGGGTGTTGAGAGCCTTCCAAACTTTCTGTTCTGCCCAGATTTCAGGGTGATAAGTGGGATTGTTCCTGCAGAGCACAGTGGGAAAAGAATGAGCTGCTGGGAATTATTTTCATATATTTTTAACTAGAGACGTTTTTCTGTTTCAAGCCATTTTCACAAATCTCTGCTGATGCCAAGCTCTCTCCACACCCTTTCCTGGTCACCTCAGGCCCTCACTTTTTCATGGTCCTTGTTTCAGCCCTTCCTGGAACAGTAAATCGGGCGCAGCAGCGTCGGTCAATGAACCACCCTGACATTTAATCGTTTCCCTGCTCTCCTTTTGAAAGTCCCTGTAGCACCTCAAAGATCCTCCCTAGCCCAGGAGATAAATCAGGGGCCTTTTCATTCCTATGGAGGCACTGATGCTCTTCTGGAGGTGCCTCTGCACTCTGGAGGCAGGGGATGGTGGAGTTGGCATGCTGGGATCAACCCGGGTGGTGGGCAGGCAGACGTGCCCAGGTTGACTGCAGTACATCTTGGCATCTCTCTCCTGGCAGATACCATGGGCTGAATGGAAATGCATCCACACTCATCTCTCTATGAGCTGTGTGTGTGTGTGTATGTGTGTGTGTGTGTGTGTGTGTGTGTGTGTGGTACTGGGGGTTGAACCCAGGGCCTTCACACTCCTTGTTTAAATTTTTTTGTGGGTTTCCACCACTTTGGGGAAATACTGTCATTTGCCAACTGTATGTGGGCCAACGTGCCTGACAATAGCTCTTCTTTGCTGTGGCCATGTACGTGCAGGGCTGGGGTCTCATGGCTGCACCCAAGATGCTGACCTGTGATCTGTGCTTGTTTTCCCAGGATTTACTGAGGCTGCAAAGCTGGCCCTGTGAGAAAGGGTAGCCTGAGGGTGTCTGGGTGGGGTCACAGTGATTCTGCTTTCTTGCAGACCCTAAATTGTTACAGGTGGAGCCATGGCCAGTTGGTGGGTCTTTCCAGGTGTGTTTCAGGCGGGTCTTCCCATGTGTGCTTGGTAAGTGCTGCAAGCAAACCCAGGGCTCATGCTTAGGGGTCCTAGCTCTGATGTGCCCCAGCTTCCAGATGAGCTAGCCCTCCATTCTGCTAGTCTGGGCCCAGGGCTGGTAGTCACCCTTCAGCCTGAGCTCTGGTCATTTTGCTCTGGGATAGTCAATTGTCTCCTCATGCTCTCAAAATACAGAAATCATTTAGGGGTTTTCTTCTTCCACATTCATGCAGATTGAGGATCCTGGAAGTGTAAGGCTGAAGGCTTCCTCTAAATGATCTTTTCTTGGAATCAGAAGGCCAGCATGGCTGTGTGGTTTTGGGCAAGTTACTTAACCTCTCTGCATTGGAGTTTCCTCAGCTCTAAATTGGAGATTATCAATTAGCACCTGAGCCACTGGGGTACTGTCATGCAGCAAAGCCTGGCACCAAGGGAGACCTTTATCAGTGAAGGGGTGACCAGGTGGGTCCGAGGAGGTCCTGAGCCCAGCTCGAACTGCTTTTGCAGAGGTGAGCTCCACACACCTGTCTTCCTCAGACCTGATACTCTCCTGACTGCCTCCTGACTCCTCTCTGCACAGATCAGGAGGTGGCTGGGCCTGGACTCTTTCCTCCCACTGCTGGGATAAAGGGTCCTAGGAAAGGCAAAGCCCACGGAACTCTTTTGTCTTCTTTGTATGCCTTCTGTTTATCTCAGACCCGAGTGAAGACATAGGAAGTGTCCCTCTCGGGCTCCCCATTGGTAAAGGAGAGGTCTTCCACATCTGCCCTCAGCATCTGTGCTGGCTTTGAGGGTTCAGGTTGAGTAGTTTTGTTGGCCCCTAGGGGGCGCTCAAAGCCTCCCCGCCCCAGCTCTGCTGATCCTTCCAGAGAAGGGCTAAGGACCCTGTAGCAGGGCCCTGAGCCCACGTAAGGTGGGGGCTCCTCTGAACTCTTTGTGGGAGCCTCTGAGGCTCTGCTTGGGTATAGGGTAGACATTCTTGCTTTTTGGCAGGTGGGCAACATTACTGGCACACTTTCCCCTTGTGCTCCCTGCCTGGTTCTGAGGCAGAGGGTGAGAATTGGCCAGGGGCTTAGAGGGACCGACTGGTTTTCTTTAAGAAGGTGACAGGGCAGTGGGTCAGAACAGGATGTGAGAATCAGCCAGTCCATATCCAATTCCATCCTGTCCTTCATCAGCTGAGTGGCCCTGCGCAAGTTATTTAACCTCTGTGAGCTGCAGTGTCCTTATCTAGAATGTTTTAATTTAGGTTGCTCTGGAAGCAGAACTGGGGTGCAGGCAATTTATTTGGGAGGTGATGGCAGGAGGCAGGAGTGAAGGACTTGGAGGAGGCTAAGAGAGAGGAGAAGAAACGAGGTGTACAGAGTTCATGGTTGAGCTGGGTACTGCTGAGGACAACAGGGACTCATTCTTGTAGGCATCCTCAGAAGTAGTAGGCAGCATTCCCTTCAGATTGTCCTTCCAGAGACCTCAGGGTAAGGCATTATCCATGGATACCTGTCCCCCACTGCCTCCATCAGCCAAGGGTTGCCTTCAGGGTTCCCCGCTTCTGTGTAGTGGCCCCCACTTAGCCCAGCTCCCAATTCAGTAGCTTCATCCTCTATTCCGAGAAGAAAGACCAATGGCTGAGTGGCTGCACAAGGCCCAGGAGTGGCTGTTGGCTGTACACAGGGACTTGTTGCCCATAGCAGCTGCTGACGCCCAGGCTGGGCTGAGGGGACCAAAGGCAATGCAACCCCACCTCCTGGGCTGGTTTAGCATGAGCTCATGCCAGTGGCTTCAGCACAGGCTGTCTGGCAATACAGGCATGGTAAGTGGGAGTTGGCTTCTATCGTTACTGTTGTTGTGATTGTGTTATTATATCACTTGGACTTGCCTCGCCAGATTGATTGTGTCACCTTGCCAGCCCACGTGTGAAAATGGTAGCCCAGAGGCCACCACAACCTGCAGACTTATTTAGTTTTGCCCGGCAAGTAGAGCCTTTTAAAATGAATTGCAACTATTAACAAATTTGAGCACTTTCGTATAAAATAGGGAGTTCCAGTCTCTCAGGAATTTGTCCTATGGGGTAGGAGAAGTACCCAGTATGGGAGCTTAGGGTTGGCAGGTCCAGGGGTCCTGGAGAGAAAGACCTGGCCAGGAGAAAGGCCTCCTGGGAGCTCAGGAGTTTGAAACCTGTAGGATCTACCATAGCCATTTCCTAGTTTTTGGAGTAGCTGCCCTGCTGGTTGCCTCCTGCCTAGATCTTAAGAGGGCCCCTGCTGCTCTAAGTACTGTGTGCTGTTTCTGATGATGGTAAAAAACGGCTAGTCTGGAGTGTGACTGCAACAGATCCTGTCCAGGAAAAAGAGTCAAGAGCAATCAGAAAGACCAATGGGAGAAAGCACAGGGGTTTTTCATTGCCATTCATTTAGCTCTTTCTAAGGTACTTAAACTTCCCGTGTATTAACATTAAGTGCCTGATAATTAAGCATGGGAAGTGGGAGGTGGAAGGAGGGGGTGGCACAATGAATTGAGCAGCTTCTTTTACTTACAAGGACCCCTGTTGCTTGAGTGGGACTGGAGGGACAATCAGAGTTTGGCTTTCAAATAGGCCCTGCCCCCTCCCTTCACTTGGGTGTGCTGACTTTATGGGTTTAGGATTTTGGGGACTATTCCATCCTCATTCGGTATTGTTTCTCTGCTTCTGATGCCTAACATTCCATTATTAGAACATGAAGTGGCATCTTAGGGTGCCCACTCTACTCTATTGGTTGGTTGCTCTGTATAAGGTAACTTCTCTGAGCCTCAATTTCTCCACTGTGAAATGGAAATAACACTGATAAGATATCACAAAGTTGTTTTAAGAAATAAACCTAAAAGACATGGTTGGCGGGGGGTTGCTGGTGGTGGTAAGCTTTTTAAGTTGTTGAGCAAATGGGCACATGTGGCACACAGGACCTGTCCACGTGTTGGGGATTAGAAGGAATACCTGTCCCTGTCTTCACAGGCATCATGGGAGGCCTCCCTATGATAACCTGGTTATGGGGACAGTTACCTTGATTTTCAAAGGCCAATTTTCCGGGAGAACAATACTGGCTTTTATCTCTTGTTACAGTCCTATCCCCGGGAGGCTGGTAGGGGGGTGGGGACTTCTGGAGCCCTCACTCTTGAGGCCTGAGGTGGTGGCAGTGATACTGAAATTTAAATTCATCCTTCCCTTATCAATTCCCCAGACACCTGTCTTGGACAAGGTACTCTGGGAGCCAGGCTGGATGTCCAAAATATTAGCATCTCTTCCACAATCCAGGCTTTTAAATCATAACAGCTTAGCAAAACGCTTTTAAAAAGAGCATTTACTATTTTTGTTCAGCTTATAAAAGTCACACATGCTTACTGGGGATAGTTTAGAAAATACGAAAACATGCAAATAAAAGAATAAAATTCTCCATAATGCCCACCCTGAGATAGTTGGTCTCAACATTTTGGTGAATTTCTATTTCAACTTTCATCCCTCTTTCCTTCTTTCTTTTCCTTATGCATTTCATCTTTTAAAAAGTCTTTGTTATAAAATAATTCAAATAAAGGAAACAACATATAGGGAAAATATAGGAATAACCCATGTTCTTATTATTCATCCATCTTTTTGTCTGTCTCCTTTTCCCTTCTCTCTCATTTCCTGTCCTTTTTCTTGAGGAAAATGTTTATGGACTTGACGCTCTTCTTACTGTCTCCCCACCAGCCACTCCCTGAAATTGAATGAATACTTCCTTATCGGGTTTATGCTCGTACTTCATGTACAGTATATGTATCCATAAACAATTATGGAATATATATATCTCCATTGTTTGTGATCCTGCATTTTTGGAAATGGTGTTGTACAATACCTACATATCTGCCTCTTTGTTAATTTTCAATGCAACATTATATTGTTGATGTCTATCCTCATTCATTTTCCTGGTGGGGTTATATCCTATCGTATGCATATACCACAATTATTTGTCCATTCTCCTATCAATGGATTTTATGTTTCAGCAAAAAACATTTTTGATTACTTTTTCTTGATTTTGTATGCTACTTTTATTTTATTTTCTTCAGTATACATTCAGAGGTGGGATTGCTGAGCCATAAGATGTGGACACTTTCAGTTTTAGTCAATTTTGTGAAATAGTTGTAGCCATTTTAATTCCCACCAACAACTTGTGAGTATTTTCATTTCTCTTCATTTACAACCACCACTTGATATTGCTGGATTTTAAGGGCTGGGGATTTAGTTCAGTGGTTCTGCCACCTGCCTTGAAAGTGAAAGGTCCCAAGTTTGATCCCCAGTACCCGACCCCCCCTCCAAATGGAGGAGATATTGCTGGATTTAAAAATTTTAGACAATCTGGTGATGTGCTCTGAAGTATATTGCATCTCATTTTGATTTGCATTTTTTTGAATACTAGTGAAATTAAGCAATATTTAATATGTGCATGGTCCATTAGGGTTTCAACTTTTGTGAATTTGACCATTAAATGATTTGTTTCTAACTACCTTATAATTCTTTATATATTCTTGATACTCATAAGAGTTGGTTACACATGTTGGGATGCATAATTTTAAATTATGACTTATATTTTAGGTTTGGTAGTAATATTTTGGACCATAGAAGTTTTAAAATTTTAATGCAATTACATTTATAATTTTATTCTTTTTGATAATATATATATGCTTGACAATGTATTTAAGGAATTCTGATATGACAGTCAATGAAAATGAAAATAGGCAAGTGGGACATCACACTAAAATCTTGTGCACAGCAAAGAAATCACGTCAGGGCCAGGGATTTAGCTCAGTGGTGCTGGCGCCTGCCTCACAAGCACAAGGTCCTGAGTTTGATCCCTGGTACCAAAAAACAAAAAGAAAAACAACAACAACAACAATAACAACAACAACAACAAAAGAAATCACTCCACAATATGTAAAGGCAATGTACAGAATGGGAGAAAATATTTGCAAACCATATATCTGATAAGAGGTTAATATTCAAAGTATACTATATAAGGAACTCCTACAATGCAGTAGCAACCTCCCCCTAAATAACCTGACTAATAAAATAAGCTTTTTCAAAGAAGATATACAAATGGCCAAGAGATAAATGAAAAGATGCTCAATATCATTAAACATCAAAGAACACAAACCAAAACCACCATGAGCCATGCATGGTGGCAAATGTCTGTAATCCCAGCTACTCTGGAGGCTTAGGCAGAAAGATTGCAAGCTTGAGGCTAGCCTAGACCTTCCCAGCCCTGTCTCAAAATGAAAACATTAAAAGGGGCTGGAGGTGTGGATGTGGTACAGAGGCAGAGCTGTTGCCTATTTGAGAGGTTCTGGGTTTAATCTCCAGTGCCACATTAAATGTAAACAAAAACAAAAGACTCTCAAACGAGGTATCATCTTATACATGTTAAGATGGCTATTATAAAAACGATGAGATAACAAATGTTGGTGAGGATGGGGTCGGGGGAGAACTCATGCCCTTTTGGTGGGAATGTAAGTAGGTACAGCCATTATGGAAAACGGCATGGAGTTTTTTCAAAAGCTTGCATAGAACTGTCATATGATCCAATCATATTTTTATCTGGCTATATACTTGTTATGATTTGGATCTAAAATATACCTCAAAAGACTCATGTATTGGAGGCTTGATCCCCAATACAGCAATGTTAAAAGTGAGGCTTTTAGGTGACTGGATCAAGAGGACTTTACTTCATTGGTGAGTTAATCCTTTCATGGATTCATAATTTGATGCCATCATTGGAAGGTTATGGAAACACAGGTGAGGTCCAATTGAAGGAAGTGGAGCATGGGGGACATGTCCTTGGGAACTCTATCTTGTCTCTGATCTCTCCCCCCCCTCCCTTCCTCCTCCCCCTCTTTCTCCCCCCTTCCTGGCTTCCAGGAGATGAGCAGCGTTCTTCTGCTATGCCTATCTCCCATGATATTTCCACCTCATCACAAGCCTAAAACCAATAGAGTCAGTTGACCATAGACTGAAATATCTGAAACTGTTAGGTTTCCTCCTTTAAGTTGTTATTCTTAGGTATTTTGTCACAGTGGCAGAAAGCTGACTAACACAGAAATATCTGAGGGAAATGAAATCAGTATGTTGGAGAGATAACTGCACTCCAATATTCATTGCAGCATTATTCAAAATAGGCAAGTGTGGAAGCAACCAAAGTGTCTATCAATGGATGAATGGATAAAGAAAATGTCACACACACATGTTATTGGTCAGCCATAAAAAAGAAATCCTGCTATTTTTGGCAACATCAGTAAAACTTGAAAGAATTAGGCTAAGTGAAGTAAGTTAGACAGAAAAAAGACAAATACTGTATAATTTCACTTACACATAGAAACAAAGAATGGAATGGTGGTTGCCAGGAACTAGGATGTGAGAAATGGGGAAATGCTTGTCAAAGAACACAAACGTTTCATGACAAGATGAATAAACTTTAGGCATCTAATGGTGCAGTAACTATAATTAATAATACTAGATCATATACTTGAAATTTGCTGAGAGTAGATCTTAAATGTTTTCACTAGAACAAACAGAAAAGTAATGATTTGAGGTGATAAATATGTTAACTAGCTTGAATACGGTAATTATTTTAAAATATAAACATATATCAAGACATCATGTACACTTAAATGTATAATTTTATTTGTCAATTATACTTCAATAAAGCTGAAGGAAAACTCTAAATCTTTCTATATTTTCACAGTTATAATATAATTTCTAGAATGCCTTTTTGTTAAGAGGGAAGTGTAAGATATATATATCTCACAGATATATTAATATATATTCATATATATATAAAACAAATATATACTCATATTTATACTTGGGTATATATCAATAATGGCATATCATTTATTTGGAGATACACACATATATGTATGTATAAACACAACATTGATTGAACAGTTCACCTTTCTCCACTAGTTTTAAATTCTATTTCTGCAACCTATCAAGTTTTGGTATTGGCCTCAGTCTGTTGCAGCTCTTTCTCCTTGTTCCACTCATCTATTTTTCTCTTCCTGTGCAATATCAGATTGTTTCAATGATTCTACCTCCATAAAAATATTATCACCTTGCACCTCCTCCCTTTCACTGCTAGTATATTGAAATATAATTGATTTTTGTATATTGATCCTATATCCTATGACCTTGTTAAATTCATTTATTATTCATAGGAGTTAGGTTTATAGATTGTTTTGAGCTTTCTACATAAGCATAATGTTGTCTATAAATAAAAGGATGTTTATTTCTTCCTCTGCAACCTGTATGCAGATTAGTTCCTTTTCTTCCCTTATTGTAGTAATGGGGACTTCCAGTATGATGTTGAATAAGAAAGATCAGGATAGGGATCCTTGCCTTGCTTCTTATTTTAGGGGAAAACCATTTAATTTTTCACTATTAAATTTGATGTTAACTGTAGGATTTTCTGTAGATTATTTTTATCAAGCTAAGGAAATTCCTGTAAATTCTTAGGTTACTGAAAATTAAGACAAATCATTATAATTGACTCTTGTTGAAGGTTTCTTCTGCATCAATTAAGATGATCATATGGTTGTTCTTTAGTTTGTTAATATGTCAATTTACATTAATTGCAGCCTGAACTAACCTTGCATCCCCAGGAAAACCTTCATGATCATCGTGTATTATTCTTTCTCAGTAATACTGAAGTTGATTTGGTTATATATATATATATATATTTTTTTTTTTTAGTACCGGGTATTGGACTTGGGTCCTTGCGCTTGCACAGCAGGTGGAGAAACCACTGAGCTAAATCTCCGGCCTGATTTGGTTATATTTTATTGAGGATTTTTGCATCTACATTATTGAGATTTGTCTAATTTAAAAAAAATTCTTATAATGTCTTTGTTGGATTTTTGAATCAAAGTAATCAAGGCTTACAAAATGATTTGGGAAAATATTTTCTTTTTGATATTCTGAAATAAATTGAGTAGAGTTGTTATTGTTTCTCCCTGAAGTATTTATAGAATATAGTTGAGCTTTTAAAAAAATTAAATTGATAATCTTTGTTTTTACCTGGTCTGTTTAGACTATTTACATTTAATACAATTATTGATATGCTTATATTTAGGTCTATATTTTAGTTTATTTTTTTTTGTCTTCTCTATTTTTGTTTTGGTCTTCTTTTTCTGCTATCTTTTGAAAATTTTAAAATTTCTTTTTAATCAGTCTATTGGCCTCTTTTTAGTATTACTCTATAACTGTTAACTTTTCAAAACCTTCAAGTAGTTTTTGTATTTTTTGTCCAAGATTTATAGTTATAGTAAGTGGGAGAGATAGGCTATCTTGGGCTTAGTCAATCTTGGCTGTCCAAATACTGCCTTTCAAAAATGAAATTTTGTTAGTTTTCTGTTTTTCTAGAAATCTATCTAGTTCTTTTAAAACGAGTGACTTTTGGATGTATTAAACATCT
Organism: Heterocephalus glaber; assembly: GCF_000247695.1. Next base: position 4,687,664 of record NW_004624794.1, on the reverse strand, counting down.
CTCTTCGTTTGTTTTCCTCCTATGTAGAATTAGGTAACAGGCTCTGTTGGTGCCCTTACCAGAAGACTCTTTCATTCTATTTGCTAGTTTTGGATGCCCAGCTCCCAGCTTCTGTACCCTTTATTCTGTACACTTTATTCTGGAAGGTTCATACTTGAAATCTCCAAAAGACTGCTATTGTGGGGCAGGAAATTAGGGTAGAGAAGAAATGCTGGGCCATAGGGCGTGGCCTGTCAGTCATGGAGAGGAGGCTGGACAATAGGGTGAGACCTGCCAGTCACAGAGAGTTGTCAAATCACTGGCAGATCACCTTTCAACAGTCTGGATCTGATGTCAGAAAAAGGATATTAAAGACTGGCTGCTCCGCTTGCAGGGCATATTTTCTCTTTTCACTTCTTTTTACCTGCTTTGTGTGCGGGGCATATTTTCTCCATTCTTTTCACTTCTTTATCAGTTCTACTTCTTTTCTTATTTAACTTTCAATAAACGTTAAACTTGCAAATTCAACAACTGTCCTGTTCAATTTGTTGAACAGAATAAGAACTTGAAACCACTGGCCCCCACACCTGTCTGGTAACAGTTGGGGCCTGGAGCCAGCTGCTGGTAGGGAGAGCTAGAAGTGCCCCAGGTTTATATCCTTCCCACCCTCAGGCAGCCTGTAGCCAGCAACTGGTGAGGCAGGAGGACGATATCTCAGTTTTTTTGGCAGGAGATGGAACAACTGTTCTCTTTCCTTATTATGCTTCTCTGTTCCCTTACTGCTTTGTTCTGGAAATGCTATCTTAATAAACTACTATATAATGTAATCCTTAACTAAGATGATCTTCCTTTTAGTGAAGTTTAATCTTTAGTTGTATGAGTTTTTTTTTTCATTTCTATTTTTTACACAAATAATTTCATGGAAAACTGTATAGAACTTATCACACAACTTATGCTGTGTGGAACTCTTCTTTTTATTGAAACAATGTGGTATTATGCAGGAAGAGAGAGATAGATTAGTGGAACAAGGGGAAAGAACTGAAACAGACCCAGGCAAATATAGATACTTGATAGATAACAGAAATGGAATTAAAAGTTAGTGGAGTAAAGTGAACCATTCAATAATTCATATGGAAACAATGGTGTTTGTCTATACATACATACATACATACTTAGATGTTTTCATGTATCCATTACTATTTAAAAATTTGTGTGATTTGCACTTTTCATACACGAGTAATTTAGAACTGTTATTTTTTAAATGTTCTCTATTTTTGTCTTTTGTCAGCTTTTAATTTGCCACATTGAGATCTGAGAATAATATTTGTTAATATTTGATTTTTTGAAACTTGTTGGAACTTCTGCTGTGTTCTATGCAAGATTAGTAATTTACATATATTTTATTGAAAAGAATATATATTTTGTATTTGTTGACTGCACAATTCTCTATATATCTATCAGATCAAGCTTCGTATAATGTTCTACAAATTTCTATATTATGAATAATTTTTGTCTGCAGGAGCATTTTCTGATACACCATGTTAGAATCGCCCATTCTGATTATAGATTCATCAGTTTCTTGTAATTCTGTCAGTTTTGCTTTATATATATTTTGAGGCTGTGTTGCTGAGAGGTACATACAATTCATGACTGTTACATCTGCTTGGTTGGTCTTTTCCTTTTCTAATTACACAGGTTTCTTTATCTCTGGAAATGCTTTTTGCTTTAAATTCGATTTTATCTGCTGGGGGAATTGCTCGTCTGTTCCGCTGTGCTGTTGCGCTCCTATGTTGCTGGCATTGTGCCAGAATATCCTTTTCCATTCTTCTATTTTCAGCCTCTCTGGGTCGTTTGTATTAGCATGTCTGTTGCAGTGAGCAACAAATCACTAAATTAAGAAAAATCCAATCTGTTAGAATCTGTTTTCCAATCTGTAACTTAAATCTGTTTACATTTATTGTGAATGTTGGTATGAGATATCTGGACTTATTTTTTATCGTGTCATTTTGTATGTTTTCTTTGCTGTGGTTTTTCTTTTCTCTACCCCCTTTCTCTGTTACACTTGATTATTAAAGCTTTTACCATTCTCTGCCAACTTGGAAATTTTCATTTCTATTTTTAAAATTATCTTTATTTCTCTTAAATGTATTTTTGAAGTTTAATTTGCATAAAATTACAAAAAACAACCTTGCAAAATCAATATTCTTTTATTCACTTGATATTTTGGTAAAATTGCTTTAAAAAATCATTCCGTTGCTTTTTAAAACAATTGTTATTACAAAGTATTATATTTAATTTACTAGAAATTAATAGAAAATGTTACTGAAGTGAAACAGGAAATTATAACTTCAAAAAAATTTTTTTCAAATATAAAAAATTATTTCCTAGAAAATCCCTTAAAAATAAAAAGAGATTGCGAAAAACATCAGGAGTTTTATAATCATTATTTTACAAAAGTTTCAAATGTTAAATTTGTTTAGAAATTTATACTTAAAGCCTACTGACTCCATTCTTTGAGAAATGAGTCATGGATGCACTTACTTTTCTGTCATTTGACTGTCCCATCTCATGAAGTTTGCTAATTATAGAAATATCACTTTACCTTGTCCAGGTCAATTAATTTCATATTTAGTTCTGTAATCATAATTTCCCTAGTTACTGAGTGTTTGTCTACATTTAAATGAACTCTTTGCTCATCCTGGTCTCTTTTACTCAAGTCTTTAGTTTATATTTACTATTATTATTATCATTATTTTTATTATTCATCTATTAATTATCTGGATATAGCCCCATCCCACCTGGGAAAATGTCCTTCTGCTCTGTATACTGAAGTATTTAATGTTTCAGGACATATTTATCTTGCCTTTACACATGAATAACTTTATCCTGGTAATAGTTTTTGTTCACTTTCCCCCCTCCAAACGCTGAGACATTAGTACCTTTTGTCTGGCTCTGAATGTTACTGTAGAAAAGTCAGAATCTGGATTGAATTTCTCATCGTGTGTGATTTTGTGAATTCTTCTTGGATGTGTGAAAATTTCTCTCAACTTTGAAGTTTAATGACTTAATTGAATAGGATGTGTCTCTGTGTTGAGATTTCAGAATCAAATTTTCCTGAAACACACTGTGCTCTTTTTTTGTTTGTTTTGCTTTGTTTTTGTCAGGTTCATTCCTTTTTTTCAATACAGAGGAAATTTCTTGTATTATATCATTGAGTACATATTTTGTCCTATTTGTTGGGTTTTCTTCTCAGGCATACCAATTATTCTTAAGATAAACTGTCTTTGTCTCTTTGTAGTGTTTCTCTAATGGTTTTAATTTCTTTTTTATATGCATTCATTTTTATTATGTCAATTATATATTATATCATTTTCTCTATGTCAGTAATTAGATTATCAATGGTGTCTATTCTGTTTCTCTATAATAATGCTATTTGGGTTCTAATTTTGTTTCCCAAGGTTTCTAATCTCTTTTTGCATCTCATTCTGTAGTTTTATCATCTCATCTTTGAATTTTAATTGTACTGAATTCATGTTTCTATTAAATTTTCCATTCATTTAAAGCAATTACAGTGATTTTCTTCTGTTCCCTGAATAATGTCTTTGTCTCTTTGGACTCCTTCTCTCTTTGGGGCTATGTTTCTATTGTCTTTCTCTCAGATGCTTGCATGGCTTCCTCACTGAGAAATTTCCTCTTGTTTACCTGTGGTGATATTGTCCAGGCATCATCATACTTGGGACCTCCAGGTATTCCTTTGTAGCTACAGTATGAAGGCTTCATAGTTTTTTTTCATCTGCTGTCTCAGGTGACAGTAAAGAGAGGGTGAAAGTACCCTTGGGTAGGCAAGCGTTGTCAGATTTTCTGGGATTTTCAACCTTTTTGGAGATTTTTATGAAATGCCCTGGGGTTTGCTGCACCTGTGTGGAAATGTGCACTATTCATGTGGGAGTACCCTAGCAGTCAGGACATATCCTGGAGTCTTCTTTCTCAGAGGAGTCTCAGTCCTGTTTGCTCTCTAAATCCGCTATGTCTCCTCAAAAGCAATTTGCACTCCATTAGAGTGAGAAAAAGAAAAAAAAATAAAGATGCTTCTTAAGTCAGATCTGTAGAAAAAGCCTCTGAGATGAGTGGGGTGAAAGTGGTTCGTTAAAGCAGTGCTTTCAGGGAGGCTGCTGGGGAAGGTGGGACAAGGAAGAACTCTTATCTTTTCATAGATACGTTAAGGGAAGGATGGGTTACTATTTCTGGGGGAAAAACTTAAAAGAGGGTAAACTGGAAAAAACTATGCTCTTCACTTCTACAGTTGGTCATGAGGCCATGATGGGTACTTTGTATCTCCATCCTCAGCTACCCACTGGAGACTACCCTCTGGCAGTCTTGGTGGCTTGCCTGGGGGAAGGGCAGCCCAGACCGTCACTGCCTCAGGAACTGGACATGTGCTTTCAGATTATGGTTACTAAATTGCCATTTATAACGACCATATGTGGGTGCCAAGACATGTCCCAATGGATCCTCTATATCCCAAATGCAGCTTTTCATGTTTCTATTATGAGTTCTAAACTGTACTTCCCTGATAGTTCTGGCCAGGATGGTAACTCCTTTCTCTTCCTGATGATCCACTGCTATGGGGAGCCCCAGATGACCAAATAGCAGCTGTACTTTAAAGTTTAGTGGGACTGCGTTTCCTCTCCAGGATGACTCCTCAAGCTGGCACCTTCAGGGTGACAGAGTACAATAGGCCCGGTGAGTCCTGTATATGCCTGACCTCTTTTGTCATAAAGTAAGTAACTTGGCACAAGGCAATGTGTGTGGAACTCAGTGACAATAAATCACAGTTTGCCTTAGATAGTGGTCTTTGCTGAGACAAAGCAAAACTCTACCAGAAATATCTGTTAATTCCTCCCAGGATGAATCAGCACTCTTTCCAGGGTAGAAAGTGTTAGATATAATTGTCTCGGTACAATGGTAAATTCTCTTGTTATTGTGGATGACACTGAAAGCTTTTGCTGGCTGAGTGAACAGTCACAGAGCGGGTATTGGAATAGTTGATGTTTCTGATTGACACCATCTGTGCAAGAGTTGCTCCCTACTTGGTTTTTAATGTCTTCCTTGTGGTGGCTGCTTAGCATGAACATTGATATGTGATGTGAAAATCCACATCCTGGGCTCCCATAATTCTATCCCTATGACTTTTGCCAAGATCTCCCTGTTCTCAATTTCCTAATCTTGCTCTTTTGAGACTGACCAAGCAGCAAAACACTAACAATTCATACCACCCAGGAATATATGAGTATTTTTCTCTTGGGCCCCTTTTCTCTGCATGCAAAATACATGACCAGAGATACAGCTTGAACTTTTAGGGCCACTGCTACATGTAGTACAGTAGAAGTCCATTCTTACCTTGCGCCCCCATGCTGAGTGGAACCAGCTGATTATAACAATCACTCTTTTCCACCTCCAGTAAGAGGTCACTCTTTTCCACCTCCATGGCCAGGGGCCCAGCTGGGCTTTTGCACTCCAGGAGCTGATATTTTAGGTAAGGAGATTGTGTGTCTGTGTGTGTGTGTGTGTGTGTGTGTGTGTGTGTGTATGGATATATATGGAGATAGCTTAACTTGCCCTAAAACCTTAGGTGCTTGTGCTATAATTCTTATTGGGGTTATCCAGAGACTCCACATGATACTTTCATCTACCACAAATATTTTTAGCACCATAAAATCTGTTGAATCTTATGACTCAAGTGTCCGGTATGCTTGCACTGTATTATGGGCCTGAAGCAGAGCCTTCTTTTACTCTAGAGCCTACTCAGAATCACTTGTTCAGTGAATCAGAGTAATGTTCCAAGTTCAAAGTATGGTGGTTACCAGCTTATCAAGCACTGTGCTCTTCCTTAATGGGTGGAAGGGTAAGATTCAAAAATGTGCCTGAGGCCACCGGGCCAATGTGACAAGCCCTGGAATCTTGCCTATAGAGTATGTCTTCCAACCTCTGCAGAACAATTTTGGACCAGTGTAATTTTCTGTGAAATGTCCAGTGTTCAAGGTCACCTTGGGCTGTACTATAACATAGTCACAATTAGATCTAGGAAAGGACCATGGATGTATATTGTCATCTGTCCCATGTGAATAAAAGCTGCTTCTGGGTCTCCTTCCTGATGGGAATTTATGAAAACCAAATGCACTAGATTAATAGCTGTATTCTACATAGCAGGGATGATGTTGATCTGTTTTAGGTAAAGATACCATCTGTGACCCAGTATCTATGACTAAAGCTAAACTTCTTTAAGTCTGAGGTGGTCAGCTCTCATCTATGATGATTCATGTGGATTTTGCAGATTCTAGACTTGTGAATTAAATAGGGGGAGCACAAAGGAGAACCCTGCCACTACATCCTCCAAGTCTTTGAGAATAGCACTCATTTCTCCCTCTGCACATAGACTGTGGGATTGTTTTTGATTGCCTGGGTCGAGGAGTCAGGGGGCAATTTCAGGGACTGGCATTTGGCCAGTCCTACCATGCCTGCTGCTAAGTGTGTCCATACTGATGATGTGTTCAGGAACTAAGATAGTGATCACTTGGTGGGTCTCTAGGCCTATTGGATTCCCTGAGAGAAAGATTCCATTTATCACCTGCACCCTTACCTTTGCTTTAGTGGAGATGAAATGATTGCTTTGAATCCCCTGGTCAGCTGTAGTTCTTACTCAACAGTACACTAAAAGTATGGATTCCCCTTCTACCAATGCACGATTACTCAGAATTTGAGTGGTTGCTGGTATTTAAGTTTCCTGTGGTATTGCAGGGTTGGTCTTTCCTCAAGAGAGCTTCTCCTTCAGTTGATGGGTCTGAGAACTAACATAGCATGTAACTGTCCATTGGTATGGCTAATCTCTACTTTATGCTCATTTTTATGCATTCTTGATCAATATCATTGTCAACCACACATGTCTCTTGCCCATAGATACACTATGGTGTATTGAGCATCACCGCACATCCCTGTTAAATCAGATTTCCCTGGTTGCCATCTTGATAGTGTCTGCCTTGCTTCTGTGATAAAATGTTGTAGAATCGTTCTGTCCTCAGTGTCTCCAAGGAGCCCAGCTCCATGACAAGATCTATTATTGCATAGCTTGGAGCAAACAGCTACACTGGAGCTTTTTAATGGTGCCTCCTCAATCCCTGTTTTCCCTACTTCCCCATTTCCTTTCCAACTTGTTAGTGAAGGAAGTTTCCTTTGGATTCTCTTGAGGAACATAGCCTTATAATGAGAACTGAGATCTTATATAATAGATGCATTATAATATTCCCACTTCTCTGAAATCTAATCTAACACTGACAAGGCTGCTCTCATACCTACACATCTTTTTTAAAAAATGAAGTTTATTGGTACATTTTAGGTATACATTATAATCACATTCATCATTGGGAATTTGTACCTGTACGTGATATATCTTGGTTCTTCTTTTTTTTCCCCATTCTGCCTCCCTCCCTTCTACCACTCCACCCCTCCCTATTTACAGAAAACGTTGTTTCTGTTTTTCCCTTCTTTTCTCATATCCTACACATCTTATTTATGGTAAGACTCCCCCCCCCCAAGATTCTAGAAACTACTCAGAATTTATTACAAAGTGTGAAATTCCTTATCTAGGCTTATATTTTGTGCTACTTCCCTATCCACCCTTGTTTTGACACCATCAAGGACCAATTCTAACCAAGCTCACATGATTCCTGTAAGATCTTATTGGTCAGGTCCCTTGGTGAATAACCCTTCTCTTAGAAGGGCCAGCAGTTTTACAGTTGCACTCTGCTGAGACTTGACCCTGGTTATTGTTCTAGTGGCCAGTAGGGAAGGTGAGGGCAGATCTTGAGAGAAGACAGTGTCTTGCAATGGATTTGTCACATTTTGTGGCCTCTGAATAGATGTGGGGCAGGAGAGTCTAACAGTATTCTAGAAAGGAATAGTTGACTATTGTAGGCAGAGAGATCAGAGGATCTGAAGGTTCAGTGTTTTTAAGACACAGAGTCTCTATCACAAGTCTCCAGGTTCCAGTTCTTTCTTTCAAGACTTTGACTTTGGCAAAGAGGACCCCAGTTTTCTTTAAAATTTCATCGCTCCCACAATCAGATCGTAGGGCTCATCTTCAGCATGGTCTTCTCTCCTGCCATAGGAGGGATGATCACTTTAAACACTGCCAATATCTCCTTCTCTCATCTATCCCTTAAGTTAGTAATTGTTAGTAATTGGCTGACTTGAGTCTGCTTTTTCTATCTTCAGTGTATCAATAGCACTCAGCAGCACCTAACAGACTCTAGATATTATCATTGGTACTTCCTTCCAATGTGTACCTCAGATTCTAGATGTGTCAGTAATTTAAGGTATCCTTTTTACTTGTCAACAGTTGGTCAGACTTTTTCCTAGATACCTTTATAAATTCGGGGCACAGCTTCAGGCTCACACAGTGGCTTTCAGTCATGCCCCCACCTCACACGGGATATTCAGTCTCCACCACCCCTCACAGTGTGAATGCCATGGAAACACTTTGTGTTTATAACTCATGTAATGTTCACCTTGTTTTTGAAGACAGTCATGGATTTTACAGTTTTAAAACATCATATTTCACCTATCATAAAGGCACAGTCTCCAAACAGAAACTTGTAACCGAACCCCAAGTGACGTCTCAGTCAGCCTTTTTCTATGTCTACTTTAAAAAATGGTTAATGTTTCTAAGGTACCTAGTTATTAATTGTGTTCTTTTGATAGATGACTTTGTCATTATTATGTATGTGGTGGCTGTGTATTGCAATATTTTTTTGGAAGCCTCTAGCCAGGAACTGTGCCGAGCACTTTACAAAGATCATTTCATTTAATTTTTACTGCATATAATCTCCATTTTATTTTACTGGTGACAAAATGAGTGCTCAGAAGGTAAACTGCAAAATGACAGTCAGTGAGTAGAAAAGCAAGAGTAGAACCCAGACTTTATAACTCCCTGTCTGGTATTCTTCATTCTACTGTTTGTCCGATTCATTTAGTCACTCATTCACTTATTTGCTCACTTGGATATCAAATGCATGCCAGCCTCTATGTATTTCCCAGGTATGTCAGAGCTAGTTCACTGTGGGGCAGTAGAGTCCTTGAGCTTCTGAGACTTCCTGGGTGGAACCTGGGTCCTGGTAATTGGCAGAAGGGTCAAGAGATGCCTTTTGTCCCATGGACACTTGTGCAAGTTAGTTTAATGTTCCCTCTCTTGAGCCTGGGACACGCCTTGGTGTAGTTCAGTACAGTGTTTGAATTGAATTATAATAAAGTCTTTATTTGATTTTCAGCAAATATTGACTAAAGTCCCACTGCGAGCTTTTAGAGCTAAATTAGGAGGGGTCTACATTACTAATAATGGGATTTGTATACAGAATTTCTCGAGTGAGACTCAGGAAGGGTTACCTGGAGCTGATGCTGATGAAGTGGCTGGCATGATGGTGTGACTTCTCACACAGAAGAGGGGAGATTGTTCTCTGCAGTTGTTGAGCAAGTAAGCATGTGCCAAGTACCTTGCTCATTGCCGGAAGGTGGTAGGGCAGGCTGACAGCGAGCTCATTTTATACAGAATGAACCAAAGCAGCTTGTGTTCATGGAGGGAAGGGGGTGCTGGGCACTGTTTTGGTTAGGGCCAGAGTAATGTTGGTACTGCAAATGGAAATCTAGCAGCCCAGACCTTTGAAATGAGGATGAGAGGAGGGCTGTTGTGGGCTGGTTGGCTTCAGGGGCAGACTGGAAGTATGATTTTATCTTTGGCTTCTAAAATGGAGCCTGGGCCAAAGCAAGTTTTGAGGTTAATAGAAGTGTGTCCTTTCTAATCAGATAAAGACAGGAAAGAAGATTCTTCAGTTGAATGGAAGCTTTCGGTTTGGCCAATGTCTTAGTCACTTTCCTCCTTGCTGGGACAAAATACCTGATACCTGAAACTTAAAGGAGGAGGGGTTTATTTTGGCTCATGGTTAAAGGGTAGGGTCAGCTGGCTCCAGGGCAGAAACAACGTGGCAGAGGAGCATATCGGAGGAAAGCTGGTTACATCAAGGTGGCCAGGAAGCAGAGAGAGAAGGAAGGAGTCAGGGAGAGAGATACACCTTTCCACATCATGCCCTAGTGATCCACTCTTCAGATCATGCCCCATCTTTTAATGGCACATTCAGCTATGAACACATTATTTGGATCAATTCACTGATGACTGTAGTGCTCCCATGATCCAATCACCTTCCACAAACCCCACCTCTGAACACATGAGGCTTTTGGAGGACATTTTAGATCTAAACCATGATGGATAGGTGGGAGAAGTGATACTTTCACTGATGTCCATCTACTCTGGTCTCAGTAGGTCAGAAGAGCATTCGGGACCTGGGAGTTGGACACTTTTATGGGTGGAAGGCTTCTCTGGCTTGTCTTGAGGTGGTTTCTGAGGGATGCTCTTGTCCAGAACTGTACAGGCAAGCCACTGCTGAGCCCTTCATATCTTCAGGGCCTCCAAAGAAGGGGTTACACTAAAGAGCATGGCATGGACAGAGCAATGGACCAAATGAAGTTTAAAATCAGGAAGGTCTGAGTATAAATCCACTTTTACCATTTAACTGCCTCTGTGATTTTGAGCCAATTCCTTAATCTCTCCAAGTCTCATCTGGCTTAGTTGTAAAATGGAGACAGTGATAGTGACAGTCTCACAGGGTAAATGGAAGGATTAACTGAGGTAATAAATGCAAAATTCCTAACTTCCTGCCTGACACTGAGAAAGTGCCCAATAAACTCCAGTGGTTAGTTTCACTTCCCTCACTTGTAGTTCCTGTGGGGGCTTTTATGTCACGGGATGACTATTGAATTGTCCCTCTTGTTGGCCTGATAGGAGATATCATCTCTCTATGGATCCTGCTACCATCTTGCTGGGGACATCTACCAAGACTGGCTCTTAACTCTGTGCCTAGGGGAGTCTCCATTGGTTTGGCCAATTTCCCTCCCACTGCCATGGAATAAAACTCTCTGAATAAGCATTTAATCCTTAGGTGTGCTGAGAGCCTGCATTATTTGTAGATGACATTTGTTTCTTATTAGCATTACAAGATGCTTAAAGAAGGGATGTGCTGGGAAGTGTTGGCAAATCATTAACTGTGTTTTCGTGCCTCACAATACCTTCTGCTATGAATGTGTGCTGCGATGGACAAGGCACTTCAGAGTTCACACAAGGGTCAGACACGATGGGGTTAAGGGCTCTTGGGTCAAACAGATTTACATAGGGGGTCATCTATGGATACTCCTCAAGAGCAAAGGTTTTCTGAAGTTGGAGAAACAGGACAACCAAGGAAATGACCAGCAGGTGTGGTTGTTACCTCCTGAGGAAGCTCAGCTTACCTGGAACTTGACTCTGATATAAAGCAAGGACACATCTCTGAATGGGTCTCTGGTGCTAAGTCAGATTGTGGGCCATATCTTGTCCAAGTGGAATATACTAGGATGCTTCTATTTTCCTGTACTAAAACTCCCTCAAGAATCCGACTGAGGTCTTGACAACGATCACAAGTCTGGGATTGGGCTACAGCACACTTGGGCACTGCAGCCATGTTTTGCCATGTGTCTTAGTTACTTTTTTTTGTTGCTGAGACAAAATACCTCACATCTAAAGTTAATGGAGGAAAGGTTTATTTAGCTCACAGTTTGTAGAGGTTTTAGTCTATAATCAGCTGACTCTAAGGCAAGGTACTGCAGCAAATAGGCATTCCAGAGGAGAAAAGTTTATGGCTGGCAGAAGGTAGCAAAGCAACAAGGGGACCTTAATAGAGTATTTTTTGTCCCTTTTACCTTATCTAGACTACTTAGGGAAGATAGTACTCATACCCTTAATCTTAGTGCCCTTGAGCCTAGCATTGCACCATGAATCATTTTTAGCATCACACACTCTGGATCCAACCATCTCTGAAAAAACCTCACCTATGACCACATGAGGCTTTGGGGGGACATCTAACCACAAGCCATAACACTCCACCTCTGGCCCCCCAAAGACTCATGTACATCCCTTTATGCAAAAGACATTTAGTGTATCTCTAAGAGTTGTCAAAGTCCTAACAGTTTTAGCATTGCTGAAAGGTTTTAAGTCTAAAGTCTCCTCTGAGATTTAAGGCAAACTCTGAGCTGCAAGCCTCTGTACAAATAAAAAGAAGGTTAAAAGCTTTTAACATTTAATGGCACAAAACAGACATTTTTATTCTAAAAGTTATAAACGGGGATAGCAAGGTATGGGAACAAGTCAAGACCAAAATCTAGCAGGGTAAACATTAAATCTCACAGTTTTATTCTACCATCCTCAGCAATCTGTGGCAAGTTGTGAACTCTAAAGGGCTTGTGTGGCTCCATCCCTTTGGCACTGCTTGTGGTTGTAGTTCTCATGGCTTTTCTCTGGGGCTGGCTCTGTGCCCTCCTTGTAGTTGTTCTCAGATGATCTACATTTTTGGCTTTTCTAACCTTTTGGGGTCTTCACTGCACCTTTGGCTTTACACTCACAGCTTCACACATTGCCCTCTTAGGGGCACAGTGCCTGGCTTCCCAGGCCTTCTTCTGAAATCTGGGTGGAAGCCTTTTTGACCCTGTAACTTTTGTATTTTGCACGCACCTAAAACTAGCACCATGTGGATGATGTCATGGTCTGCTGCTGGCTAGAGCAGTAGCCAGGCTTTCTTTTCTCTTGGCTGTATAGGTCAAGTGCCTGTGAACTAAATTTTGAGGAACAATCTTTTTTTAGGCTGCTGCTATTCCGGAACATGGTGTTTTGGGGCTTTTTTTTTAAAAGCAAAGTCTTTTACTTTTGTAATTTTGAGGCTGTAAGGGGTGGAGTCCTCTGCCGCTTTTTGTGATGCCCTCAGGCCATTTAAAAGTTTTTTGCTTTTTTTCAGCAATCAATATCTTCTCTGCTGTATCTTTGTGGTCCACAGCTTTACTGGAGTTTTCTTTTTGGCCAAGCTAAAAATGTTTTAAATCATTCTGCTGGACTCTTTGCTCTTGATTCTCAACATAAATCTGGCTAAAAGCCGCAACAGTAGCCATGCCACTACCTCAACATTAGACTGCCTTAAAATTTCTTTTGCCAGATTATTTAGTCTGCTGCTCTTAATTTTAGGCTTAGGAAAAGTCTCTGGATATGAGCAAAATTCGGACAAACTTTCTGCCAAAGTATGACACACATTGTCTTGAGTCCAACAGCCAATCCAGTCCTTTTTCCCCAGCAGAAACCTCCCAAGCCTGGTCTTTACTGGCAGGATTTCTGTAGGCCTCTGGTCCTCTGATCTCTGAGCAGAATCTACCATTAAGTACAGCTTAAGGCATTCCAGCTCTACATTCTCAGCTGGCATCTCCAAACCTTTTCTAACTCTTCCCCTTTCCACAAGCCAGCTCTAAGGGCCCCTAAACCACACGGTCCGATACAGTCACAGCAACAACCCCACTTCTGGTACCAAATTCTGTCCTAGTTATTTTAGTTACACCTAAAGTTAAAAGAAACAGTTTATTTAGCTCATAGGTTATAGAGCTTTTAGTCTGTAATCAGCTGGTTCTAAGATAGGGTGACATGACAAACAGGTTCTGCAGGAAAAAAAGTTTATGACAGGCAAAAATAACAAAACAGGGAGACCATAACAGCATCTTTTTGCCCCTTTTATCTTATCTAGACTACTTAAGGCAAATAACACTCATACCTTTAATCTTAGTGCCCTTAAGTCTAACATTATACCATAAATTAATCCTAGCATCATACACTCTAGATCCAGCTATCTCTAAAAAAGTCCCACCTGTGAGCACATAATGCTTTAAGAAGACACCTAGACACAAACCCTAACATGTCAGAGAAATCACAGCAGGGGGCTCCTACCATGAGACACATTGTACTGATGGGACTAAGCAGTGACAGGGCATATCCATGTGGTTGTGTTTGGCCATTGACATAGCATGATAGACTTCTATTTGGAGAGCCCAGGTATTCAGAGGATCGGGGAGGGAAAGGCCAATTATATCTGACAAAGACCCAGCCCTACTATCCAGGGAGTTCTGTGGAATCCATTTTTCATTGCTCAGGGAGGTCAGAATCTTGAGTACTCAAATCCAATAGCTGTCCTATGCCCATAGGGGAAGGCTAGTTTCTGATGACATCAGGATTAATACATAGACATGGTACTGGGACTGTCTCTAGTAGGGTATTAAAATAAAAGAATTCCTTCAGTGTTTTAGGCAGTGGTCCATATAGGCACTGGCATGGATTGAACATTTTGGACTGCAGGACAAGACCTGACTGTGTCCTATCTTTTGTCATCTAACACTGGGGGATTCTGAAGGCCAATCTAGGGAGTGGAGCCAGTAGCCCAGGGCATGTAAGCTGGGGAGCATTAGCTGGTTCAAATATTACACTCAGCTACCTACTCACTGAAGGCCTGAGAGGCTGAGAGAGGTGGGGGAGGAAAAGAAGATAGGAGGAAGAGAGGTGAATGTGTATGAGATCCAGGGAGCAGTGAGATGGCCTGTCTTTGGGACCCTGGGCAGTACGGGAGTGGGGTAGGGGCTCTGTTAGAGTGTCAACTTGATTTGCTTTAGGATCCACCGGGGGATTGGTGGAACACACTTACAGGTGTGTCTGGCTGGAACATGCAGGCATGGTCTTGGGGTCTATGTTTGGTTCATCATCATTTCCTCTCTGGCACTGTTCCCTGTGCTATTTCCCAGCTGCCATGAACTAAGATCTTCATTCTGCTATGCCCTTCCACCATGATGACTCTGTTTTGGAGTCAGCTGACATGGATAGAATCCTCTAAGACTGTGAGAGAATTGAAATGTCTTCTCCTCTAAGTTGTTGGTGTCAGACACTGGGTCCAGCAATGAAAAAGCTGACTAATACTCAAGGTTACCTGCTCCTGACATAGGATGGAGGTGCTATTCACAGAGATGGTGCCTCAGATTGAGGGATGCATGAAGCTATCATTTCCAAGTGCCTGGAGTACAGATTTGGGAACCATGTTCAGTGAAGCCAGAGAAGCATGGATAGAGATCAGAAAAAAGAGAAAAACCTCTCATCATGGTTATGGATTCTAAGTTGGTGATCTCCTGAGAAGAGGAGGAGTATCCCTCTAGCTGATGAACAGCTCTGCCCTTTCATTCTCACTCCATCTCCACTTTCAGCTGTGGCAATGGCTCTGTTTTGCAAAAAGAATTCTTCAGTTCTGGTCACAAACATTGATCAAAAACAGTAGCTGCTCCACAATGCTTGCTGAATGGAAATTGAATGCATGCATGTGTGCATGAATGAATCCAGGGAAGCTGGGGACTTGCCATTAGTTAAACCATTTATCCCACACACATAGACTCTGTTGGGGATGACAGGGAAGCTCAGACTCTTGTGCTGTGGGAGGCTAGGATACAATTCTCTGGCATGGGCCCTGGTCCTTGGGCAGGTGCCTCTTGAGTTGGCAAAGTAATTGAGGCTCTCTGAGATCTAAAGGGCATGCATCATGTGTTCTACCCCTACCTTGCTATCTTTTTGGGGGTGGTGGCTACTTTCACTTTTGGTCTTGGGTGAATTTCATGTTGAAGTTGCTGCCAGCAGGCTGCTGGAGCCATTGGTGAAACAGCTTGCACAAATGAGGAAAGAGCTGCTTCCTGGGAAGGGATGAGACGAAAATGTGTGTCTGGAGCAAGGTGGCCTGACAGCTAGGGGCTCTAGGGTGGGAGCAGCCACAGCCAATATGTCTTTTTGTGGTACTTTAGTGGTAAGCCAAGAGGAGAAGGTTCAAGCCCGGACCCCAGAGGGTGGGGCTGCTGGAGCCTGGTGCTGTGACCTGCCCTGGCCTTCCTAAACATTAGCATGGGACAGCAGGATGGATGCTGTAGGCACAGCACACCCTTATTGGAGAGAGGCAGCGGTGGGACAGAGTAATCACAGAAGCCTCAAGTCTTGGGCTGACTAGCTGGCTGGCTGGCTTCCTTTCTTCTCTTCCCTTCTCTTCCTTTTTCTTCTTCTCTTTTTTTTGTAACAGGATCTCTGTATGTGGCCTAAAACTCAAAGTAATACTCCTGCCTCAGCCCCCAGAGTGCTGAGATTGTGCCTGGTATTACAGGCATGCACCACCATGCCTGGCTCAAGTCCTGGCCTGTAGAACCTTTGTCTGGACAGGGACAGTCAAGATCTCCTTGGCCAGTCTTTCATAATTCTGCAGACTTCTTCAGAATAGGGCTTCGTCCTGTGCCTTACTCTTCCACTCTACACCACAGCAGGGCTCTCAAAGCACAGTGTGAGCCAGGCAACTGATCCCCTGAGGACTAAGGTGAAAATCCCTCCCAGCCAGACCTGGTGGCTCATGCATGTAATCTCAGCATGTGGGAGGCTGAGGCAGGAAGATCGAAAGTATGAGTCCTGCCTGAGAAACTTAGCCAGACCCTGTCTCACAATAAAAACTAAAAATTCCTCCCAACCAGCATCTCCTAGGATGCAGCTCAGGAGTCAGCAGCTACTTCAGCTCCCCAAATGGCTTCTTTGCTCATGAACTTTGAGGATGAGTCCCAGGAACTCCTGGTAGGTGATTTGCTTGTAGAAAGTGCCTACTTAGTGCTGAATGAGTGGAATAAATTTCAGATCACTTTTGGAGAAAGATAAAGATTCCCTTAACCAGGACCCAGGGAGCACCAGCCATAAAAGAAAAGATTGATAAAGCAAACTTCATTAAAATCAGGAACTCGTTCCTCAAAGGCTATCATGAAGAGAGTGGAAAGGCAAGTCATGGACCAGGGAAGATGTTCATCACACGGTTCAGGTATTGGACAAAGGGATTGGTATCTGGGATGAGCCTGCGTGGCATTAGACTGGAGAGTAGAGCTGACTCCTTTCTCCCTCTGCGGATAAGGGTTGGGAAGAGGCTGAAGAAGGGGCTGTGGCTTCCAATGTGGAAAGGTAGCTCTGAGGGCACTAAGCCTGAGCGACCCAGAGTGCCCACTCCAGTGAGCAGAAAGGTTAAACCACTTGCCCAGAGTTGTTGCTGGTAGGTGGAGAAGCTGTGACTCAAATCCAGATCTTGTGATTCCTTGTGTAAGACACAGCAGCTACCGTTATCACTTGCTGTCCTTCCTGCATGTCTGCCAGCAAACGTGCTGCCTCTTCCTCCTGAGTCTCTTGCTCCTGGACTGGTGGGCATCTGTGTTTCTGTCCACTTCTTTGGAGCCACTCCTCCTGCCCTCCTTCCAGTTGCTGTAGAGGAGCCTGGATCTCACTTTACCTGCCCATGTTCACATGAACACATGACCACATGACCCAGCCTAGCCAATCAGTGTGATCCATCCTTGTGGCCAGTATGATTGACTCAGAGATGGCCATGTATGATGGTTATTCTCGATTGTCAACTGGAATGGATTAAAAGACATGTAGCAGATTAGTAAATCACATTTCTGGGTGCGTTGTTGTTGGTGGTAGGTTTTGCAGAGATGATTGGCATGCAGATGAACCAACTGAGGGGAATGACCAGCCCTGATGGTGGGTGACACCATCCAATAGGCTTGCAGCCCAGATGAAAGGAAAAGGAAGAAGAAGAAAGTCAGCTGTGTTTGAAAAGCTCCATTCTGCTCCAGTGGGCCCATCTTTTGCTACTGCTGTCACCTATGGACATCAGACTCCGGGTTCTTCAGCCTTTCAGTACAGGATTCCTCAGGGAGCTTCTGGACCTCAGCTTCCGACTGATGCTGCATCTCAGTCCCTCTCATTCGGTGACTTCCAGCTTCTTTGTCTGAGCAGCTACTGAGTTCTCTGGCTCTCTAGCATGCAGACAGCCATTGTGGACGCTCCTGCCTCTGCTCCTTTCACCTCACCTAGTAAATCCCCTGTTCCTCTAGAGAATCCTAACCAATATCCCATATGACCTAGGGTGGGGCATGAGGTGCTCCATGGAAAACATGGATGCACACCACCCCTTGGGGCAGGGATTCCTCACCCAAGTACCTGGATAGAACTGCAATTTAGTATAACTGATTTCCTGTTTATATATTTTATTCCTTGCATGTATATGTTTTAAACAATTAAATATATATTTTGTACTGTAATTTTCATATTTATTTTATTTTACTATATATGTATATAAAATGAAATTTAAAATACTCTAAGAAGGGTTCCATCAGCTTCAATAGATCAACATAGTGGCTTATGGCACAAGAAGAGCTAGCAGCCCCTGTTTACCAAAACCTGGTTGAGAGAGAAGCCCTCAGAGGGCAAGGAGGTCCGAGATGAGGAGAGAAGCTGTCCCAGTGACACCACTGAGCCCGGGATCTGGCCATCCCTGAGGCTGCCCCTGGGCTTTTCCATCAATGTGGCAGTAAATCCCCCCTTTTTGAGTAGCTAGCTTGAGTGAGTTCTTGTCTTATAGTCCCGGGGTTGCCCCTGATACATCTGCTACACATGAAGTGTCAGTGCTGGCCACTCTAGGTGGGGAGCAGAGAACACAGTCCATTCAGTACTGGCCTGAGGTGGGTGAGGGGCAGACCGCAGTCATCCAGGACCTGGGTTAGGGGGACGTGGTGTCTAGGGGGAAGCTGTCCCCAGAGACCTCTGTCACCACGTGTCCAGAATGCAAGGAGAAGGGAAGCCTTCTGTGTGTGCAGGGGCTCTGGCTGCTGTGGGTGTTAGTGAGTCTCTGACCCCACAATCACTTATTTAAACCAGTGTCTTCCTGACATTCCCAGCCTCCTTCCCCTGGGACAGCAGTGTGGGTGAGGGCAGCCCTGGGACTTCCTCCACAGCAGGTACCTCTGGTAGCTTCCTGAGCCAGGAGTCTCCATGAGCCTTTGTGATGGACCTCCCTGTCTGCCTTTCCTGTAGGGGTCCCCAGGTTTACAAGGGAAAGAATACTTTTTTTCCCTGTACAGAGCCTACATTCTAATGGGAGAGAGCATGAACAAGGCTAGCACACCAAAACAAAATAATCCAGATCATAGGGAATGCCATGAAAGAAATAATCAGGGTCACATGAGGAAGAATAATGGCAGTGGCAGTGCAGGGAAAAGTCATGATAGACCTTTCAGAGATGGTGACATTTGAGCTGAAACCTTATCACTGGGGAAATGCTGGAGAAGTTTGTCCCAAGCAGCATGTGCAAAGGTCCTGGGACAGAATTGAACTGGGAAGTTTTGTGGCATAGAAAGACCAATATGGCTGAGCCATAGAAACGAAAGAGTGATTGATGAATCTATATCATATATCTGGGATCCAGTTGCCCATGTCTAGTAGGTCATGACAAGGGGAGTAGATTTTATCTCCAATGTAGAAATCTATAGGAGAGTTTTGAGCAGGGGAATGGTATGGTTTGCCATGCTTTTATGAAAGATTACCTTCACTGCTTCATAGAGGATGCCTTGGAAGGGATTCCTGGTTCATGGACCATTGCAGTGGTCCTAGAGGAGAAGAATGGTGAACGGAGCCCAGGAGGAGAGCAGTACTCTTCGAGAAGAAAACAGATCCTTACTTTCTTATTAGCATCTTTCCTGTCTCCCTTCCATCCCTTTCCTTCCAGTGTTACCCCTCCACAACCCTCTGCACCCCTCCTCTGCACACTCATTGAGAACCCAGCCCTGAGTAGGTTGCTGGGGCCCAGTCCTCAGCCACAGCCAAGCTCTGCTGCAGGAAGCTTCACTGCAAACAGGAACGTGAGTGTCAGCATCTCATGCTACACCAGGCAGTCAGTCCCTGCAGCCCCGTGCTCCCACTAGTTGCATAACATCTTGTCAGAGGGAGACACTGTTGAAATCACAATGGTGAAGCCACAGTAATAGCCTCCTCAATCAGTAATCAAGGTCCTCAGCTCAATTTGGGTAGCAGCTTTATGTGGTAGTTTAATTCATTGTACACCAATTTCAGTTGTGCATTAATTACAGGCGGCTGAATAGTAATTAACTAATCACCATGTCACTCCTTTGCCGTTAGGAACAACCTCATTAATTCCAGTCTGCAAGGCTGCTGGTGTCTTTTGCCACCCCTCCCCATTCTCTCTTTCTCCCTCTTTCTTTTTGGCTGCTCTTGACTTATAATCAAATATAAAGTCATGCATTTTTTAATAAGTCCTCGGCTGTTTTTGCCACTGAAAAATTCATGGCATTATACAATCCCTTTCAATAATGTTTATTCATTATACATTTCTTTTCTACATGTTTGGTGCTTCTCTCCTTACCAACAAGCTGTTGGCACTCTTTTGGAGATGTTGGGAGTTGGTCTGGAGCCACCTTGGGTAATTCAGGAGGCTCTTTCCTTCTGCATTGTGTCATGACTTCCTGGCAATCACATGGGTGCAGTAAACAGCATTCCTCTCCCTTGGTGTTTCACTGAGCTCGGATATACCATGTGCTGTCTTTCTGCACCTCACAGTTTTGCATGTGCTGTGCCCTGCTCTGGTAGAGTTACTTCCATTTCTGTTTGACTGTGAGCTGGGCATCTAGGTCCAGAGATTAACAACCACTGGTTCTAAGCTGTCCTCCTCCACTCATGGTTCAAACTCTCATGTTCTGCCTGAGTTGTGTACATGAGCGTCTTTAGTTGTGCTGTCATGGCTGTCTCAGTGTCCTGAATTGACTGAAAACATTTACATTTCATTATCATTTAGACTTCGGGAAGAGCCAAAAGTTGCATGGTTCCAGAGCCAGTGAATAAGGTAGATGAGGACCCACTGTGATGTTTTAGGAACCTGCCTTTCCATCGTATGATACCTGGCAGCAGCATTCACCATATTTTTTATTTTATCTTATGAAGACAGTCAGGAAAGACAACTTCCAGAACTGCCTCAGAGAGTGGCAAGAACAATGACATAAGTGTGTTCGAAGTGAGGGGGAGTAATTTGAGGGAGATCTGTATATTTTGATCACACCTCATATGTTGCTATTACAGCACATTTTACATTCTTACCTGCAATGAGCATTCAGTCCAGGGCTCATTCCTACCACCCCAGGAACTAGAGGGAGCCCCTCGGTGGTGTACAGTTAGTGGAACATCTGTAGCCATTGCTTTATTTAGTTTTCACAACTCCATGACAAGGGAGTCCAGCAGGATTCCTGCTTCATTTCAGACCTGAGAACTCAGGTGGGAGAGGTTTGTCCAAAGTGATATTAAAAGCATCCTCTGGATGCCAGATAACAGGAAAAGCAATGCCAGGGTCCCTGAATGACCACTCTTGAGACATGAGACCCTGTTTGAGGTCAGGGTACTTATTCTTTCCATTTAGTCTGTCAGCTCCAAAACACTGCAATGTCTGAACCTGTCCATTTCTCACCCCTACCCTGGCATTGGCCTTTGCTGCACTCCTGCCCAGATTTTTGCTTCATTTGTGGCATGTCTTCGTTTAGTCTCACCTTAAATGCTACCTCCACTGAGAGGACCTCTCTGAACAACCCAGCTAAAGGGCTCCCCATCACTCTGTTCCACATCAGCCAGGTTTATTCTGTGGCCCTACTGTGGTTTGGGTCTTAAATGTCTCCCAAAGGCCTGGGTGTTATAAGCTTGTTTGCAGCTCATGGTGCTACTGGAGACTTGGTAAAACCTTGTGAAGACAGGGCCTAGTGAATTGAAGTTGGCTCAGTGAAGGAGGCTGTGTTATCACCTTCCTGTCATTGCGACAGAATACCTGACATCCACAACTTGAAGGTGGAGAGGTTTATTTTGGCTCACGGTTTCAGTCCATGATTAGCTGGCTCCAAAGGAGAAATGGTATAGCAGAAGGGCCTGGCAAGGGAAAGCTGTTCATCGAGGCAGCCAGGAAGCAGAGAGAGAACAGGAGCCAAAGACAAGAATACGCCCATCCAGAAGGAACAAATTGCTTTGGGGCAAAGATGGTACCTTGTGTATTTCTCCAACACCTAAAGCAGACAGTTCCTGATCCTCAGAGTTTATGGCATGGAGATTCCCAATTGCATTTTTAAAATGTTGTGAGCCACGTGCAGCAGCTAGACCTAATTTGATCAATTTACTACATTGAGAAGGATAAAGAAAAATCACACTTTGTATCATGTCCTTCTGCCTTCAATTCAGATCTAAAATTGGTTTTTGGACAAATTTGGCCCAGGAAGGTGCTGAACATATTTTTCTGGATCCTCAAAGGCAGCATGATCTGATCGGGATATGACCTGAGCCATGTATGTACTTTCAAATATCCTACTAGCTGTATTAAAAAATTTAGTAAAATATTTTACTTACCTCATATATTAAAAACATTCATTTCAGCATATAATTAATATAAAAATTATCATTGAGATAGTTTACATTTTTAGAAATAAGTCTGAAATCCAGTGTACAAATTTTACATTTATACCACATCGCCTCTCATACTAAACACATTTTGAGTTCTCCATAAGTGTATGTGACTAGTGACTACAATACCAGACGGTGCAAATCTAAAGGTTTTTGTGAGATTGGAGATTAAAAGAAAAATATGCTTGAAAATATTCTGTTTCAGAAAATAAATATTTTGGAAGATGCTGTATGTCACACACTGTTCTCTGCTGGCAGAGCACTCTAAGATTGTTTCAGTAACCCCATTCCCAGCAACTTTTAAAGAATAAAGGCAAATATAAATCCCCCTCTCCAATGCACCCTTCTGAGTTAGACCCCTAGCGACCCACCTCCAACCAGGCACCATCTCCTAACAGTGTGTTTAACCATGAATCATCAATGGATTAATTCACTGATGAGTACAGCACCCCCATGACCCAATCACCTGCCCAAATCCCCACCCTCTGAATATGTGAGACCTTACAGGGACATCATAGATCTAAACCATAACAGGGATGTTGGGACCCTGGCCCTGTCCTCTCTTTCTGCTTCCCAGTTGCCATGAAGCAATCAACTTTGCTCCATACTGTGTACTCCATCATCCTGTCCTTCTAAAAGTAATAGAGCCAACTGTCCATGGACTAAAACTTCTGAAACCATGAGCCAAAATAATTCTCCCCTCCTTTTAAATTGATTATCTCAGGTATTTTGTCACAGCTATGGAAAGCTGACCAATATAGGTCCATACACCATGATCTGACATGGTCTTGCTCATTTACTTGTTTAGTTGCCCGTGATCTTGTTTCCCCACTAGAGCATTAGCTCTATCAGGGCGAAACCATGGCTACCTTCTCAACTGTTGAATTCCCAAGAGCTGCAAGTGCCTCTGTATCTCTTCAGTGGCTTATAGCTGCATAAAGACCAAATTCCTCCATATGACCCATGGGCTATACATCGCACAGCCTTGCTGGGGGCTCTAGAACTGTGCCTTCTAGCACTGTGCTAACCAATAGAAATATACTTTCTTTTTTTCCCCTTAAATTCTTTTATGGGTACATTTTAGGTATACAGTACGTTTACATTTATCATTGGGTGCTTGTACCTGTACATGATGTATCTTGGTTTTTATTTTTTCCCCATTACCTGTGCGCCCTTCACCCCCTCCACCTTTCCCTATTTACATAGACTTCGTTTCCATTTTTTTTCTTTTCTTATGATTTTTCCTTTCCCTTCTTTCCTTTCCCCTTCCCCTCACGCTAGAAATATACTTTCAATTACTTTTAAATTTTCCTGTAGGAATATTTAAATGAGAGGAGGAGGAGGAGGAGAGGAAGGGATGGAGGGAGGAAGAGAGGGAGAGAGAGAGGAGAAGGAGGGAGAGAGAAGAGAGTGACAGGTGAGATCAATTCTCATAATTTATTTTCCTTAACCTAACACAGTAAAAATGTTATCATCTCACCATGTAATCACAAAAAATTGTTAATGAGATGTTTCATCTTCTTCTTCTTTTTTTTTTTTTACCCCAAATCCTCCAAATTTGATGGGGCTTTTGTGTGTATAGCACTTCTCATTCTTACTGAGCACATTTCAACTTCTCACTGGCCAGGCGGTGCTCTTAGACAGCTCTAGGAATGACTAGGAATTGACCAAATGGAGAAAGCAGGAAAAGGCATTCCCAATAGTGATCTAAGGTGTGGAGATAAGGATTGGCAGAGGAAATGACAAGGAGGATGGTGATGGCAGAAGATGGGTTTGTGGAAAGGGGGTCTGGCCTGGGACGAGGTTGTAAAGGGCCTCAGTTTTACCTCACTGCAGTGGGAACAATATGGGAGGGGCTTGGGTCGATGGTGTCAAGCCATCCCCTAGTTCTGCAATGCTGGGGGCCGGGGTGGTGCTGGGGTATTCTACTAGGGTAGAAGTGTGGTGCTAGATAGGCTAAGGTACTAGGTCACATCCTTTATGGATCCCCATACCATTGCTTAAATGGGCTTAAATGTGAGTGAGAGGTGGCTGGATCAGCAGGCTCTTCTTGGTCAATGATCTGAGCTAGGGCTGAGCATGGCCTGGAGTGGGATGGAGGCCCAGGCTGAATCTCAGACATAAAGGCTGGGCCACCCTTGGGTACTGGCCCAGATCCTAGTGAAGAGGCTGCTCAGAAGAGGCAGGACAGGGAAGTGAGCCTTGGGAGCCCACACTGTGGGTCTGGTATTTTCCAGTGTTATCGCCCTTTCTGGCCATGAGGACAGAAGTCCAAACTGTGTTCATGTTGCAGATGAAGTGAATTTCAGGGTTAGGGGCCCTGCACAAGGTCATAAACCCAGTCATAACCCCTGACTCTCTTGACAGCATGACCAGCAGGTGCTAGAATGGGCCCAACTTCAAGAAGGCATTCTCTGGGACTCTGGGCCCACCGTGCTGAGGGGAGGGAAATGAGAGCCTCTGCAGCACTGTAGGAGCAGAAAGGCCTCAGTCAGCGTTCAGGAAGGACCCGGCTCTGGGTGGATCCTGGAATCTGCAGAACACGGAGCTCCCTTGTATGCGGGATTTTGAGGGACCGGCCGGGATGTGTTAGATGAATTGTGGCTTGGCACATGGGGCCAAATGGGCACAGCAGGTGCAGGGACTGACATGCCACCTGCTCTGGGTCTGAACTGTGTGGGGATGGAAGTAGCCACTCGGGTGGCAGGCAGTGTGGGGCTCAGGCCCTACTGAAGCTGAGTTCTAGGCCTTTGACTACAGATGTGTTAGGGCCTTGAGCCTGCCCCAGGCAATTGAGGGCTATATCCTTGATGTGTTAATGTAAGAGGGTGGTGCTTGGCCAGGCAACTAGGTCAGTCACTGGCTAGGGGAAGGATCAGCCAGAGGTCCTCCCAATGCAAGGTGTCCTAGGGGTACTCTGCAAGTGACCTGGGTCATGCTATGTCCACCTGAACCTTGGCCTCTCTCCTCACCTTAATCTCTTTGCAGCCTCAAAGAAGGGAAGGCCATGTCTGGCCCCACCCAGGCCTCTTCAAGGCTTCCACCTGTAGACATTTTGCCCTGCGCTCAGCTTCTCCTATCAGCACTTTGTCAGGCAGTATCTGGCTTTCCCCATGCCAGAGAGATATCTTTCCTCTCTAGAGAGCGGGATATGGTGTCCCTGCCTGGCTAAGGAGCAAGACATGATTTCCCCAAAGCCCCCAGACCACCCTGCTGCTGGAATAAATGGAGCTCTCACTAGGTATGGCAGGGCACACTTGTAATCCTGGCTGTATGGGAGGCTGAGGCAGGAGGATTTTAAGAACAAGCCCAGCCAGGGCAACACTGCCATACATCTGTGCTGAGAACTGCATGGGGGGGAGTATCTGTGCACTGTCCTTGTCTCCTGAGGCCATGTATTTGTGAGCTCTGTGCTCATCAAGACAAAATGCTGTGATGACACACAGTTTAGCAGTGTGCCTGGGGACTACTGGGGGTGACAGTTCCAGGCTGTTTATAGTGACACCACTAGACAAGGAGGCATATATATATCAGCAGCACTTAATTTGTGAGAAATGTACCTACTGTAGTGCACGTGAACCCAGCATGCTCCTGGGAGAATGATTATGTGAGGATAACATCTTATTGGAGATGAGATGACCCAGTAGACAACTGTGCTGCATATCAAAAAGCAGAAAGAAAATGCCTTAAAAAGAATTTTTGTAATACTGGGCATAGGACAGAAAAAACTAAATATTCTGCTGACATTTTTGTAGTAAGAGGGCTTATTCAGTTAATGATAAGCAATATTTACTGCTGATCTTACTCTTGGCCAGAGAAGTCTCCAGATTATGGACACACTATGTTTTCGAAAGTCACGTGGGCCCTGGTATCTGAGGCAAATGAATGGTTTCCTTAGCTGCATCTCATGTCGCTGACTCAGCTTATTTTTCACTTCATGTTAGTTTGGGTTGGGAGATGGTCAGTGAATGTGAGCTACCACTGTGGGGCTCCTTGGAAGTGTCCAGAAAGGATTCTATGGCCAGCCTGGCCCTGGAGTTCTCCTTGCTGGCTCAACCATTTCCAAAGTGGGCTTCACTGAATCTGAGTCTGAGACACGCTCTAGGAGAGGTGCTCCAGGCTCATATAAGTTTGGGAAACACCCCATGTGATGGAGCTCTCTGGTGAGTCATGACATCATGGAGTGAAGGCCCTGTGATCCACACTAGCTCAGTTTGTTTCAATCTGTTCTTTCCCTTTTTCTCAATGACAGGACCTTATCACCCTCTCCTGCCCACCCTGGGTGTGCATGAGAACAACATGTAGAACTTGGAGCTATAAGGCACAGACTTCAGGCACATCTTCCCCATGTCTCCTGCACCAGGCAGGCCTCATTATGCAAGGCACAGCACTTCTTCTTTTTTTTTTTTTTGGTTGTGGTAGAGGTTTAATAGGCTAGTGGTGTAGGACAAGGGATAAATAAATAAAAGTGTTGAAAATCAAGCATAAAATCTAAATTTCTTAGATGCTGAAACTGAGGCATAACTTGATAGAAGACTTGTTTGAGCTGAGTGTGGCCTGTAGTCCCAGCACGTGGGTGACTGATGCAGGAGGATTGGTGTGAGTTGGAGGCCAGCCTGGGCCACATAGTGTAAGGCCAGCTTGAACAACATAGTAAGACCCTATCTCAAAAAGAGAAAAAAATCCTAGTCCCTTGGTTCAATCAGAATTTTAGGAGCTTCTGAGAAAATTTTTCTAATGTGCAAGATTTAGGATATATACCTTATTCTATCATGGAATTTGGTATGAGGGGCTGTTTCATTCTGAGTTGTTCAAAATAACAAACTCTTGACCAATGGTAGATTTTAAAGCAGCTTTCATATAGACAGCCACATGTAGATCAGCATTATTTCCTTAAAGACTTGATAAGGAAGAGGTTGTAGGTGCACAACTGTAGACTTAAGGGTACTTTCCCGAATGCTGATGCTGGCCTCATGCTCTTTAGTCTTTTTTTTAAAATTAATTTTATTGGTACATTTTAGGTATACAATATAATGACATTCATCATGGGAAATTTGCACCTTTACATAATCTCTCTTGGTTCTTATTTTTCCCCCTTCCCCTACACTCCCTTTAACCCCTCCATCCCCTATTTACAAAGACTTTGTTTCCATTTTTTCATTTTCTCATTAATTCCATTCTTCTTTCCTTTCCCCTACCCTTCCCACTTCCCTTTCCTCTTTGCCCCTTTTCTTCCTATTTCACATTATCTATTATACCTTTTAGTCCTTATTTACACTTTCAGTTTCTCACATTAGAGAAACTATTTGGTATTTACACGTGTCCTATTTATTTCACTTAAGTGTATCACCTCAATGTGCATCCATTTAGCTATAAATGTCTCTAATTTCTTGTTTTTTATGGCTGAGGAGTACTCCATTTTATTAAAAAACCCACATTTTCTTGATCCAGTCTCCAGTTGATGGGCATTTGGGCTGCTTCCAAGTTTTAGCTATTACGAACTGTGCTGCTATGAACATGGGTGCACATATATCACTGTGGTATGATTTTACAAACAAACAGAGTGCCATAGTTTTCAGAGAAGAGGTCTTTGATTTCTTTTGTTAGGTTGATTCCTAGATATTTCAATTTTTTGGATGGTATTGTGAAAGGAATTGTTTGCCCTGTTTCTCTCTCAGTGAGTCTATTGTTTGTGTAGAGGAAAGATACTGATTTTTGTGTGCTGCCTTGTATCCAGCTACACTACTGAATTTGATTATTAAGTCTAGAAGACTTTCGGTGGCATTCTTGGGGTCTTCTATATAGAGTAACATGTCATCTGCAAATAATGACAATTTGACTTCTTTGTTTCCTATCTTTATTCCTTTTATTTCTTTCTCTTGTCTAATGCCATGGTTAATGTTTCCAAATCTATGTTGAACAGGAGTGGTGATAGTGGACATCCTTATCTTGTTCCTGATTTTAGTGTGAAGGATTTCAGTTTTTGACCATTTAGTATGATATTGGCTGTTGGTTTTTCATAGATGGCTTTTATCAGATTGAGGTAGAGACTGTCTATTCCAATTTTTTGCAAGGTTTTTATCAGAAATGAGTGTTGGATTTTGTTGAAAGGCCACAGCATTTCTGAGGGCTGGTGACATGGGACACCTAGATACTTCACCACGTTTTCCTTCATCCCACCTTGAGATGCAGAAATATTGGAGCCAGAGGTCAGGGTTTGTGTTAATCATCTTGCTGTTACAGTAACAAATACCTGAGATAATCACTTTGTAAAGGGAAAAGTTTTACCAAGGCTCACAGTTTTGGAGGTTGAAGTCCATGATATGTTGGCTCTATTGCTTTTGGCCCTGTAATGAGGCAGCTCACCCTGGCAGGAGCACACGGTGGGATGAAAATGCTCACCTCATGGCCAGGAAGAAAAGTAGAGCAAGGAGGGGCCTGGGGTCCCACAGTCCCTTTCAAGGGCACATGCTCCCAATGATCTATAAACTCCCTCCAGGCTCTGCTCCTTCCAGAAGTTCTTCCTTGGAGAGCAAGACTATAACACATGGACCTTTGAGCACACTGACCCACACCACACAGGGGTACAGCAATCCTCCACAGCAGGCCTCTGTGCCAGGGTGGAAGTTTGAGTGGGGAAGGGGAGTGATCTCACTTTCTGGGGCAGAGCCAGCTCTACTTTAGAAGTGGAGTAGAATCCCCATGGCCCTGGCTTCCAGTGCCAGGACTCAGTAACTCCTGGGGGAAGGCCTTTGTTTCCTGCTGACTCCTTCATGTGCCCTGTATCTTCTGATGCCAGGTAGCCTCCCAGGCTTTGTGCACCCATGTCTTCCTGCCAGGATGCCCTCTGGGCCTTGCTTTGCTCTTATCTTTCCTTTCAATGCAATGAAGGCCACCATCTGTTTGCTCACTTACCATCTCATTCTCTCCTGGTAACAGACTGCGACTTTTCTCTAGGAAATTCCTCTACTCTCAGCCCATGTGTTTCATGTGGATCTGGCCTCACCTTCTGGGTCCATGGTGGTCGTATGGTCCAGGTCTGACCACCACGATTGGCTCAAAAATGGGCACATGACCCAAGATGGTTCAATAAGAGAGAGCTTGCTCCCTGCTGTGGTTCCCTAGCAGAAGACCCAGAGGTGAGAATCTCAGGACAAAGAGTTGTCTTTGAAAATGATATGAAGAAGCTGTGTAGGGAAGAGGAGATGTGAGATAGTGATGAGAAAGAAGCCAATAAGCAGATTACTGCAGTGGGCAAAGGAAGCTCAGCCTGCCTAGGCACCTCTGGGAGGTGCTGCCGAACACAGCTCAAAAGAGGTTGCTGGCTGGGAAGCTGGGTATTTATACACCAGCTGCTGTATGTTACTGGTCTTACTGGTTGAGCATGGTTCCTGTCCATGTTAAATTCAGCAGCCTTCTGTGCTATTCTGCTCAGAGCACTGGCCCTCTGTGCTCCTGTGACCAGAAACTGTCCTTTGGAGGATGCTGTGGTGCTGGCATTGGTTAGATGATAAATACAGAGTAAGGGATGTGTGCAGGGCATCAGCTGTGGGAACGACATCCACCTCTCTGGTTCTCTGCCCATCTGGCACCAGTACCTACCATACCTGTGCCACCTTGCCTGTCCCTATGTCCCACAATGCCGTTACCTTGTCCCCTTTTTGTATTTTCTGGATGGATTTCTTTCTCCATCCTTCTCTACCAAATAAAATGATTATTTTGCATCAAAATAGCCACTGTCCCTGGAGGGTTTGGATCACAGATGTGCATTTCCCACAGTAGGTTTGAAGGGTGGATTTGGGGCTTTTCCCTGAGTCCCAGATCCTCCTGGTGGGTGGTGTTCTTCATCAGACCCTGGAACATGACAATAGGTAGATTTTCTCCTTTCCCGTTTGAGGCAAGGCCACGTATAGCTGAGTAAATGTAATTGGAGATAATGTAGCTGTTTACACAGTAAGTGATACTGTTGTTTTATTTTGTGCTACATTTTGCCCTAACTCTAGAAAACATAGCACTAAAAACATAGACATTACAATCTCCCTCACATCTTGGTTTTTTGCTAAAGATTAAAAAATGTTACTTCTCTAATCTACTTCTGAAATTGCTTTGGAAATGCCATCATCAAGTCCAAAACGCACCAGGCAGTAGTTAGAAAAGCAAATAATACTCACTCCTCATTTGCCTAAAACCATCACTAGATCATGCAATCTGTGAAGAGCACCCAGTCTATCCCCTGAGTCCTGTGTGCATTTTGGAAATTAATTATGACTCTCTTATAAGCATTATAAAAGTGATGTACATGGCCATCAGCTTGCTCCATTTCTGCAGGCTGGAGCTATTAAGGCTGTGAGAGGTTATGTAAGCAGTGGCCTGGTTTGTATGTGCTGAGTTGGGGTGGGGGGACTAGATGATAGTGGTGTGTGGGGAAGGAACTGAGGACAGAGGAGCAGGACAGAGGGAGGCTCTGGGCATCTGTGAGCGTTTGCTCTTCAGAGCAAACTGGAGCACGGGGCAAGTGCCCTAGCAAGACTTCCCCTAGCTGTGTGGTCTGGGGCAGTTTGTTTTGCCTGCCTGAGCCTTAGTTTCCTGGTCTGTAAAGCAGGCACAATAATAATATTCATGTGGTCCAGCTGTTCTGAGATTTGGAGGACAGGTATGTGGCAGTTAAGGTGGAGGGACAACTTGATTGGCTTGGGATCCACCTGGGGTATTGGTAGAGCACACTTCTGGATGTGTCTGAGTAGGTCATGGAGGTGTGGCCTAGAGTTTTTGTCTGGTCCCTCTCCCCTTCAGCTCTAGCTGCCACTGTTTCCTTAGTCTGTTTCTCAGCTTCCACAAACTGAGCAGTTTTGCTCTACCATACCCTCCTGCCATATTTCCATGACCAAGAACTGAATCCCCTTTACATTTCCCCTGTAAGTTGGGGACGTTGAGTATTGTGTCCCAGTAACAGGAAGAAGAACTCAGCAGAGCACTTGCAGGTGTTGGCTGTCATTGCTGTGGCTGTCACTGCTGGCAGGAACCATGGCAAACCAAGGAGGGAACAATTGAGTCCCACGGGGTGGTTATGTAACCAGGCCATCACTACTTTCCTGGAGAGCATAAGCCTCTGTCCCTGCCTCAGGTGTGACGGAGTGTGACTTTCCCATCTGGGGGCCCTTGGCCACAGTGGCTCAGCTAACTGGGCCGTCTTTTTCTCTGGTAAACTGGGGTCCATGTGTCAAAATCTTTCCCATCTGTGTTGGTCAGCTTTTAGTCACTGTGACAAAATACCTAAGATAATCACTCAATAAGAGAAATGGTTTATTTTGGCTCACAGTTTTAGTGGTTTCAGTCTCTGGTGACCTGGGCTTGGTGCTTTGTGCCTGTATGACATGGTGAAAGCATGATATGGAGAAGTCTGTTCACCTCTGATGCTGGGAAGCAAAGAAAGAGACAAGAAGGGGCTGGGATCTCAAAGACTCCTTCGAGGGCAAAGCCCAATGACTTAACTTCCTAAAATAGGCCCCAGCTTCTAAAGGTTCCATTAACCTCCTAGTAGTGCCACAGGGTGGGGACAAACCTTCCAACACATAGGCCTTTGGGGGACATTCAGGAGCTAAAATGTAGCACCATCCGTGAATATCAAGTTCAAATGTCACTTTCCGAGAGGTAGCAGAATGTGGGTTAGGGGCTTGGACTTGACCCAGAATACCTACGTTCAAATCCAGGTCCCACCACTTAAGCTGTGTGACCTTGGACATGTCACTTAGCCTCTCTGTACTTCTTGCATATCTTTAAATAATAGTACCCACCTTACAATAATAGTACCCACCTCACTGTGTTGATGGAAGGATCAAAGGAGTCAACACACATAATGCACTTAGAGCAGGATCTGACACACACAATCTGGATTAAAGCAACAATGACAAGAGCTTTCTTAGGAAAGGTCTCTGACCCATGGAACTCACTTGATTTCTCCTCCTCAGATGTGGTCATTCTGTCTCAAAAGGACCTGATAAAGAGTCTTGAGTGCAGCAGGTGCTCAGTAAATATTCACTGAGTTAAGCAGAGAAGTGAAAGCATGTTAAGGAGAAGGGGAGATTGGAGAAGCTGACACTGTCTCCACCTCCCTCCTCCCTCCTTTTCCTTCCCATTCCTTTTCTTTGCTCCCTCCCAGCACACATTCCTTGTGCCAGGAAGACTCCCTGGGGAGCTGAGTCTTTGGCCCCAGATTTAAGGACAGGTGGAGGAGATGCAGACACCTCAGGGTGGGCAGTTTCCTAGGGCCAGGCTGTGGGGGAGCCCAGTGTTGGGCTCCCTCTCTGGTTGGCTCCTCTGCCCTAGCATCCATTAGGGGTCTGAGCTTTTGACCAGCTCCCGGATTGCTCTCCACCCTCAGTGAGACCCTTTTTAATGCTCAGATGTGCCTGGTGCTGCTCAGCCTCTGTTCATGGGCTGCCACCTGGCCCATGGCTTGGCCCATGGCTTTCTGGCCCATCGGACCCCCTTGTAGTTCAGTGACCACCCCAACCCTGTCCCTGGGAGGCTTTCTCTGCCGTCCAGTCCTCAGTGCCGTCTGCTGAGCCTGGGAGCTCTGTTGCTGGTCCCCTGATCTTGGACTTCCCAGGCTCCAGAACTGTAAGAAAGAAAAGTTTGTTATTTAATCTCCCAACATATGACATTTTATTATAGCAGCCTGAGCAGGCAAAGATACGGTGGTTGGGGGACAGGGAGACCAGGAGGAGGTGCTGGACAGGCAAAGGGGAGCTGTCCTCCCCTCAGGGTGACTTCCGAGCTGTGAGTTCCTAGACAGAAGTGAGAGTGGAAATCTCTCCCTTGCTCTGGCTCCTGGCTTTGAATCACAGCTGAGTCTCTGCCATCTGCCGGCTCCCTGACAAATGAGCCTTCTTGCCATGAAGCCTCAGGTGGAGCCAGTTAGGAACTTGCTGGGAACAGGATGGTGACTCTTCATCTCCCCCTCCAGCCTCAGTTAGGGTCAGGCTTCTTTCATATTCCAGGAGCACACACACCTTGTATTATTCCCAGAAAAACTAAAAAACAATGACAAACTTGCTCAAGAAAAATGGGATGACCTCAGTATCCAGAATCTGTGAACAAAGTAGGTAAAGCATTCACATTACAGGTTTCTGTGAGAACACAAACTTGATTTTTCTTGGGGAGGTGCCCAGGAATAGGATTGTAGGTCATAGGGTAAGGGTGTCTTTCCCAGCCTGCCCAGGTCTGACACCTCAGCTGCCACCCAGCAGACCCTGGGTCCCCAAGGCAAAGGCAGGAAGATACACAAGCCCTGATCCAAAAGCTTTCAAGTCAGGCAGGAGCTGCTCAGGCAGCAAACCTGCTTCCCCTCAGTCCCTGCTCTCATGGTCAGGGACCATGACTGACAGCTCCTGGACACAGAACCCAGCACTGTCACCTGGACTGCTGAAACTGCAATAGCTCAGTTCCCTTCAGACCTATCCCCCTCAACCCCGAGGAGGAGGACAGGTAATGTTACGGGATCCAGGGGGCAAACTGGCAGCCTTTTAGCAGGCTGTCTCTCAGGCTCGCCCTCCAGCATTTTGGGGTCTTCCACCTCTCTTTCCGAGCATCCCTTCCTCCGTGCTGTGATTGCAAAATGTTGCAGACACCCACCTTGCTTTTTGCCCTTTGTGTAATGGGCTCTTGCTCTCCAAAGCTGTGTCCCAGCAACAAAGAAGCATTGCCAATTCCACTATGGACCCTTACCAACTCCAAGAAGTACACTCCGCCTGGCTTCTGCAAAGTAAGTATCCCACATTTCCCAGCTGCTCTAGTGAGCAGTTCCTCAGGCAAGCTTTCCCCCTCATTCCTGCCCCCTCAACTCTCTTGAACAGTTATAGTGGGCACTGGGCTGATTTCCTGGACTGCTGGGCTGCTGGTCCCCTGAAGTACACAGCACTTGGGGCTGAGTTACAGCCGTTGCTCCTGCCATGTTGAAGCAGGAGATTAGGGCATGGCAAAGAGGCTGGACAATAGACACGAGCTGTCAATCATGGAAAGCTGTCAAATCATGGAGCCAGAACAGCTTCTGACCTCCTGGATCTGACATCAAAAGATATAAAAGACGGTGGCCATTGGCCTTATTGCTATGGTCTTCTTACTCTTCCAGCGACTTGCTCTGTGTGTAGAGCACATTTTCTCTTCTTTTCACTCCTACAGTGGACCATTGACTTACAAACTCAATTTGTTCCCAAGGGTTGGTTGTGACTCAAGTTGGTCAATTGAAGGTGTAGGCTCCTCTACACAGCCTTCAAATCTCTCTCCTGTATACAGGCAGATCTCAGTATCCTTAGAGAGACATTGGCGCAGGATTTCTCAATTAAACCCATACAGGAAAGGATGTTGTAATGTTCCTTCCAGAACCCTTTAAGGGTTAAATCTGTATCTGAGACCATCAGGCAGAACAAGTGCCCGGCATTTGGGTCATGACTCAAGACTTAGGTCATAACTTAAAACTAAAGTTCTGACTATAACCCAAGTTGTTTGTATGTCAGGCCAGTCATAACTTGATGGCCCACTGTTCTTCATTTCTCTCTTCTTTTTCACTTCTACTGTTTCCTTCCTTTATGTTCAATAAATGAAACTTTTGCATCATTGGCTGATTCCATCCAATTCTTTGAATAGGACAAGAACCTGGAACCACGGGACCCTCCAGTGTCTGATAACAATGTCACTGTGTGACATTTTTGTATGTTATAGTTACTGATGCTTCCATTACAAGGCTGTTCTTTACATTTTTTATGGATATGTATCATTCTTTGCTCATTTGTTGCAGAGGTTCGTCACAGAAGCAGGCCGTAGCATTTTTGTTTTCGTGTTTTCCCCAACTTGCAACCAAAACAAAACACTTAAAACCAAATTCTCCATGCCAATAATCAGACTTTATGTTGTATTGTAGTCAGTGGTTTAAGGAAATAGATTTAATAGAGGACACATAATTTATAAAATTATTTTATAATATTCACCCCAAAGTCAAATGCAGAAGAGTGCGAGAGATCGGTCTGCATGCTGGAAATCCAAAGAATCCAGCTGAGGGCCTGGATTCCATGGCAGTGTTCCCTATGAGTCCACCTCAGAAGGCTGAGGAGTCTGTGATGGAAGATTGAAGGTCAGCGCCAGAAGCCCAGGGGCTGGTGCTGAAGCCTGAAGAAACTGCTCGAGAGCCAGGAGATGACACCCAGGTGAAGGTGAAGATGGGAGCCTCAGCAGCATCTGCTCTTCCGAGGGTAGGAGGCAGGCGGGAGGTGAGATGCTGTTTGGAGTCTCTGGCAGCCCACATAAGGTGAACCACAGTGGAGGCCTCCAGAATTCTGGAGTAAGGCCCTTCCAAAGAAAATCAGCAGCATGCAATCTTCCCCTCCTGTTCTCTTTTTATGCCATTTTGGCAGCAATCCTCAGGAGGATCTTCCATGCTCAGAACCATGCTGACTCAGTTCAGCTGGGAGTTCCCACTTAAGCTGATCATGAATTAGTCCAACACACAATACTTCGTATTAATTTAAACAAAATTGTTATTTAGTTCAGATTTAATTGGCTCCCAGTTAGCTGTTACATTTGCATGTCAAATGTCCTACAAAGGCCCTCGTATTGAAGGCAACTCCAGGGTTGTGGGACTGGGAAGTGGTGGCAGCTTTAAGAGGTGGGGCCTTAGGCACTTAGCGCTTAGCTCTTAGGCCCTAGTGCTGAGAGGCACTTAGTTAAGAGGGGGCAAATCCAGGAAGGGGAGTGCATCACCACTTCCCCTTCTCTTCCACTGTGACTTCTTTACACGAAGTGAGCGGTTTTCTTTGCCCAGTGTGCCCACCATGACGTGCTGCTTTGCCAAAGGCCCAGAGCAATGGGGACAATAATGAATCCTGGATTAGAACCTTGAGAACTGTGAAGCAACATATTTTTTCTCTTAATTAGATGGTTATCTTCCATATTTGCTATATTAGGAGAAAACTAATATGGCAACCAATAAAAATTTTAAAAATATGCATAAAATGAATTGAGAAGGGAACCAAACTGATATACTACCAGAAAAAAACCCAACAACCAAAAAACATGATGTAAAGCAATAATGGAAGAAATGAGGAAGAAACAGTCAAGACATAAGACATGTGAGACAAAGATGGATCAGAATAAACACTTTCAATATGAGTGGAATAAATAAAAAAATATGAATGGAATAAAATTTCCAACTCAAGGGCCGACATAAGGAGAACAGGAACAAGACATGATCCAACTCTATACTGTCACCAAGGCATGAACTTTAGAGCCAGATACACAAATAGGTTGAAAGTGAAAGGCTAGAAAAGATATTCTGCACAACTATTAATGAGAGTGAGGGAGAGAGAGAGAGAGAATGAGATTATACTAATCTAAAGCCAAAAACTGTTACAAGTATAGGTAAAAGACAATGTCATATTTAAAAAGGCTCCTTTGGCAGGCATGGTTGTACACACCTGTAATCCTAGTCACTAAGGAGGCCAGGGCAGGAGGATGCTGTGTTATAATGATTAAGTGAAAAGGGCTAGCCATGTTGCCCAGCGTGGAGCATTTATGTAGCAGCCCAAAGGCCCTGAGTTCAATCCCAAGTATCATAGAAAAAGTCAGGAGGGGAGTGGTGGTCAACTCATCAACATAACATTCACAAGCAAATCTGCAGCCCACCACAGAGCTTCACAGCATATGAAGGGAAACCTTCCAAAATTGAAGAACACACCACTGAACAATTATAGTGGGAGAAATCAATACTGCACATTCACACAGTGCATAATTAGCACCAGAAAGAAGAGCAATAAGAAAACAGAGAACTTAAAAAAAACAAAAACAAACCTCTAAACCAACTAACCTTGGAGACGTCTAAAGCACATTCTATTCAATGCAGGAAAATATGGGTTTTTCTCAATTACACATGAAACAGTCTTTAAGATAGATCTGTGTGTTAGGTGCTATAAAGGGCTCAGGAAATTGTGGAAACTCAAAGTCATACAAAATTTCTTCTCTAACCACATGGAGTAAAACTAGAAGTTACAAAGAAGAAAAAGTGGAAAATTAAAAATACATTAAAAGTAAACAACATACCTTTAAAGGACCAAGGGGCTCCTGGACTCCTAGGTTCCTGGACTCTAGGCAAATTGGCTACTGAGCTGGAGTCAGTGT
The DNA here is from genome assembly GCF_000247695.1 of Heterocephalus glaber. The sequence continues at coordinate 4,650,235 of NW_004624794.1, read as the reverse complement.
GGTTCTTTCTGCATGGAGAAAACCAAGACAGACTATCTTACCGTATCATCAGGACTCATGAAATACATGAGTTGATGGTACACACCATTGCCACTCCTGCTGATGTCCACCTGTAAGTATAGACATGGAGTCACTATGAGACTCATACCACACAGATTCCCATGTGCATGGGTCATTTGTGCACTTGGTAACATTAGAAATTCAGTGACAAACGGTGGACAAGACAAGGAATCTCACAGGCAAAAGCAGAACAAACCTACTTATGCCAAAGACCACAAGCTCTTCATGGGGAAGTATGTCTCTAGTATGGTTTTGATGACATTTACAACATGCATTTCTAAAGGAAAAAAGATATCTGCTGAGAAAAAAGATTGGGGCCCTCCAGTTGTCAAGGATGCTGTCATGTGTTAGCTGCCTTAAATCAGTTCTCAGTTGGAGACAGAACCTCCCTTGAAATTTCACCATGCTACTTCTGTATGCCATCTATAAGATACGTGTTTAGATTTTCTTAACTCAGTTGAAGACAAAGAAAGAAACAAAGCAAGCTTATTTTCTATTTCAGAGAATGACAAGAGAATTTACCTGGGCATTGGATGTGTCCTCCATGTCTAAAACATCTGCATAGTAGTCCTCATACTTATTGATTAAAAAGAAACACAGAGACTGTAAGCACACTGGCCCTTTTGCCCACGGTTTATCTACGAACATCATTTTATCAAGAAAAGGATACTTCTACAGGATACACAAAGCACAACTTGGAAAATTTATGTTGATTTTGATTTAATGAACTTTCCCTGTTCACTTGTTTCCTTTCAAAAGCCCCCAAGAAAGATCAAGAACCCATTTCATCTGATAAGTTGATCGAGGACCTCATGATGACTGTCCAGACCCACAGCTACATTGATCTCCCCACTTGCAATGAATGACCTACTTGAGCCTCCTTGGAAGGAAGTCCTGGGCCTTTCCATGTGCACTCCCTCCAGCAAACCTCTTCTTCCTGTTTTCATTGTGCAGGATTCTTTCTCCAGTACGTACTCAACAGGGAAAGGCCAAGTGATGGGACACATTTTCCACATATGCATGGCAAGAAAAAGACACAGGAAACAGTTTGATGCTGATAATTTTAAGACATTTTAAGGAAACGCTAAAGATGATGTTACAGGGGCCATACACAGCAGCAAGGCCTACTGGGTAGAGGTATCGGCCCCTTCTGCTGTGCTGAGCCTGACCTGTACTGGAATCATTGCCCCGACCTTCAGCTTCCCTATAACAAATCTGTGCTGTGAGCCTCCCCTCAGTTTCACTGTAGTGATTCCAGCAGACAGCATTCAACTGGCAGTGTCCACGTGAACAACAGCCATCACATGACTCTAAGAGCAAGTATAAAGTAAAGTATAAACTCATGCCTATTCCAGCCTGGTAGAGGCCAAAGAATCTGATACCTATTTCTGCTGATTCATATATTGCCAGGAGAGTGAGAGAAGTGGGGAGCTGGCCTTCTTTCTTACCCTCTCATCCATTTTGGTTGCTGTTACTGCCATTTACAGAGTCCTGAGTGTGTCAAGCAAGGACATATGAACAGGACGGAAGGCTGACCATCCAGGCTTCTAGGAAGAAAGCCAACTAGTGCCCAGGAATTGCATGAGGACCACATCCTGCTTGCTGGCATTCAGAAAGGGCCAAAACTTTGCTCGGCTCCCTCAGAGGATGACACTGATGATGCTGACATAAAAGTTTGAGATCCATTGCAAACCCCATGGCCTGAATTTCCTTCATATCTTCCTGCTGATGCTCTCCTGACTCCTTAAGTTTTGGTCGAATCCTCAATCCTGTACTCAGTTGTAGAACCCACTGGTCAGCTGGCCATGAAGTCCTGGGCCTTTAAGGGTGGAAACAATACATTTATATCTAAAAGAGAGCATGAGGTCTTCTTCAAGACTTTTTGGAAAATGTTGTGTAGAGAACACAGAATTACACAACAAAGTTGTGTCAACTTCATTGTTTCTGACATTCACCAAAGACATCTTTCAATCCAGAGGCCTCACCTTTAATCATTGGGGAACAATACTCATCATACTCACCCAACACTCAAATGTAATGAAAGTAAACTATATTTTCACAGAATGGATATTCCTTGAGAATACACAAACCACAAATTGGATCATTTATGTTCCTTTTTTTAATTAAAATACACTACATTGTTTCCAATCAGAATTCAGAACCAACCAGGAACCCAGTTCAGCGGATGGGTTCATCAGCAACAGGGTAAAGAATGGCCTCACTTTCAGTTCCTTTGATCTCTCTACACCTTGCAATAAATGATCTAACCTCAGGATACCTAGGAGTGAAGTACTGGACTGCTGATGTTTAGTCATGCAAGCAGACCCCATGTTTCTCTGTTTGTTTTACTGGCTTCCTTGCTCAGCACTCAGTAACCAGGAGCAGGCTTAGTGAAGGAAGGAGGGGTTTCTATGGGAGCAGGACATTTCCTACTACTAGCAACACTCTTGAAAGGTCAATAACAGCTTTCTCTGTGGAGAAAGCTGGAGTGCTTCTCCCAGTCCGCTTGCAGGCTCCAGCAACCTCACAGTGTTCCCTGAACTGGGCTGGTCTGTGGCTTTTCCATGGGCCAACTGCAACATGAGAGATTCCCTAAGATGTACTGTGGAATGCAGATTCTGAGGCCTTTCACATAGAAGTACAGTGAATAAGAAAATGCCATGACCAATCAAATGTTATGGGACATACAGAGGCATAATAATGGATCAGTTTCATGATTAAATGAAATTCCTGGTGATCCACAATTAGGAAGGATGAAACACAGCTTTGTCATTCTAGGGCCCCGTGAATATGGTCTTCTGACTCATGGGATATTTCCTTGACATATCCTACACATGCAATAAATGATAAACATAAAAATTTTACAAATAGATACACATACAATCAGGAAACATTTGTGATGACACTTTAAACTCAGAATGTTGAAATGGACAACTTGAAGGATGTATACCTCCTGAAACACACACAAACACACACACACAGAAGTCATAGACATGCACACTCAGAATCACACCTATGAATTCATGCATGGAAAGTGAACACACCCATGTATTCACACATGGAAAGTGAACACACCCACACACACCAAACTTAACCCACATGAATGGAGCACAGCTGCATCCAGGACTACAAGGAATGACTACAGTTTCTTTTGTGGGAATTCACTGTCTACCACAACCCCCACTGATAGCAATGAGGGTGGCTCTGCACAGGAGAAAAACCAAGACAGGCTGTCTTTCTCAACATGACATCATGACTCATCCCAGTGCTCTCTACTGTACTCCATCATCTCCACACCTGCTAATGTACACCTGTAATTACAGACAAGGAGTCACTGTGAGAATCAGAACACTAAGGTTCCCATGCGGACGGGTCATCTGTTTACTTGGTGATATTAGAAATTCAATATAACAGGGAAAAAGACAAGTGATTCCATATGCAAAAGCAGAGCAATCCTACTCATGCCCCAAACCACAAGCTCTTCATGGGGATGTATGTTCCTTGTCTGTTTTTGTCGACATTTATACCATGTCTTTCTGAAGGGAAATAAACATGCTGGGGAAAAAGCTTGGTACCCCTTGGTTTGCAAAGATACTGTCATGGCTTATGGCCCCTTAAATTAGTTCTCAGCTGGTATTAGAGCCTCCCTTGAAATGCCACCTACTAAGCTACTTACTGTATTGTCATCTATATACCCATGTTCAGGTTTTCTTATCTTAGTTGAATAGTAAAAGAAATCAAGAAAGCTTCATTTCTGTTTCAGAAAGTGACACAAGAACTTACCTGGGCATCTGATGTGTCCTTCTCATCAGAACTTCTGGAGGTGAGAAGGCCACCACAGGATCCCAAGGGACTAAAAAACAAAAAACAAAAATGAAACAAAAAACACCCCAGAATGATTCTGTACACTGATCTTTTTGCCCATGGATTACTCAGGAACATCAGTTTACCATGAACAGAACATGCAAACCACAACTTGGAAAATTCATCTTGATTTTGATTTAATGAACTGCCTTCTACTTGTTTCCTTTCAAAAGCCCTCAAGACTGAACAGTTTTCATAGGAAACTGATAGGTTCTTCAAGGTCATTGTGAAGTCTGCCCATAGCTATCTTGCTTTCCCCACAACTTGCCAAGAATGACCTGCCCTTGAGCCTCCCAGGAAGGAATACTCACTCCTTCAAAAAAACCCCTCTTCTTCCTCTTTTCATTGTGTAGGATTCTTCCCTCTGCACATAGAAACCAGGAGAAAATTAAATAATGTGACACATTTTCCTTGAGTGCACGGCACTTTCTACTTTTAGCGCTTCCTACTCTGAAGGTCAGTGTCAGACCTTCACGAGAGAACTAGAGTGATTTCTCCATGTTTGCCTGCAGGCACCTTCCCTCCTAGAATTTTGCCATAACGCCGGTGGCATGTAGCTGTCCCAGGTGTTACTTCAAAATAAGCATTCCTGGTAAGGTGGCTAAGCTGCATTTTGGAAGATGACTCCCAAGGCATTTTACAGAAAGGCCCTGTGACCAAGGCAAGGCCATGACAAATCAAATGCCATAACACAGGGGCCTAATAGCAGGTTACATTCATGACTAAATGAAGGTGCCACTGGTCCAGAAACTGCTATGATATACCAGGCCTTTGTAACTCCAGAGCTGTGCTGAATTTTTATGGAATATTTTTCTGTCTTAATTGATTTGTTTAGACATGCAATGAACTCTCCATATAAGATGTTTATATTTGATTAATTATAAGTAAAATCAGTCCACAATAGCAATGGCACTTTAAAGTTAGGATACTAAAAATAGCAATTTCTGGAATATATATCTAGTGAAACACAAAACTACCAACATAGTCATACTCAGAATCAGACCAAGGAATTCATATAGACATTCAGGACCCGCATGCACACAACCTCACATGAACTAGTGCAACACAATTGCATTGAGAGAATATAGAGAAAGTCCATATTAATTTTTGTAGAAAACCAACTTTTACCACCACACCCCAGCTCCCATTCACAGGAGAAGGCCAAAATCAGGGTGGCTCCTCTGTCTGTCTTTCTCATCATATAATCACTACTTATCAGTAAATTCATGACTCCAGAGCAGGTACCATATCTGGTCTTGGTTTTTTCCACCTGCAATTATGGACAAGGAGCAACTGTGAAAATCAGACCATGCAGTGTCCTGTGTGCACACGTCTTTTGTGCACTGTGCAACTTTAGAAATTTAGTGTCAAACAGTGAACAAGACAAGGGATTCCAAAAGCAAATGAAAGCAAACCTACTCAAGTCAAAAAGCACAAGCTCTTCTTGGAGATGTATGTCTCATTTCCTCAACCAACACGGGTGAACCTGGACCTGAGAGGTGGCAATGGGAGTTAGAGAAAAAACACAGACACACACATAAAGAGAAAGCTGGGGCCAGGTGGGACATAGTCCTCTGATGGGGAAACTGCAACCCAGTGCCTGCTCAGCTTGTTTATTTTATACAGTTTCAAGGGGGAGTGTTCAGGGGCAGTTTCAAGAAGAACAAGCTTTTTGTATTATGTTGAGAACATGGAAAGTAGGACATTCTCAAGGCTAGCTAGCTCTGCTGCAGTTAGTTATCTGGAACACTGAGCTCTCTGTGCTGCTCCCCTTGTCACCTGAGTTACTATACTAGAGGTCAGGAGCTGAACATAAGAAGTCTCTGAAGACTCTCAGCTCCCTACATCTCATGCCTGTTTTCGTTGACATTTACAACATGTATTTATAGAGGAAAAAAGTTCTACTGAGGAAGAAAGTTGGTACCTCCACTTTGCAAAGATACTGTTATGTTTTTTGTTACCCTGAATCAATTCTCAGCTGGTAACAGATCCTCCCTTGAATTACCACCCACTAAATAATTGTATATTATATACATGTTCATATTTTCTTTTCTGGTTAATTGGGAAAAAAAGAAACCAAGAAAGCAACGTTTTTCCTTTCAGAGAATCATATGAAAACTCACCAGGGCATTTGATGTGTCCTTCTGGACTTAGGAAAAACTAAAAAGACGCAGAATGACTGTCAGTACACTGATAATGCTGTCAATTGATTATCCAGGAAAATTACTTACTCAAAGAAAGGATGTTTCTAGAGGTCACTCCAACATAAGCTGGCTCATTTATGGCTGAGCAGTGAATACAGTTCTGTAGCTTGGAGCATTTGCGCTGGGACCTAGGCCTGTATTTGCGTTTGCCTTTTCCACTTATGGATCTAGAGCCTAGGTCATTCATCTCTGCAGCATCTCCATCTAAGGTGTGGGAATATTCACGTACCCTTTAGGTTGGGTCATGGTCAGTGTTAAATGAATTGATTTATATAAAATATGCAGCGGTCTTGGATTTTTTTCTTAAAACTTGACACTTGTGCTGTACATTTGAATACATATTTTCTGAGAAAATATGCACATCCTCACGAACACATTTACAATCACTTCATATGGACTCAATGAGAGACATTTACCAAACTTTAGGCACAAAAACACAACACCAAAATGACAGCTGCTTCTGGCCACAGTGGTAGATGGCCATAATTCTTCCTGGGAAGATCAGGTTCTTTCATCATACTACCAAGGCTCTTCTTTCAAACAGAAATGAGCAGTAAAGTCTAACCATCTCAGCACTGGAATTTTGCTCAGTGTGTGAGTTGAGAATACATATAGTTTCCAGTGACTGTGGACTCCACCTGCAGTGACAGAAAGGAAGATACTGTGAAGCTCACATCACACCTGTTCCTGTTTACCCAAGTCTTTTTTCTTTTCTTTTCTTCTTCTTTTTTTTAAAAACAGTGATGACATTAAAAAAACTGGATGGCAATCGTTGGTCTAAACAATGACAGAAAAGCAAAGCATAAAGGGCACATATGGCAAAGAACAAGCTCTGCATGGAAGATTTCTCAAGACCAGTTTGGTTGATAACTACAAAATTCTTTCTCAAACAGGAAACACGTTGCTAAGGAAAGTGCTTGCCATCATACAGTTGGTAATGGATGCTATTATATTCCAATACCATCTTCAATCAAGCATCAGCTGCTGATAGAATTTCATCTGACATACAGTAGACCCAAATAAATTTGTTATGTCCTTTGTAACATACATGATCAAATTATCATGTCTGAATTTGAAAAATAAAGAAAACAAGAATACCACATTTTTACCTCCCAAAAGAAGACAACCTTACCATTACATCTTCTGCCATTTCACTCTAAAGAACCTCTCTAGAGGAACCTAGGAGGACACAGAATAATTGTCATTACATTGGTCTTGCTGGAGAATGACTGAGGGATCTTGCGTGGTATAGACACAAGACTTAGGTGGGTGGAGGTGGTTGAATAATACCATCTCTGCTGCTACTGGGGCACAGTCCTCAGTGGCTGAAAGAACGAAAGGGAGTTGAACTGCAAATAGAGAGAGAGAAAAAGGACAGAATTTCAATAAGAAGTAGACATCCACTACTAGAGTGGAAGATTTCAACAGCCTTTTGACACTTCTTGACAGACCCAACAGGAACAAAGTAAGTCAGGGTATAGTGGAACAATACTGCTATGGGTTAAATTATGTCACCTAAAATGTGTGTTTAAGTAAATTCCTAATCCAGAACCCAAGAATTTGACCTTACTTCAAAATAGCCTTGCATCTGTAATTAGTCAGAGGTCACATTGGAGTGGGATGGACCTCTTATCCAACATTACGTTGTTCTAATAAAGACAGGAGACAGATCTATGTGGGGAGAATGCTAGATAATAATGGAGGAAGAGAGGGCAGTGCTGCAGCTGTAAGTCAGGAGAGGCAAGATTGCCTGCCAGGAAGCCTGGAGAAGCTTGGAAGGGGTAAGGAGGGATGCTCCCCTAGAAATTTCAGGGGAAGGATGGTCCTGCCTACACCTTCATTTTGGACTTCCAGTCTCCAGAACTGTGAGACAATGATTTTTTTTATTTTAAGACAACCATCCTGGTACTTAATCAGGGCTGACATAAGAAACTAATGAAAGGACTATCAATCTACTAGATTTCTTTGGCATTTGTACAAACCTTCAGTCAACAATGAGAGAATACACTTTCTTCTCCAAGTCATGTCATATAATCATCAAGACATTCAACATTGTAGGCCATAATTTATACCTTGGCATATTGAAAAGGATGAAAACAATACAAAATATGCTTCCAGACCACTACAGATTAAAGTAGAATTCAACAACACAAAGAGAAATGAAAAAATCCCAGAATATTTGGAGATTAACACGCAAAAACACATGAGTCAAAGAAGAAGCCTCTATGGAAATTTTTAAACATTCTGAACAAAATGAAATGAAAATGTACCTTGTGAAATTTCTGAGATGCACTGAAAGTGTAGTGCTCAGAGGGGAATTCATAGCACCGCATGCCATATTATAGAAAATAAAAGGACCTAAATTCAATAATCAAACTTCCTAAAGAAGTATACTGTAAAGCTAACAGAAGAAGAAAAACAATTATTGCAGAAATCAATACAATAAAAACTGGAAAATGAACAGAAAATCTACTACCCCAAAATATAGTCCTCTGAAATGATCAACAAAATTGATAAACCTCTAGGCAGCCTAACCACAAAACAACAACAACAACAGCAACCCCCTAGAAGTCACAAAGAACAAGCAATATAAATTAAAGAAAAGTAATCATTACTGATTTCATGGATGAAAAGGAAAATTTTGAACATTTGTGTGCCCAAATTGGATAGCCTGCAGAAAATGAAACAGTTCCTTCAAAGGCAGACACTACCCAAAGGTACACAATAAGAAACACAATTTTAATAATCTTATATCCATTAAAGAAATGGAATAAGAAATTAGTAACTTCTAAAAATGAAGCACTATGCCTAGATAAGTGCACTTATGAATCTTACCAAATACTTAGAAAAGAAAACATAATCTTACCATGCAAGTAACTGGTAATGATCCTAGGTACTTACGCGCTTAAATTACAAATTTATGACCACACAGATATCTTCAGAGTGATGAGAAAGATGTTTATGGAAGCTTTAGTCCTAGTTGCCCAAATGGCAGGCAGCTCCCTCAATAGAACAGGTTACCAGGAAACATAAGTCTCATCTATTTAAGACAAACGAGAAGGGCCTGACTCTCCTACTCAAGTCCCCACACTGGGGTGTGTGTGTGTGTGTGTGTGTGTGTGTGTGTGTGGCTTGGCCAGCTGCTGTCCTGCTCCCCCCCTTTCACTTCCCATTCTCCTCTTCACCCCCTACTGAACTAGGACAGCTTGCTTTGATGTCCACCCTGGCTATTTAGTGGCTACTCTCTGCTACATCGTCATGGGCATGCCTCTTTCACCTTGGCCACTACACTCTACTATTGCTTTTATGAAGAAGGGGGGAACTGGAGTGGCTAAGATTAGGGAAGGATGGTTCTGGACCCCTTATTTACATACCCAACCTTCACAGCAAGCCTTCCAGAACATTCCCTGGTTTCAGCCTTGCCTCCTCATTGGATCTCCACCATGACAGCTGAGGCTGTCTGGGAGCCATGCACCAATCAGGGGCCTGTACTTGGACCAATCACAAGCCTTCAGCTGCTATATAAACAGCACTCCACAGCCACTTCTCCCATTGGTCCAGGTGGACTCCCTCCCATGTACTGACCCTCTTGTATTGCAGAACAAGCCCCGTTAAAATAGAGACTCACTTTGGTGGGCCTATAAACCTTCTTGGGATTTATTTCTTGGCTGGTGTGGGCTCTTATCCTTATCATGGGAGCCCATAAGAATGAGCTCTCATTCTTATCCCGAGACTCAAGGACAGAGCAGGACAGAGAGGTAGGTTAAAAAAGAATAGCAATAAATATTAAAGGCTGTTAGCACTGAAAAGCTCCAGAGACAAGCAGCCAATGAAGATCACCAGCAGAGACCAGTACTGGAAGGCAGCAGCTGGCAGTGGTAGTGACCAGTAGTTGGCTTTGTCAACTGTTGGCACCCAGCATTATGTGTTGTACCTGTGATATCAATACTGCTAGCAGAGTTGCACTTTGCTGGTTCACAATTTCCATCTGAATTGTACAAAAGAACCCCAGGCTGATTGGGAATATATTCTTTGGAACATCATTCCCTGGTAAAAGCCATTGAGCTATCAAGTTACAAAGCAATACAAAAATCTTAAATGTATGTTGCTAAGTGAAGTAAGTCAGTCTGAAAAAGTTGCATACCTTATGATTCTAACAATGTGGAATTTGGATAAAGGGAAATTACAGAGAATCAGTATTTCAGTAGTTGCTAGAGGCTTAGTGAAAAGGGGAGAGGGATTAATAGATGAAGCAGAGGGAATATTTGGGGGCAGAGAAACAGTTTTACAGTGGCAATGAATAACACTAGGCATTTGTCAAATCCCATAGAACTGTACAGTACTGACATTTTCTATATTGGTTCTATCATTGCAGCAATGTACCCCATTAACAATGGAATATTATCTTTATTTTTATTTTATTTATTTATTTTTTGGTACCGGGGATCAAACTCAGGTCCTTGCGCTTGTGCAGCAGGAGGCGAAACCACAGAGCTAAATCCCAGGCCCTGGAATATTATCTTTAAAAGAAAACAGGTTTAGGAAAGAAGATTCAAGACCTTTCTCTACTATATGTTCAATTTTTATATTCATCTGAAATTGTTCTAAATAATATCATTTACTAATTGTTTTAAATCTGGCATCACAATTGCAAGAAGAGTTCTATTTCAGATAATGTTTGACAATTAGGTAAATTAGTAAATATTTGCGCGAGATGTTTACTCTCTCAAGACTAAGTTGTAAATAGATCTTCACTTCTGTTTGTAGTGCTACTGACTGACTTAATGAATTTAAATTCGCACACATGAACTCCAAAAAGAATGTGTAGCACTTTTAGCATTTTCTTTTAAATATGGGACAGTGATATATCAGAATCATTGTTCTGGAGTGCAAGTAACCACTGAACTTGTACAGCTTTATCATGTTTCTTTTCACAGTGCCACCAAGGGAGGCAGAAAGAGAATCTCTCAAGGGCCAGGGATTTAGCTCAGTGGTGCTGCCACCTGCCTTGCAAGTGCAAGGTCCCGAGTTTGATCCCCAGTACCAAAAAAAGAGAGAATCTTTTGGTACCCTTTTGCTGGCTGGCAGGAGGTTTTCTTGAATTCTCACCACCTCTTATATCTGAATCTTCCATGTCCAATTCTGGGAAATATGTTACAAAAGAGACAGCTGTGGATATCTTGGTGACAGGAGACCACAGGTTAATTAGGAATACTTGCTCACAGTTCAGACTTTTTATTGACACCTAATTGTACATATTTTGGGGAGTCCAGTGTGATGTTTCCCTACTTGTATGTACACTGTGGAACGTGATATATCCAACATGTTAAGCACTTCACTATCTTTCTGGTGATGACAATTTTGCCATGTGTGACAATGCAAATGGATGTGGGGGCACTGTTTTCAAGGACATAAGCCAGGCATAAAAGGACAAATACTGCACCATCTCATTCTTAAGTGGAACTGAAAACAAGTAGATGTCATAGAAGCTGAGTGAAAGCAACAGTCACCTGAGTTGGGAGAGATGGTTTTACAATTTGACAGCAGAAATATCTTTTTTTGTTGTTGTTGTTGCACACTCGGTGACTCTAGTTAATAGTGATGCAATGTGTATTTTAGCATAGAAGACAGGATTTTGAATGTTTTCATGGTTCAAATTTTGATCTCCTTTTTCACTATTTGAGCAACAAATCCACTCTATGGACACTTGTTCTTTAGATAGATCTTGTACTGTAATTTGTACTTAAAACCCAACAGATTACTGTATGGGCAAATACCTGTACTGAGAAGAGATCATACAAAAGGCAGAACCCTGACCAGGAGCACAGGGTTGGGGTCTCATGATGTGGGTTCAAATCCTACTTAAAAGTTGTGCACGCTTGTGAAAGTTAAACCCCATGTGCCCCACTCTCTTGTTTCGAGATGTGGAAATGCTAGTCTTGCCTTTGTTATAAGATTAAAAATCATTAAATGCCAGTAAGGTGTTAAGAAGTTTGGTGTCTCCTCAGTGCTCAAAACGTTGAATGATTAAAAGTCTGGAAGAGTCACACTGACACTTGGTAGCGTTTGAACACAGATGGCTCCAGGGCAGGGGAGGAGGGAAGCCTCCACCTGACCCTTTACATGAGAGCGCTGCTCTGCAGCTCAGGGGAACACTTGTCATTTCCTGAAGCCTACATCAGCCCTGAAGGGAGGACAGAGCAGGGGCTGCAACTCACAGTTTACAGTTCAGGAACCTGAAATTTATGTCATCTGCACACCGTCCTGTTTCTTCTTTGACTCCAATCAGTTTTATGTTATTCTTCTTTGCATCGTCCAGCAGCTGCTGGATTGATTTCTCGTGGTCCCTTACAATTTTGAAGCAATTTTTCTTTTCCTGGTCACTAATTGCAATCTTATCTTCTATATCTGAAATTCTGTCCTCACCTTGGCTCATTCTGCTGTGTAGACTTTCAATGGAGTTTTTCATCTCCTAGAAATCTATTTGCATCTGTTTTATGGATCCCATTTGTTTCCTATGTTGGGATTCCATCATGTTCCTCAGCTCCTCTCTAGATTTATTAATCATGTCTTGCACTAGGAGCACAATCTCTGCTGTTATCTGAGAAATTATTTCTGATTTCATTTTTTTCCCAGATCCCCTTTTGTTGCCAGTTCAGGGGGTCCAGGTGGTTGAGTATCAGAGTGTTCCATCTCATTTCCCTTTGGGGTTGCTGTAGGTGACCTGGAAGTCTGGTTTTGAGACTTATTTACGTGTTTTCTCATTTCGATCCAGGGGTGGGGGGATGTTGTTGGCGCCCGTGCAGCTCACCTCCTCTGAGCTGGGAGTGGTGCGACAGCGGCTCAGAAGCCCCTTCCTCTGGGCCAGGAACAGTGGGACAAATGGTAGCCTGGAAGCCCCTTCCTCTGGGCCAGGCCAGGAACCTGAAATTTAGACATTTTAAAGGATGTTCCCAAATAAAGACATGTGCAATGTGTCTGACATGGGAATGTAGTTGATTCCCTGGAGACACAGATCCCTCAACACCCAAGTCCGAGCTCTAGATTATGTCCTGAGACCCTGAACCCAGAGCTTCACCTCCTCTTTCCCAAATCTTACTGCCCAAGGTTTCCTCCAGGAGACTGATGCCTGAGCCAAGAGAAGGGTCTATGTCATCACCCAGTCTGCAGCCACTAGGTTTGAAGGTTTCCTTCTGCTGAAGGAAAGCAGTATCTGCTCACTGTCAGCTACGTCTTACTGAACCTTCCTGATGAGCATGGGACCACTGCAAGTGACCAGAGGTCTGTGTGGCTCATAGGCTTTCTCGTGTAGCCTGCTGTTGGGTGAATTCATCCCGCATGGCCCACGGTCAGCAGCCTCTCCAGGTCTTGCACTTGGAACTGACTCTCACTACTTAGCACCTTACTTAGCACCAACATCAATTCCCTCTTCCTGGGTAGCAGGGCAGCAGAAAACACCTCTCTGAGCACTGAACTTCCTTTGTAAAGTCAGAGGGAGAAACTGAGGAGGATGAGGTAGGATAAGCACTTGCTTGTTTTCTTGTTTATGTGCTGTGATTAAACCCAGTGCCTCCTGCCGCTGAGCTATGCCCCCACCCCTAGGATAAGTTTTTAGAATCCTAAGCATTGTCATTCATTTTAACCCCATTGCCCTTTTATCAGCCAGGGTAGGCTGTGAGCCATCCATTGTACATCACAGAACCTAGTTTACCTGTTTCCTTTCTAGCTCCTTTATTTGAACCTTAGAATCTGTATCTCATTCCAGCTTGGAAAACCCATCACCGGCTGTTCTTTGTAATCCACTACTTATGACACAAAAATTAATGCTGCAACTTTTTCAAGGCCAGGCATTTTGATACTAAAAAAAATCAGATGTTTGAAATTCTAAAAACAATTTCCACTTCCAGAACTGCTTCAGAATGTGGCAGGAATGATGGGATAAATGTGTTCCAAGTGAGAAGGAGTATTTGAGGGGGAGTAATGGCAATATGTCTTTCACTGTAGTAAATTTTAAACAATGTCAACATCCACCATAGTTTTCAGTCACCCTTTGTGTGCTTGGGAATCTCGGAGGGGAGCTCCTGTCCCTCCATGCTTGTGTATAGTCAGGTTATGAGAAAGCTCTCCAGCTGCGAAGCATGGCTGCCCCAATGGGGAGGAAGGAGCTAGACACAATTCCCTACACACCAGCCTGTCAAGGAAGTATGGCCAAATGCTTTCTCTGCCTCCAAGAGGTCATCTGGACATAGGAAAGGGGCACAGCTGGCAAGGCCATGAACCAGAATAGGCCCAGTCTGACATGGCCAGAGGGGAGACGTGTGCCCTCCAGGACCTTATGAGGTATAGCAGTGAGAGAGCAAAGAACTCACCCTTGCCCTGGAGTCCACCAGCACCTCTCTGTCTTCCACCACAAGCAAGCAAGCAGCCCCTGAGTGTGCAGATGGACCCCACACTAACTGAGCAACAATGAAATTCTGAGATCCTGTATTTTGATGTCCCTAGAGATCCTTGATGGGGACTTGCTATTCAAATGGGATGATTATGGTATCCCAAGAGTCACATCCACTTTACCCCGAGGCAGAGGCCCTCAAAGTTAGAGTTTCAAGTTCTAGAGATAGAATTCTTCTTGTCACTTTTAAATAAGTCTTTCCTTTAAAAATACGGTCTCAGTGTCTAATTTTCCAGGGCATCCTGTAACATACACATGTGTATCTGGGCCCAGGAAAAGGTCTGAACTTCTGAGAAGGCATTTTAATGGTATATTTGAAAACAAAAGTTGGGCTGGGGGCAGCTCAGTGTTAGAATATATGCTTAGCAGGTATGAAGGCCTGGGTTCAATCACCAGCACCATAAATAAATAAATAAATAAATAAATTATTGCCTTTAGCATGATATTTTATTTCCTAGCATCTTCTTTTGAGAAATAATTTCCTATGCAGATTAAAAGGAAAGTATAGGCATTTTCAGCATTATAACACTTATGATAATGAAAAATGGAAAATATTCTGCCAGTTGACACACAAGTGGTTAAATAAACTGTTGTATCTCCACCCTACAGAATATTAGGCAGCACATTTTTAAAGATGTGTATTAGGTCTGCATTGTTCCAAGGTGAAAAAATCAAGATATGAAATTTAAAAAGTAAGGTATAGGGGAATATATATGGTATGACACCACTGGCATAATCACATGGATGCGTACCCCACAAACACATACATAAAAATTCATATGTGTCTATATAAACATCTTTGTTAAGTAAATGTAAGAAATACAGATCTAGGAAGATATTCACCAAGCTGAATACAATAGCTACTACCTCCGAGGTAGGGACTGCAATAAGGATATTCAAAGTTAAGGCAGATAGTTGTCACTTTATGGGTATTGCTTAAATTTTTACAGCAAGAATATATTCATGTATTATTTGCATAATTCAGGTTTTATTTTTTTATTTTATTTTATTTTTTAAAATTAAATTCTTTTATTGGT